>JARHVA010005083.1:0-462500 GCA_037957365.1 Torreya grandis | reverse complement strand
ATATATCATAAAATGGTGAGAGTGTTAGCTAGGGTTTCTCATAGAATCATGAGATCATTCAAAAAAAAATTAATAAATTATGAGAGTGTAAGAAAATAATAAGGATGGGGAAACTAAAGGACAAATGATTACTTATGAAATAGCTATAGGACCTAGAATTCTTAAAGCAAATAAGTGGTCATGAAGAAAATGGTCATGGCCAAGTTACCCCAAGATACCTCATGTATCCAAGTGTTATATACATATTCCATCCTTAGGAGAATGTAGTTCTTACATAAATGGGAGGTAAAAAGGCCAAAGTGGCCTATAACTGAAGCTAGCTAGGTAAAAGAGTCCATCCCAATTTTTTTTTATGGCTTTATATCTTGTATGGAAATTATAAGCCAATTTTCATGATTTTGTGATGTTTAAAATTTTCCTATGTCTTTTCAAATGTTTAGGGGTTTTTAAACCTTTTCAAATGTTTTTGGAATTTTTTAGGCATCTCAACTCAATCGAGAATCATGAGATACAGAATGATCCAACTCCAAAAATTATGAGAGTGTGGCTTAAAAATGCTTAACAAATGGTGAGAGAATTTAAACTTAAATTGATCATAAAAAAATTAGAGAATTCAAATAAGGGTCAAATATTTAACCTCATATAACATTGAGCACTACTTACATAGTTTAAATGGACCTCAAGCCACTGTAATTCTACCTACAATAGTAAAATCTTGGATATAGTTTCCAATGTTTTTGGTGTTTTTAGTATCTCAACTCAATAGAGAATTATGAGATACAACACGATCCAAATTTTAAAATGGTGAGATCATATATCTTAAAAAATATTGAAAAATGATGAGAATTTGGAAAAGGGGTGATTGAGCTAATCTCAATGTAAATTAAACACTACCTACAAAGTCCAAATAGACCTTAATACATTGTATTTATGCCTATAGTGGTGAGAGATTGGAAATGGTTTTCAATGTTTCTAATGTTTTTTGTATCTCAACTCAATAGATAATTATGAGATACAACATGGTCCAACTCACAAAATGATGACAGCATATGGATTAAACAATACTCATAAAATGATCAGAGCATGGAAAAATGGTGATTGAGCTGACCTCAATGTAAATTGAGAGTTGCTTACATAGTCTAAATGGACCTCAAGTCATTGTATTTTTGCCTACATAAAAGGCATCTGACAAAGTACTATCAATTTTAGGTATAGTAAAATGGAAAGGGATGGAAAAAATTATGGTAAGGTAATGAAATAACACATGGTAAAGGGGTTATCCCTAATTTTCCCAAAGGAAATTATAATTATTAAATAATGGCAAGGGTTAGTGACACTAATTTTATCACAAGAAATTATAATTAGTAGCATGAATAGTGAATGTAATAATAAATGAAGGATTCAATTTCCAAGACCACTATCATACTAATTTCATAAACTACCACTCAAAAGTTTGAGTCTAAAACAACTATTAGAGCTACTTCAAACATCAACCATTGAATGTGCCTAAAGTATAAATGAATCTGAACCAAGGCCAAATGTGATAGGGTTAGGTAAAAGGAACTAGTTGGCATTAGGCTAAGGTAATATGGGAATGGTATAAGGTATGCAACAAATAATAAGTATATTATATCATAACTTAAATGATCCTATTTATTTGGGTCCCTCAAGCATAAAACCATTTGAGGCACACTATGTTCATCAATTTGTATAGTCCATCTTTTTATATCAAGGTGAGTCTTTATGATCTAGAATCATAGTTAGAAATAACTACATAAGGACCTAAATATTTAGGTTGTAAATTTATGTTTTTCTTTGTCTTCTCATTGACATTATTCTAATTTTATTATAATACAAGGTCACCAAACTTGAATTCTTGATACTTAATATGCCTATTATATTAGCCACATAAATTATTTTGATAAGCCTAAAGGTTATTCAAGGTCACCATGTTCTTTGCATAAAATAGGTTTAGGTCTTTCAAGGGATATACTATGTATTCCTCATCATCAATGATGTGATGTAGTGATATCTAAAGGGAAGTAAACTTGACCTTGACAAGAAAAATGGACTTAGTGTCTTAAATAAGGGAATATGGGGTAGCACATGTCAGAGTATATAATGTAGTGTCGTAGGCTAAGAGAGTGTTAAAAAACTATAAGTGATAATTATGACCAACATCATTGACAATATTATTCAGAATATTGACAATGATTTTATTAGAATCCTTAGCTTAACTATCACCTTATGGCTAATAGGCGGTAGAGAATATTGTTTGATATGGTATTGGGTACAAAGTTATTTCAAATATTTATTTTTAAATGAACTTTCATTATCATATATAATGTAAGATAGGATACCATAATTTCAAATGATATGGTTAAATATGAATTTGGATATCTGCTTACTAGTTAGATAAGTGAGGGCAATGGCTTCCACCTACTTATTGAAATACTTGGTAGTAGTTAGGACATGTTTATGGGCATATGAGGATGTAGGATTTATCTTGCCTATGAGGTTGAGTCCCCATGTTGAGAATGACCATGGTGTTTCCAGTGGTTTAATTGTCTTAGATAGAGCATGAATTAGATTATCATGCTTTTGACACTTTACACACTTATTCACATAAGAAACTACATCTATTTCCATAGTTATCAAGTATTAAACAGTACATAGTAATTTATTCATAAGGAGATACCCACTAGTGGGATCCATAGACTCCTTTTTAAACATTCGTCAATGCTAATCTAGATTATTTCAATGGTAAACAATGAAGTAGAGTTCCATCATAGCTTTTAAGATACATACTAAGTCTAAATAAAGTATAATAGGTGACTTTGTGGATGAAGGCTTTTTATTTCTTATATGAAAGCTTAGAGGGAATAATTTGGTCTTGGAGGTAGGCATATCTATTAGAATAACAATAATATGTGGGACCAAAAAATTCATAATCCATCTTAATGGCTTATTTTTAATGTGTCAGTTCTAAGAGATGTTTTACAATAAATTTATAGTCCCTGGATCTAATTGTAATATGAATATGGAGCTAATTGTGTCCATGGAATCAACTATTTTGTTATTAGATCTAGGTGTCCATTAAAATTGAATGTTGTAAATTTTGTGTTTAATAGTATCAATCATGTATTTATATGGTTACAATTTCTCATCCCTTATCCAATATTAGTATGTGACCTAATTGATGATTACCTATGAATCATTATGAACTAGTAAATGTTGGATTTTCCGCTATATTATTTATAGAAGCCTTGTGATGAGTTATTCATATTTATCCATATTATTAGTACATGTAAACTAATGTTAAATGACTTAGGGATAATATTCCCTTGCATCATGATAAATAATATGTCAATTTTTCATCCATGTGTTGTGAATGAATCATCAAAGCAAAATTTCCACTGTTCTGCCTTTGGAGGTGCTTCTGCTTTGGTTGACCTAATGGATTCATCTATAAATTTGAATATAAGAGGTTGAATATCACAAATAGGATTTTTTACAAGCTAATGTATGATTACATGTCCCTTAATGGCCTTTTGATTGGTATATTCAATCTCAAACTCACTCAAAAGCATGATCCTCTTTTATATATGGCCTTATAGAGCTATTTCAGAAATTAGATACTTGAGAGAATCTAGTTTGGCAATAACAATTGTCTTTTTTAACATGTAATGATGTAAATTTTGGGCTACAAAAACAATTACTAAATATGATTTTTCTATCAGTGTACAATTGTGCTCATACATGACCAATATTATGCTTAGATAATGCATGACATGCTATTTACCCTATTCATCTTGTTGTTCCAAAAGTTCCCCCAAGTCATTTTCAATCTTTGAAAGGTAAAATAATAATGGTTTTTTGGACCTAGGTGGAAATAAAATAGGTGGATTGGATATGTATTCCTTAAGATGTTCAAATGATTTCTATCACTCTTCATTCCATGTAAAATTAATACCTTTCTTCAACAAGTGTGTAAACATATGGCATTTATTGACCAATTATGATATGAAGTGTCATATTGACTATATCTTGCCTTGAAAACTATGGAGTTACTTCAAGGTATATGTCATTAGCATTTTAGTAATGGATTGAAATTTGGCTAGATAAACTTTAATTCCCCTATGAGAGATAATGAAGCCTAATAATTTACTATAAATTACACCAAATACACACTTATTAGGGTTTAAACTAACCTTTTACTCTCAAATTCTATCAAAGATTCTCCTAGTATAGTTGGATGGTCAGCACAAGAATTTGATTTACCCATGATGTGATTGATATTGTCTTAGATAATATCATGCATCATATCATAGAAAATCACTATCATGTCTCATTCGTGTATGGATCCTACATCATTTAGTCCAAATGGTATCACTTGATAACAAAATGTTACCCATGGAGTGTTGAACACTATCTTATGTTGGTCCTTTAGTATTATTATAATTTATTTATATCCTTAAAATACATCCATAAGGGAAATCATTTCATATCTAGCCATTAAGTAGATAATCATATCAATGTTTGGTAGGAGAAAGTCATCATTTAGGTAGGATTTGTTAATATCCCATAAATCAATGCATATTACAATAATTTCTAGTTTCTTACTCACTATTATAATGTTAGAAATCCACATTGAATAGTCAATTGACCAAATGTATCTCACATCTAATACTTTCTCAAAAAAATTATTGACTATCATAATAATATGAGGATGCATTATTTTCATCTTCTACTTAACTATTTTGGCATTAAGATTTACAATAAGATGGTGTACAACTAAGGTGAGTTCCAAACCTTACATATCTAAATAGGCCCATGCAAATATGTCAACAAATTCCCTCAAAAGGGTTGTAAATATTTCACATTCCTCATTAGTGAGGGACACACCTAATTTGATCCACTTTAGGTCCTATTAAGTCCTAATATTAACCTTTGAAGTGTCTTCCATAATAAGTTTAGAAATATATTCTAAAATAGACAAAAAAGAAGTAAATTGGTTGGTAATGTAAAATTACTCTTGTCATACTAGCTCATCTAATTCTCCCAATCAAGATGAATGAGAATCTCTTAATGCTATTAAATTCCATGTAATAAATACCTCAAGTCACTCTTGAAAAATCTACATAAAAGATTTATTCTCCTTGGTACTATTCTCATATCCATAAATAAGTCTCAGAATATTGGTCTCCTAAACTTCATGTGAAGAGGGGTGAACATCCTCATCTAATGGTGCTTGAAATAGGTTTTCACCAAGAGACTTACCTTTTTATTTATTTTTACCTTAGTCTAGAAGTGACTCAAATAGATTTTCACTTTTAAACCTAAATGTTTCAATTCATTCTTGTTTTTGTCCAAGGAAGTTCACCTTGTCTCTAAAATAGGAAATAGGATCCAATATAATAGAAAATCCTTGCTTGTGATCTCTTCAACCCATAAAGTTGCAAATGGCATCATCATTTTCAAACTCATCTAATGGCATTATTGACTCCTATTAGTCCTAGTTTATTAATTATGTGTGATAAAAGGTAAGTGGAAAAGGGTAATACGTAGGGATAATGGTACAAATGACATAGGGTTTAAATAAATTCATGTTGTCAAGGTCAATGTAGATGCTATAAATAGACCCTACATCACTGTCAATATCATATTCATTGTTCAATGGTGTTGGAACTTGAATAAGGTATATGGGGTCATGTCTAAGTGGTTTAGATATAATACCATCAATTATTTTATACTTGTTCATTGAAATAGGCTTGACCATTCCTTGTTGATGTATCCCCAAGCCTCTACCTTCATAAAATAGGTGATCCATAATCTAGTTAGGAATAAGATAATTTTCACTTTGGTAACATAGTTAAATAATTAGTATAAATCAATGAATCATCTCTGGATAATAGGTCATAGTCTAAGCTATAGGACAATTTGAAAGTAATGGGTTTTTTGAGTAGATGTTTTCCCTTTGTCTACCAATCTATTCGAGTTGTCTTGGTTTTGGGTTTCCCATAGGCTTTTTTATTTTACAGCAGCTTGGCAATGTGGAAAGAATCTTGGGTATTATATTCTCCTATACATTTATTAGATATATAAAAGTGATTAGTAGTGTCTAGTGGAGGTGTAGATGAGGTAGAAGCTAAGTTGTTAGGGTCAATATAATTGGATATCGGTCTTGATTAAATGTATTTAAATTTACCAGGTTTTCTTATGTCTAATTTAGGCATAGGATTTAATCCAAAATGATAATTATAGATCTTTTACTCAACCTCAAGATGTTTAGAATACAAATAAAGATAAAGATTAGATGGTATAGTCAATTCCATCCCTGAATGCATACATTTTATAAAATGATGCAATATGGAAGGTATGGCCTTGATTTCATAGATCGAAGGTCAACCCAAGAGCAAGTTATATGATAAATCCAGGTCCAAAACATGGCATAAAGTGTCATGGGTCAATGGACCAAAGACCATTGGTAAGTTAATAATACCTTATGATTCTTATTCTTCATTTTCATATGCCTTTATGATAATAGTATCTGGATGCAAATCAGTCATTGTATATATGAGATGTTTTACCAACTTTAGAGACACAATATTGAGGCTAGAACCATTATCTACAAGTATGCATTTAACCTTATGTTTTTTATACCAACCTAGATGTAAAATAGGTTATTATGTAATGGGCCCAAGGATGAAATGTCACTTTGGTCAAAGGTAAGTCAATGGCTAGGGGCCAAATGTCCTACCATGGATTGAAATTTATCTGATGTGATGTCATCAAGTATGATGGGTTGGCTCAGGTATTCATTTGGTAACTCTTTATAGATGCTATCTATATGAAATAAATACATTATGGATATTTGTTTAAGTGTTTTATATAGCTTATCCATAATTTCATATTTCTTCCCTTTGGTTTTGGTAGTTGGCTTGCTTTTGGTAGGCATGGAGATCTAAATGGGCTCATTCATGAAATTTGTCTACAATCCTTTGATGTTAATCTTGGCTTAACAAGTTATGATTACACAATCTCAATATTGTATATGGATTTTGATAATTAGTTGGAGATGTAATAAGGCATGGAATGGTAATTCTTGGGTAATGTTGAACCTGGTTATTAACACGGTCCAAGGAAAGATTACTAACATAAGGAGGTTGGTAGGTATTGTTTGGATGATAGGAATTATTGGATGAAGGTATTTGTCTATTGGTAATTGGTCAGTGATTAATGGTAATGCTGAAAACATGACTACCTAAGGCATGTCATACAAAATTAATGTAGGTATACATGATGACATGATGGCTTTATTAGTTTTTTTTGTTATTTTACCCTTAGTTTTGACCATTCTATTGGTGTTGTTTTGTTTGTTGTTGTTGTTGTTGTTATTGTTGTTGTTATGGTTAGTGTTATTGTTGTTGATTTTTCAAAGGAGTTATCTACCATTGTTGTTGTTGTTGTTGTTGTTGTTGTTATTTTTGGTATTGTTAATAGTTATTTTTATGTTTATGAAATGTATTCTAATACATTACCAAATCATGATTGGTCGTAAGAGCATGTGTATCTTGTTGTATTTCCCTATTTTATACAATATTCTCAATTATATACCTTTTATGGATACACTAACATATGAAATATACCTTGACATGATGGTACTCACAAAATTCATTTTATTTTTAAAAACCAAGAAAATAAATCCTTTTAGGGAAGGGATTCAACATAGGCCAACTAATCATGTTCGTTTAAACCAATTTTTTCAATATAAACTCAATAGGTGCCTTGAGGTCACTAAATTTTTTGGTAATGGGAGGTATTCTCCTTAGATGATGTGCTTAAAATTGGTCTTGATTTTTCAATTTTTATTTTTATAGAGGCCTTAAATGAATGAATAGAGGTGGTGGTTGCTAAATAGATAGAGATAAATAGATAGACAATGTTTACACCATTTGTACATGGCATGATTTAGTAACCCTATTATGAATAACATTCTTGTTATGGTTTTAGGCCTTTGGTATTTCATTATTATTGGAATAATATGGATTAAATATGGTATTTTGATTAGGTTATAATTTTGGTTAGGGATTTGGTTCTATTTTTTCTAGCCTTGATGCTGATTTTGGATTTGGTTGGAAGAAGATAGCTTGATGATCCCTTATTTAACAAGGGCCTTCTCAATTTATATCCCTTTCTCAATATCCTCTTAAAATGTGTGAGCACATTAAAAAATAATATGATAATATATCTCATTATGTAGGCTCCTAGTAAATATCATGGCCAACTGCTTGTCTAAAAAAATATGAGTGAATTGACTCACAATTGTTCTCCACCGTTGTAGGTAATCATCAAATATTTCACCATTTTTCTATATTCCTTGGCCCAAATCCACCACTATAATCTCATGCTTGATATTATATGAAAAAAATTATAAAAACTTCTCAAAAATATCATTGAATTTTGGTACAAAATTCTTTGGAAATTTCAAAATCTATTCCATGGCTTGTCTAACTAGACTTCTTTGAAAGATAAGAAGCAAATATATGTCACTATACGCCATTTATTTGAAATAAAAAAATTATTATTTTAAATGTTATTTGGGGTCACCTTTTCAATTTTATTTGAAAAATTTTGGTGGCTAATAACCCAGAGAAAATGGTATTTGAAGATAATCCATATTGAATAGATATGAGCATATTTTGTCAAGTTTGAACTTATTTTTTTCCTTGTTTGAATGGATTGAATTGCATCCTTCATTTATTATAAATATTGAGATAGGAAATATGATGGGGTGGCATATTTATATTAGGGTTTCATGATCAAAGGTAGATTACCTTGACCAAGGTATGAAGTAATGGTATACTATAAAATGTTGGTCTGAATGGTCCGATGACCAGGTATACATATCTATGCATTAGGATTGTACTCTTGACATAAAATATGTTGTTTTTGGAAAAAATTATATCTAATTTTGGATGCATATCCTTTGTTTTAAAATTATGGATGTGATAATGACACTTGGCTAGGTGGGATATGTTGGTATTACTAGGTTTGGGTAGGAACTTGTCATGTATTCATCAAACCTTGTTGTATATAGGGAATACATTGCTAACTAGAACCCTATTATTGAAGGTGTTCTAAGTTAGATCCTTTTTATATGTGGAATGCCTTTTGGGTGAAAGGAAACTATTAACTATCACTTATTACCTATTATACATTGAAACCTTATTGTTTATTAAACACCTATTTTTGATTTGGTATCTATTGAGGGTTTGACGTTTGTTATTGTTAACCAACTTGGAATTTTTAACCAATAGAAACACATTTTGGATTAGTCAATGTTTGTTATTATTTAGGTATATTGATATATGCTTATTATGGAATAACATTTTTTACCACCTATTAAATGGTGTAGTGTTTTACACTTGTTGAACTAGTATGTTGGTTTTTTTTTTGGCTAGTTGCCCCTATTGTGCACTTGAGGAATCAGTTGGTTGAGGAGTGGAGGTTACTTGTTATTTTTGGTAAATATGTGTACTTATCCCTTATTATTGTAAACCAATCATGGAATTGGTTGGAGTAATCTACTATGTGTTTCTCAATGGCATATTAGACCCAATTTGGTTCAAATTGGAATGCACTTGCATGATATCCACTACATTATGAGTGAGGTTTTCTATTTGAGTTAAAATTTATTCTATCATAATTGGGAAATTATGCATGTCTCAAACCAATGTTATTTACTTGAAGGGGTTTATGTTCTTATTTGTATAGCTTGAAGAATCTATTTGTGGCCTTGTTAAATGAGTTATCTCTATAAGTGGCATCTTAAAAAAAACCATGACATTAACATTATAAGCTATGTTAATGTAATTTTGGTAACCTTTTTTTACCTATTCTAATTGACCATCCATAGGACCTTTCACTTTCATAAGCACACTTTAGATCTATTGAGGTATTTACACTAAATATTGATTGTAACTAGTTGATGTTTTTTTAAATTATTGGTTATGAAGAACATTAATAGGGGTTATAATAAAACTTGAAATAATTTAATCTAGTATGTTTGGTGGGAATTATTCTCCTAATTCTACTTCACTGACTATAATTTCATCTTTATTCTCTAACAAATTGTGATCAAACATGTATGGATCAGAACTTGTCTACATGGATGTTGTTATGTAGTAAGTATTTTATTATTGTCTTTGTTCAATAATAGGTATCACTTGATCAAGGTACTATGTTATTTGTTCTTGTTCTTGGCCTAGATAGGATGTTGTACTCACCAAATACTATGTTAGTGGGTCATGCCTTTATTATTCATATGGAATATTATAAGAGTGATAAAGATATGTCTCATTTGTTATATCATGACCACGCAACTCATGAATGAAGGGGTCATTAGTAACAAAGTTCTCATATTATAAATTTTACATAGTCCCATTATATGTATAATGAGTCATGATTAGATCTATGATTAGGTCTCTAAAAAATAAAAGGTCTAAAATGGCAAACAATCTAGGTCTAAAACAAATAACATGTGGATATATAAAATAGGTCCAAAGGGTAAAATAACTAAACTAGGTCCAAGGAAAGTGTAGAATAAAAATACAAAATTGGTCTAACAAAGTTCCAAAGGTAGTTATAATAAGTGTCAAAGGTGAAACATGAAATCAAAACTAGTCTATGGTTAAGGTACTAATTTTCCTAAAAGTAGTTATAATCAATGGTAAAGGTAAAACAAAAGCTCAAAACTAGTCTAATAAATATACTAATTTTTCCAAATGTGGTTATAATCAGTTGCAAAGGTATTTAGATAAGTTAGATCAATCATGAAATTTGTTTAAAGATAATAATGATTTTACCAAAGGCAGTTATAATCATTAGCATGGAAAATAAGGATAGACTTAGAAATAATGATCGATCTAAAATAATAACTCAAAATCAATCTAAATATTAGGTAATTATCTTACATAAATTAGTAAATATATTATAAAATAATATAATGATAAGGTGATTTTCTTGGAAGACACTCAGTAATTGGCTCATAACAAACTTGATATTTGGCTCACAAAAAACTCCTTGACAATGAAAGTAAGACATTTTAGAACTCATCACAAAAAAATCCAAATAGGTGAATATTATAACATAAATTTTCATCCTTGAATAGGGTTATTTAGGCTCTCTCCAATTTATCTACACTATTGGAACAACCCCAAGCTATACACCACCTATGGTGGGGTTGTACCTTAGATAAGGATCAACTTCCTTATGATGAATCACCTAAACTAATGCTACTGCTAAAAAAAGGGTTAGAAAGGGGGAAATACGGATCTTAAGAAAGATAAAAAGATGATACACAAAATTAAGTGATAACTCACATAATCATGAAATATACACTAAAGAAGCATAAGATAATACTAGCTCACACAACCTCAAAATTTAGCTAATTGCATAAGTATTTGGTACAATAGGTTCAATAAGTAATGATTGAAGCCAGGAAGAATTCTGAGACTCACACCAAGCTTAAATTAATGGTAAAAAGAACAAAAATTTAGACCTATAATCAACTATAAAACAACCTAAAATAGTCAAGGAAGGACAATGGGCATGGAAGATTCTCCTTCACAATGACATCATGCACAAACTTACTAAAAATAGTTCTAAAAGCAAGATATAGGAAAATAAATTCTTTATTATATTCAAGAGGTGTTTCATAAAATTATTGATAGGGTCTAGCCTTATCAAATGAGAGTCTATGATCTTCCATAATTGAGAAAGAGAGCTTCTATTAAAAGTGAGAGTTTTTTATTCTAAAAATTGAGGGAGATCTTACAAAATGGAGATAATGGGGTGATACAGAGAAAGGGAGAAGAGAGGACAAGGAACATGCAATCCTAGATCATTAAATTATTTCCAATCACATAGATAGGGTCCTAATAAATTTTCATCTATTATCACTAATTATTCCTCCTAACTAGCCATTCATTATCTCTAAATGACTTCAAGCCCCTCATTAGCTTTAAAAGACATACTAGAAGACAAGAAATTATTAGAATTAATGAGCCAAGATTTATGTTGATTAAGAAAACATATTGAAGGCTCTATAAAAGACTTAAATTCTTCACCTATACTTCTCCAATCCCCAAAACTACTTCTTGAACTTCTACACCACCTCCCACTTGTCTTTACTCTAAGGGCAAAGTCCTCAAACCTTAAATCTAGATAGAGCCATGCCATGTCTACTTTGAAAGGATATAGGTACCTAATTATCAAAAATATGACCATGTCAATAAATAATACACTCCTTTATAATCACATATATGTCCCTACTACAAAATCTAAGCATAGGTCTATATTGTATATTGAAAACCAATCCAATTTATTTGTTTTCATATAGTCATTATATCAATGAAAATCCATAGACTGTAAAACATCATTCTTGAACTATATTAGGTCTAAATAGACCTATCCTAAATCTAAGATATAATGGTGATAGAGATTGACCATTAATAACCTTGATTGCATAACTATGTCTTCTTAACGATGTTTAACCGAGCTCTAATGGTGACGAGATGATCATTCGAAGACATGATTCTATTTTGACCCTGGTCGTAATTGTTCTATATTGAAGTCACCAGCTTTCAACTTTTAATATTGATTGTAAATCAAATTGTTTATGTACCATTGGATCTACCTTCTCAACTTATACATGCACCATTGATTCTCTTCTATACAAATGGATGTGAAAGGTAGATATTATAACATTTTAATGTGGTTGAGACACTTGTCACCCTCACATTTATCTTTGAGATTCACTGACCTTTTAACCAATCACTCATCAGTGATTTACTTTCATATATTTAATCATGCACCATTTATCTTGTTGTACCCAATAGTCTTGGTAGTTTATGTGCAGTATTGGATTTTCATTTAAGTACCTAAGATCTTACCACTTGTTAGATGTATGTTTATGATAACCTTTTTACTTGATGTTCACCATTGATCTTTGATCCATGATCAAATGTGTGCCATTAGATCTTTAGGACCCACTGACATTATCAGGTTACTAATCATAGTTATATCTATTTTGATCGAATGCCAACCATTGATATTAGAATATTTGAATTTAAATGACTACTTGATGAGTTTTAAACTTAACATCTATGTGTATATATCATTCTACAATTCTAACTTTGAATCTTTATATATTGAGATATCAAACTCATCAAGATACCAAATTTTTAAAGGATGTTTATGGGATCAAAAAAATAATTTACATGAATTCCTTTGGATATGGTCAACCTCCCTATTTCACTTATTAAATTCACAATCAAGATGATCCATTTATTTTTGCATGATGTGCTTGTGATGGTCTAGCTATTTTGGACTTGTACAAAGAACTGTTGTCTCTTTAGAAGGCTCTAATGGAATTATAATACTTTTTCAACCTAATCCATACCCTTGAATGCTTGAATCACCATGAAAACTATCTAGTATTCTTCATTTTTCAATCCTAGACCTAGTTCAAGACTTGATTCTCAAATATCAATAAAAGACACATTAAGCTTGCTTAAAGTGTTTCAAAAGCTTTGTAAGTGACATTTGATATTTTTCTTCATTAATTAGGCACCCACTAAATTATTAACTCTATTTATCTTGTCATTCCATCCTAAAACATCCATAAATTGATTTATCTAGGAAAATTTATGTATGTGTTCCAAAATTGGCCAACATTTTTGGTGATATCCTGGGGTTGCATGGATGATACAATATACTAGTTGCCTTAAAATAATCCATTAGGCATGGAGTCACAAAATTTCTTCCCAACTAATTTTTTTTGGGATTAACAAAAGGTTAAGCCTTTCTAAAACCTCCTCTTGAAGCAAAAGTTGACAACAAGCAAAATAAATAACTATGCCACATGCACTTATTGAAAGGGAAAACACATAACTAAAATAAAATGTGGACAAATAACTAAGAGGAGAGAATTAGAAAATACTCTAATGTGTTACAAGATCATAAAATAGGTGAAAACTAACGTAATAAAAAATCATTAGATGAATACCATTGATTGGGATGGGTAATACCTCTCCATCTACTTAGGCAAGCTAAAAAACATTATATTGTTTGCATCCATGGATCAAATAAGGACCACTCCATAATATTTCAAACTTGGTATGGTTTCTTAGATTGGCATTATTTGAGTCCCATTTTAGGACTAGGTTCCCTTACTTGAATTCCCTTATTGTTGCTCTCTTGTCAAAGTCTTTCTTGACTTGAGCTTGATGTGACTCTTATGTCTTCATTGTAAGGTCCCTAGTTTCTTTAAGCTCCATGAGATCTATCATCCTCACATTCATAGGCTCACTCTCCACTATCTCAAGGTAATGGGATAATTTCAATGAAATTAGTTCAAAATAAATATGCAAATTATATTCCATTACATATACAAGGACATATGAAAAATTACTAATGGTAGTTTTGGGAATCACTCTATCAACCCATAAGGTTGTCCTTAGTTTTGTATGACAGACTCTTTGATTCTCTTCCATGGTCCTCTTGATAATCCTTATCAAGTTCTTATTTATGGACTCTACCAGTCCATTGCCTTGGGGGTAGTAATTGGAGGATGTGCTAAGGTAGATGCCTAGCTTAAGTGCCCATTCAATTGTCTTCATACCAACAAATGCTAATGCATTATCTAAAATTATAGTAATTGTGACACAAAACATAGTTACTATGTTATCATAGAAGTCCAATACTACTATTTCATTAGATTATTTCAAGGAAATTTCTTCCACCCACTTGGTGAAGTAGTCAGCTATAGTGAACACCCATTTATGTCCTACACTTGAAGGTGGATTTATCATTCTTATGAAGTTCAAACCCCATTGCATGAAGGGTTACTCTACCTAAATGGGGTTGAGTGGAAGAGCTAATAATTTTTTTTTTCCTACAAATAGATCACACTTCTAACATTTCTTGACACATGCATAGGCATCCTTGAAGTGGTTGGGCTAGTAATAACCAGATCTCATTACCTTTATTGTTGTTATTCTTGAGGCAAAATGGCCTCTTGTAGGTCCATCATGAAATTCCTTCAAGATATTTGTCACTTGATTGTCATCAATACACCTAAGAAGTAATCCATTGAGGTCCATTATGAAAATAACACCATTTACTAATGCATATGGTATGAATTATAGCCTGAGATACCTTCTTTTTGCTCTATCCAAACCTTAAGGGAATTCTCTTGTCATTAATAAATGTGTCATGTCTTGGAGACAACTATTATGAGGTGGATGTGCATCTTTCTATGAGTTATCTTATGCCACCAAAAAAACTTCTTTGTCTTTTTGAATATCATCTACCATATGCTAACACAAGCCTTTGCCTTTTACTAACTTGGTGACATTGATCTCCACATCATACTCCATGACCTTGGTAATATAGCCTACTCTTTTCTCATTCAAATATTTATTGAAGAAAAAGTCCCTTACTCCAGAATGAGATACCATAAGATGAATCTTAATGTTGGAAAGAATTTTCCTAAACTTTTTGAGGCTCATTAAAGCTACAATAACTCACTTTTATATAAAAGTATACCTCAACTCATATCCTTCCATCCCTTGACTTAAAAATGCAATTGGCTACTCAAGTGCTTCACCATTCTTCTACATCAGTGTAGCTGATATATTATTAACAATGGAAAAGGTGTAAAATATAATTTGTTTTGATAATTTAGGGTTTATGAGTGAGGGTGCTTGGGAAATTTCTTCTTTGATGGCCTCATAATCTTCTCTACCTTCATTTGACCAAGAAAACACTTGTATCTTCTTTATCATGGTGGTGATGGGTTTTGATAGGTTTGAAAAACTAGGTATAAACCTTCTCACAAAGTTAATCTTCCCAAGAAAGCTCTGAATTACTTTCTTGTGCTTGGGTAGACATAGTGCAAAGATATTACCTATTCTATTAGGGTCAATGGATAGTCCTTCCTTTAAAATAATGTGACCCATAATTTTTCCTTCATAAAAAAAACCAACATTTTTTGGGATTTAAAGATATTCCATAATATATACATCTTTGGAATATCAACCTTAGATGGTCCATGTGCTCACTAGCCTTCTTGGAGAAAACTATGATTTCATCCAAGTAAACTAGTACCATCTAATTCATCAAACCTTGGAATTCCATGTCCATGGCTCTTTGGAAAGTGGCCTTAGAATTTGAGAATCCAAAAGGCATATTTTGGTAAGAATATGTGCCCTACTTTGTGGTGAAGGCAATCTTATATTTTTATTCCTCTCTTACTAGAACTTAGTTGTACCCTAAATATCCATCTAAAAGGGAGAACCATTTTGAACAAAAAAAATACCTGAAGGAGTTGTTCAATGGATGGTAAGGGGTAGTGATCCTTTAAAGAGACCATAATCAAATCCCTGAAGTCAACACATATTTTGATTCCCCATTCTTATTCCTCATAAATACTAAATTGGCTACCCATGAGGAATACTCAATCAAAAAGATGACGCTTGATTAAATTAATTTGGTTAATTATTTCTTTATAAGATATTTAATTTTGGGGTTTATAGGCCTCTACTTCTACCTGATAGGCTTGGAATTAGCCTCTAGTTCTATAGTGTGTTGATCCATTTTGGGATCAAAGCTCTCAAGTAACTATATTCCCAAGCAAATATGTCTACTTATTCTCTACAAATATATATGAAAGTATGTTTTTAGTTTTATTACTTACCTTCCCAAGCTTGAGGAGCTTGCCCTTGAAGATAATGACTCTTTCATAATTTTATTTATTTTTTGACATCACTACCTTGTCTTTTCTCATATGATCTCCCTCATGGAAAAGACCTTAAAGGGTGACAAGTCCTTTAGGATGCTTGTTAGATCTCAATTAAACTATTTTCTCTTCATATTGATGTTGAAAATTTTCTTGGTTCACTAAAGAGAATTCTAATTCCTACTGCAAGAAAAAATAAATTTACTTATCATTTTCAAAGACCTACCAATGAGCTTCATTGTTTGGCACTGATGGTCTTACCACCACTTTGACATGTGGTTGTACCTTAGTTCTCTTTAACTCATTTGGGATATCAAATTGAGCTCCCATAACTACCAACCTATCATCATGTCCATTTTATCTCCTTGGTACTGCTTGGATGTTAAAGGCTTCAAAATATTCAATTAGGTCCCACACTCTATGTTTTTAAGACTTCATCAAGGGATTATTGGTGATATTTTGGCCTCTAACCTAGTGTAGAATTAGTTCACTATCCCCATATAATTGAAATTATTTGATCCCTCTCTTACCATCCCATTGAAGGCCATGGATAATACCCTCATATTTTGATAAATTACAAGATAAATTGAATTTAAACTTTTAAGAAGAGAAATATTTGTCATTTGATGGGGATATTATCATTATAACTACACCTACTCCATGTTTGCTCCTTGAACCATTAAATAACAATTTCCATAAGCCACTATGATCTTATTAAGGTCTAATGAGGGATGACATGGAATGATTCTATTCATGTAAGCATTAAACACCCATGTCCCTCTCTTCATCTCCTTCTAAAGGATCAACCAAATGATTATCATTACATAATTCATCCAAGAACATATCTGGTATCTCCTTAGGGTGAGTGTTTAATTATTGACCAACCATATGTTCATCCTTGTCAATAATGGTGTAATTAAGGTTGATTATTATTGTTTCCATAAGGATATATGTGGAGTTGTGTAATGGGATTATCATTGATAGACACTTTGGTCTCATATCTTGTTATGAATGCCATGTATAACCAGTGTGATGCTAGATAACCTCTAATCTTTTCTATGAATTCTCTAGATAAGCATAGAGAAAATAGGGAGTCACATCAAGGATAAATACATATTGAACCACTAAGACACTAGGACAAGCATGTATGGTTAAGTTTAGATCTCTAATGATATCAGATGGCTTGGTGAAAGATCCATCCAACTGCAACAATCCTTTAAATTAGGGCTCATACTTTAGACCAAGCTAGTATTCTATAGACTTTGGCATTACTGAGGTGGTAACACCACTATCTACCAAGAAATTATGCACTAAAGAGTCACTAATGATTACTTAAATGTATATGTTAGGAGGCTTGACCACCTTACCTGGTTGTCCTTCACTAAATCCTTTGGTTACATTGGTGAGAACCACATTTTCTTTGCTTGGTTCCTTTTCAGAAACTTTGATATTTGATTATCTTTCTTATAGAGGATGCTACCTAAATAGGCATGGAGAGCATATCCCAGATTGGTACACTCACTTTGGACCTTTAAATTTGTTCCACAATTTTTATGGGTATACTATCAAACTTTGGTTGTGCTTTGGGAGCCACAACTATACTTTGAATTTGTGAGTTTTGAGGGATAAAGACATTCCCCTAATTTTGATTACTTAGATCTATTAGAAATTTTGGAGTGGTAGTAAGCTCATTTGGCTTTGATATTTAAAGATTAATGGTAGGAGGCTCTTTAACTACTTACTAATTATCATCCATCTTCCTTCTTTTAACCTTGTATTTGTTGCCACTTGAATATATGACTAACTAGAAATAGCCTAATGATTGAGTGCATAACACTCTTTTTCTCATAATTTACCATTTTACCACCCAAATATCTTGGTCCTTTATCATGTATTTGACCTTGTTTAGGCTCTTTTGTTTTTGTCAAAATGGATACCTCTATGTTTTGAGCTATAAGAGCTTGATTGTACTGATAATTAGTAGTTGTTACCATTGATCATTAAAAGCTTGATTTAATTTAGTGTTTGTGAAAATGGATTTCCAAAAATACTAATTCCAAGGCATGGTCCCCTCATCTTCTTGATAAATATTATATTTAATTAGGACCAAAGTGTTGGAAGTGTTTGAAACATTTGTATTATATTTGCTCTATCTATTATAGTTTGGTTGCCCTTATCCTTGGCTTTGGCCTTGGCCTTGGACTTAGAAATTTCCTTTATAGGGTGGAATATTTTCTTGATAAGAATGATTTTGAGGTTGATATGAGGCTTGATAAGTCATATTTAAATATTTATACCTCTTAACAATCAATATCTCCTTTCTTAAAGATTGGAACATGCTTTTGATCTCTTAAAAGTTTTTATGTTCTTGGGAATCACTAGAGTGACTAGTGGAAGCCCTTTCTTGCTTAAGTGAGGGTATATCATCAATTATAGGCAAAAGAGGAATGACTTCCAGGGGAGGAATGTAAATAGGGGGTGTTATAAGATTAGGGGATAAAGGCATTGCTGGTCTAGGTGTAAGCTTGCCTGCTTGCAACAAACAATTTTTCACTTTGATTGCCACCTCATATGCATTTGCCAATGCGTTTCCTCCCATGGACTGGATCATTACTATAATGTCAATATTAAGATATTTCAAATAGTATAAGAATTAAAAGTTAGGGGTAGGCCTAATAAAGACTAGGATTATGTCCCAAGTCATTTGGAACCTTGTGTTGAAGTCTTGTATAACTTCATAAGTGGCTCTTTTAATTATGGTTAATTTATCTAAAAGTGACAAATGGTAACTTTTGTCTTCAAATATCTTACATAATTCATGCACTAACTGATCACATGATGTAATAGAGTTAGGATCAAGGATTATATGCCAAATTAAGGCTTTACCTTTGAAAGAGATGGCTAATAACCTAATTTTGACATTTTCCTCATTGATATCATGAATGTTGCAAAAGTTGGCTATATCAATGAGGTGTTTAGAAGGATTTTTAGCTTGGTCTCTAGTTAAATAAGGGCACTTTAAAAATATGCTACTTGAATAGGATCATATTGAGGGAGTACTAGAGGACTTCTACCATTAAAATACATAAAATAGAAAGCTCTAGGGGATACTATGGTAATAAAAGGGTTTTAAAAATATATTCTTGTAGGGGTAGGCCTTAGAATTGACTTAGGAAAAAATTTACCTTTATATGGGTGTGTATTAGAAAATCTTAACCTTTTGACTAATTTAAAGGCAACTCATAAAATTCAAAGGGAATAACTCTAGAATCTAAAATTGTTATCACCTTTGGCATGAGATGTAGCCACTGATCTACTAATAGAATGTTGGATCTTATTTTGGTGTTAGCAGATGTTATTTATTGGAAGCCATAACCGCTATAAATTGATCGAACTAACATCAAAATTTGACCAATCTTCTTTAGAATATGTCCCATAATTCATGCTAGAAATTATTGTAGAATCTGTTTTCACCCTTGGATAGGATTATTTAGGCTCTCTCCAATTGAGATACACTATTATAAAAACCCTAGCCTATGGGTCACCTATGGTGTGGTTGGACCTCTAGAGAAGGCCAACTTCCTTCTGATGAATCACCTAAACTAATGCTACTATTGAGAAAAGTGTTAGAAAGGGGGAAATAGGGATATTAAGAAAGATAAAAATGTGATACACCAAATAATGTGAGAACTCACACAAGCATGAAATATAAATTAAAGATGCATAAGAGAGTATTAGCACACACAATCTCAAAATCTAGCTAATTGCATAAGTATTTCATACACTAGGTTTAGGAATCTATAAATGAAGGTAGGTGGAATTCTAAGACTCACACCAATATTACATTAATGGAATAAAGAACACAAGTGTAGACATAAAATCAACTAAAAAACACCCTAAAATAGTTGAGTAATAAAAATAATGGGCATGAAATATTCTCATTCATAATGCCATCATGCAAAAGATTATTAAACAAAGTTCTAAAAGAAAGAGGTAGGAAAAGAAAGTCTTTATTATCTTTAAGAGGTCTTTCATACAAATTTTTATAGAGTTTAGACTTATCATATGAGAGCCCATGCTCTACCAAGATTGAGAAAGAGAGCTTCTATCAAAAGTAAGAGAGTCTTTTTATTCTAAAAACTAAGAGAGAGCTTACAAAATGGAAAGAATGGGGTGATATAGGGAAAGGGAGAAGAGAGAGGAAGGATCACACCATCCTAGATCATTAAATGAGGTCTAATCAATTAGATGGGGTCCCAACCATTTTTTTTCTCTTATCACTAATTCTACCTCCATACTAGCTATTCACTAGCTCCAAATGACTTCAATCTTCTCATTGGCTTTAAAAGACACTATAAGATAATAAATTTTTGAAGGTACTAATCCATGATTTATGTTGATGAAAAACACACTTTGAAGTCTCTATATAGGACTTGAATTCTAAACATATACTTCTCCAATCCCCAAAACTACTTTTTGAACTTCTATGCCACCTCCCACTTGTCTTTACTATAAAGACAAAGTCCTCATACTTTGAATCTAGACATAGCCATGTCATGTCTACTTTGAGTGGCTATAAGTACTTTCTTGTCAAAAATATGACCATGTCGATAGATAAGATGCTACTTTATAATCACATATCTACCCCTACTATAAAATCCAATCATAGGTCTATATTATAGAATGAAAACCAATCCAAATTATTAGTTTTCATATTGTAATTATATCAATGAAAATATGTATACTTTTATGACATTGTTTTTGAACTATATTAGGTCTAAACAAACCTATTATGAATCTAATATTTAATGGTAATATAGATTCACCATTAAAAACATTGACTAAATAACTATGACTATTTAATGATGTTTAATAGACCTCTAATGGAGATGGGATGATCCTTGTAGGACTTGATTCTATTTTGACCTTGGTCACAATTATTCTCTATTGAAGTCCCTAGATTTCAAATTTTAATATTGATCATCAATCAACTTGATTTTGCACTATTGGATCTTCCTTCTCAACTTATATACACACCATTAATTCTCTTCTATATAAATGGACACAAAACATAGATATTTTTCCATTTTAATGTTGTTGAGACACTTGTTACCCTTGTATTTATCTTTGACATTCACTGACATTTTGACCCATCGCTCACTATTGATCTACTTTCATATGTTTGGTTGTGGACTATTGATCTTCTTATGCTCACTGGTATTGGTAGTTGATGCACACTGTTGTATTTCCATTCAGGTACCCAAGATCTTACCACTTGTCACTGCACATTCATATTATCCTTTTGACTTGATGTTCATCGTTAATCTTTAATCCATGATCAAATGCACACCATTATATATTTAGGACCCACTAACACTATCAAGTTGTTTTTCACCATTAAATCTACTCTAATTAAGTTCCAACCATTGATCTTGGAAAATAAAATGGCTACTTTATGAGGCTTAAACTTGATGTATATGTACACATCTCATTCTAAAAGTCTAAATTTGAAGATTTATATCTTGAGATAGAAAGATCATCAAGACACCAAATTTTTAGAGGATGTTTATGTGGCCAAAAACATCATTTTCATGCATTCCTTTAGCTTTGGTTGACCTCCCAAGTGTAGTTATTAAATTCATAACCAACTTGGCCTATTCATTTCTACATGATGTGCTTGTGATAGTTTAGTTCTTTTGGAGTTGTGTAAGGAACTTTTGTATCTTTATAAAGATCCGATAGACTTATAAGACTTGTACAACCTGATCCATGCCCCTAAATTCTTGAAATACCATGAAAACCAACTTGTCTTCTTCACTTTGTTATCTTAGACTTGTTTCAAGATTTGCATATCAAAGATCAATAAAACACACTTTAAGCTTGATTAAAGAGTTTCAAAATCTTTATAAGTGACATTTGATCTTCTTATTCATTACTTAGTCACCCAATCAATTAGAACTCTATTCAACTTATCACTCCATCCTAGAACTTCCCAAAATTGATCTATCTAGGAAAATTTCTTTATATGAATTAAAATTGGCCAATAAGCACATGATAAAATACTCGACTCAAAGTATGCTAAAAAAAGGCACACAATAATAAAAAATACTAAGTCTAGGTAAGGGATATTTATACCAAATAATAAATCCATACAAGTAACATAATCCAAATGCAAAAGGTATACTTTCTAAGGCCAAATTAGATGAGGATTTAGTGTAAACTTTATTATTTTAATATTTCCACTTCAAAGGATTGAATTTAAAATTTAATACAAAATACACAATTTTTTTAAGGAAAATAGGCTAGACTAAAATGGGTAGTATAACTCTGCATTTTGAAATAAAAGGTATTAATTATTTTGGAAATTGGTTTCAAATATAACAATTTTTTAGTTATAATAATTTAAGCAACATAAAAATTCTCCTTCAAAAAAGTGTAATGACAATTATTTTATAAAAAAATCCAAGCCAAACATTTGAAATAAAATAGACAGTATAATGATGCCTCATATAAGAAAGTGACACAAAAACTATTTTGAAATCAAACTCTAAGTCAAAATGTGTTAAAAAAAATGGGTAAAGTAATAATTACTTATTAAAAAAAGTGTTACATAAATATAGTTTTGGAAAAACTCTAAGGTAAGTGTGACAATAAAATATATAGAGTAACACCTCTTAGGTCAAAGTGGTGTGAAAAAATATGATGGTTTTTAAATCATTTTTATTTGATAAATAAATATAAAATTTTATTCTCAAACACTTGTGTAAATAAAATAAAATAGAAATATCACTAATGGTTCCTCATATCCCTTAAACTAACAAGGTGTGAGTAACTTCTGCAAAAATTTCCACCGACATACCAATGTTCAAAATGAATTAAGTTTTAATCCAAAAATTAAATAATAGATGTAGGTATATTTTTTAATCCCCCTCTCTTTCTCTAAAACATAATTACATGGAATGAACGTAGAGTGTGGAATGGTCAACATTTGATAAGATATTCTATGGAAAGTGGGGTTTAATAAAATCTATAAGTTTTAAAACCCACTAAATGGTCTGAAGTGTGGAGAAAATAAGGGCACATCACATAAATTGTATTCAAACTAACTATATTACTATACAAATGTCTAGCCATTTTCATAATGAATTTAGCCATGTAATACCTAGTGAAATATGATGTTTAGCATGAACTAGTCTAGATTTTCATTAAGATAATAATATTGATATTTATGTTGATGTTGAAGTTTGATATTGATGTTTACCCAATTTATATATATACCCAATTTATACATTCCCAATTTATATACCCCATAATTTATTGAGGTTATTATGATGCTAGGATATGAAACCCTAGCTCAACACACTCATAAAGAACTTTTGAGGAGGCGATGAACACTTGCCCACAAGTCAATGCAAGAAAATAAATAAATTAAATTTGGGAAGACTTTAGAGGTCAATTCTAGGTCATCCAAGTCCCTCGAAGCTTGGGGAGAACATAAAAAACACTCTCTTTTTTAGAATAATCAAATAAGGAAATAAATAAAGAACTTTTTGTCACTTGAGTTCCCTATGGGGGATGGGGAAGAGCATACATGTAATTTTTTGGTTTACCACAAACAAAGAATTTAATCTAGGAACTTTGAAACTAGATAATAAATAAAGAATTAAAAAAAAAGATAAATTTTTTCAAGATCTATAAAGTAAAGTGTATGTTATTTTTAAAGGCACAAAATCAAATGTAAATGAATTTTTAACCCCTTGGCTTTGTTTGCTCTTCTAAAATTAAAATGTGAAAAGACAAGTTTGTTAGGTCAATTTTAAGAACTAAAATGAAAGTGTGTATGTGACTTAGAAGTGTTTAGGCCTCTTTTTCTCCACCTTGGTTCCTAAAAAAGCATTACGGTGTTCTATTATCTTTAGGCAAAAAATCTATTAAATAAAAAACATTCCATTTTTAGTTCTTGGGTTTTTTTATAAATATAGGGTGAAGTCATCGATTATGCTATAGAGTTAAGCCACTAATTCCAATGAATTCATTATTTTCGTATAGCATAAACATATATAAATAGGATTTTTATTGAATTGACCATTAGATAGTGTAAAAGTCACTGATTAGTCTAGGTGAAGTCAACAATTATAGGTTAAAATATGGCAAAGTCACTAAATAACATGATTGATGTTATAATTTCTATTTTTTTATGTTTTCATTACATAGGTTGAAGTCACC
Source organism: Torreya grandis (assembly GCA_037957365.1). NCBI lineage: Eukaryota > Viridiplantae > Streptophyta > Pinopsida > Cupressales > Taxaceae > Torreya > Torreya grandis. Next base: position 437,470 of record JARHVA010005083.1, on the reverse strand, counting down.
AATGTGAATTTGTTTCTAAAAAATAAAATATTGCAAATAGGGGATGGGAAAGGCAAAGTCACCATTACATAGGGTGAAGTCACCAATTACAAGTAGAATAAAATGATGGGAATTTTATGATCAAAACTCTAAACTTGAATATTTAAATGCTCTTTTAAATAAATCTAAAGGTTACACATCATTATTCTTAGTTATATGGGATGCATGGTCTAAAAAATCATGCCATTATATATCTTAGGAGTCTAAAGAGCACAAAAATGTTGATTATTTCCTTATTAGTGAATCTCAATACAATATAAGTATAAAAATGCAATGAAACTAAACACTCTTTCCTAGAAACTAGGGGGGCATAACATAATGGACAAGACCAAAAAGTAGAGATAAAAACACACATAAATTTCACCTCCATTGTCTAAATTGATATCCACTTGTTGGCATAGTAAATGTTCTTTCTCAGTCTATGGAATTAGATACTTCGATCTATGATTCTCCATGTTGGTATCATTTCTCTAATGGCCACTTGTGGCTTTGCTAGTATTGGTTTGCTTTGGTGTGAATCTTGGTATCAAATTGCCATTATAACATTAGTTTTATGGATTCTTGAAGGCATTACTATAGAATAATATTAGACACAAAATCTTATTTGGTTAGAGTGAGGCCACTTTTATTTATATGTCTTAGATCTAACTTTAATCCTATGGAGGTTAGGTTTAGTTATAACTTTGGTTGGGACTAAAATAACCTAGGTGGAGTTAGGATAACCCTGGTTTAGGTCAAAACACTCATGAAGTCTTGAAAACTCATTTAAAGATATTTATGAGACATAGAAAATCACTTTTCATATTTGTGAGGTTGTGACTCACCTTTTTAGAATTTTAGGAATTAATAAAACTCTTTATTTGCTCCCTTGAATTTGACTTCATATTTGGCTAAAATTCTTATTTTGATAAATTAAATTCACTAATTCAACTTATAAATTCTACTTAGGTAGTTTAATTGATATTTGATTTTTATATAATATTTCTTAGTGATTTTTGGCTTTTGGAAATTTTTTTAATTTTTTTTGCATTAATAGATTAGGCCAAGAATGTCAAACTAGTAGGTCATAATTAGATTAGGGATAAAACCAAACTACATTATGTTGCATATAGGGTAATACCCAAAATAATCAAACCTCTCCATGTTTATAATAAATTAAATCCCTTATGTAGATAAATTTGGGAAAATAAAGTGATTTCTAGGCTTAATTTGCATTATTTTCTAGAAATTGATTTGAATCCTATTTTAGGCATGAAAGTGGTTGACATTGAGTGTCTACACCATGTATCTCTTATCTATTTGTAATATTATGGAAAATGCTTGTATATGTGACATTGTAAAAATAATATGTATGAATGATATAATGGAATAATATGGATATGTGTAAAACCATAAATGGATAACAACTATTTTGTCGGTGATGACCAAATTACTTAATTTACATAACATATAACTTTCAATTTATAGTAAATAAAATGAAAGGAAAAAGTGGGATATAAATGAAATGGTAAAATGAATACTATACATAGAAAATTTTCACCAAAAAGGAAGATGACGTAATCCTTATGAGAAAAGGAGGAAATTAACTTCATGCTAAAATTATAATGTAATAAACTTATTGGCTTCATTTAGAGGTAACTAGCTTTGATAGAATAAATAAATGGGATAAAGTTACCCTTTTTAACATAGACATGTGAGTAAGATTTTTGAGAAATTTTTATCATACATTTTTTAATTTGTCATTAATTTTTCAATTATATTTTTGCTATTATTTTCAAACCCCTACACTTAGTCTCATGTGACTAGGAAGGCACATGGTCTAATTACCAAAGACTAGATGTAGGCAATTAAGGGCATATATCCCCATTGCTAACCCCACACAACTAGTAATATGTGAAGGATCAATGCTATAGATTATCAAAGGGTGAAAGATATGAGATTTTAATATTATTTTCATAATATTTTTATTTTCACATGACTATTTTTGTTTCTATTTATCACATATTTTTATAAGGCCCATACTCAAAAATATTGGTTACATGAAACCAGTAAGATGTAAAGGCTTGTCACCTAAGACCAAGATAGGCGATCAAGGTTACCTATTATTGAGCATGCTAATGTATTCTAATTATATTTAATTGTACGATGAGACTTTATCATGGATAAACTTCTAGACTATGTTATAGGCTATCATTTTCTAAGCTTTTTAAGAAGGTGTAGGGAAACAGAGGTATGTGCTGCTCATAATAATTAAGATAAGAACCAATGTAATGATGACTTTGATAATTATTTCCATAATATAATTAGTGTAATATTAAAAATTAAATGGGATAATAAGCCACATTTTGAAAGTGTTTATTATGAAAACTAACAAACAAATAATCTCTAAACAATACATCTGATATACAAGGTAACATGTAGGTAATTGGGAAATGCCATGAAATGAGGTAAATTTTAAATGAAATTATTAAATGGAAAAAATTTCAAGGTGAAAATATTTCACATTTTAACCAAAATCATTTCTCTCCAAAGTGCATATCAAAGAGGTTCCATTCTTAAAATCTTCAATCACTAAATAAGGACCTAACTAATTAGGTCTCAAATTTTGACATGGTCCCTTATTTTTATGTATTCACCTACATACTCTCCTAATTGTATTGAACATTTAAAAAAAAAAAAATGATAGTATTGATAATAATAAATGATTAGGTTTTCATTTTTTGTCAATCTTTTTTAGTGAAAGTGAAAAGATGTGAAGATTTTGAGAGAATTTTTAATAATATTCTACCTCCTAAAAAGAGAGACAGTACATAGGATTGAGGAATTCAGGTTGTTTCTCAGAACTAATGTTAACATATAAAAATTCCTTAGTTTAAGTGTGAATACCTTTCCTAAGCTCTGAAGGGGAAAGACGAAGGATAATGGTTTGATGGTTTAACATAACATCTAAACTATAGTCTAAACTACTACTTTTGCCTACCTTATGGGTCTCATTTGATTATTTTCAATATATGGATGATTAGGATATTTTTTTGGCTTATATTCAAGATCCAAAAATTCTATCATTCCATCATTAACAATGATATTAAGAATGTCTAGACCAAGAGGTGTGTTGGGACTATAACTCTTAATTAAATATGGGTCAAAAAGGAGCTTAATGGGTTCATATTTTTTTTAAAACATTTATGATTATATATATATATATATATATATATATATATATATATATATATATATATATATAGATGGTCAAGATGATGGGTATCATTACAAGATATTTACCATCTATTATTAAAAATTAATTTTCCTTATATTTATCCTTTAATATGGTTTTAAGAAGTTTTGACCCTTTCTTCAAAATAACCAATTTGGGTTTAGAGGTTTCTTTGAACTCAATTAGATGTGGGTTTTTTTTATAACCATTGGTGGGTAAGTGATAATAAATGTGTAATCATGGTTTTTTATGCATGGTTAATTTAATGGAATTAAAAAAATTTGGATTCCCTTGCACTACGTAAATGTTTCCCAAATGGAGGAACAAAATTTACTAGAAGAGGGTAGAAGGGATAACCTTCATCATATGAATCTATGGCCTACCAAAGATCATGTTTTAATTATGTCTTTATCAATTAAATATATTTTTCAACATAATATTGGGACCTAGGTTGATGGGAAACATGATGGTTCTTGTGGAGGTAGATATAAAACTACTGTAGCCTTGAAGAGTGTTATGGGTCATTAAACAATTATTTCTCCATAACTAAACTTCTAGAGAAATTAAAAGGAGACTGTGTTAACCACATACCATGATTGACCAGTATTTATTTCACATAATTATTATATATCCATTATTTTAGATATAAATTTGTATATACCATCCTAACCATCTTAACATTACGATGAATAATTCTAAGGTCAAAGAAATAAATAACATATCTCAAATCATGCCATCGTGGAAACATGTCAAAATAAATATGATTGATCTAGACATGAGGTGGAGGAGTAACACTAGATAGGTGTCCCAACAATAGGGAATAAATTAATTCTTAATGGTGGAAATGAAAATTCTTTAACAAGTCAAGAAAATAAATATGATAAAATGTCCTCATAATTTCTAAAACTAAGTCAGTTTCCCATAGGTTTAGGAATGACTTTACTTTCCAATTTTTTTGAAAGGTGACAATTTGTGGGTTGATATTCCATTGTGTGAGTGATAATATTATCTTATTCTTCTATTTATAAATCCACAACCCTTATCATCATAGTCTTCCCTTAGGGTCCCAATTAGAGAACCACATTAGGCTTAGCTAAGATGGAAGTAGAATCTTTAGCATCATGAGTGCAAACTAAGGGAGCTTAGTTTTTATGGATAGGTTTTTTTTATGGATTACTTTATGATTATCTTCAAGGTAAAACACATCTAATGATTTGGGAAATTATTTTGATAAATTTTTATTTTTTTATTATGGGTTGTAAAAATACCATTTTGGAGAGATTGAGGGTTGGCATTCACATTCCCCAAGAATATGTCAACAAAATTTTTCCTTTGGTCATTAGGGAGTCTCTAAATAAACTTTTTATATTGCATATAAGCATGCGTATCATGTTTGATTACTTTGTGAAAAATGCAATAGACATTGGTATCATACTCCTTAGGTCTATGATTTTGTCCTTGTTGACTAAACCTTTGTTGGTTGTTCCCTTGATAAAAGGGATGTATTTGGAATATAGGAAGTGGAAAACTTGTTAAACTAGTTTTGAGTTTTATTTTGGTATTGCATTTTACATGGTGTAGGTAAGTTGAAATATATAACATGAACCGCATGGGGAGGATCGTGATTCCTCATAATGATATTAATATTTATGTTCATGGGTTGTGGTTGATTATTTTTATGGTATTTAGTTTATAGTTTTGATTGGTCATGCACTCAATTGTGGTTTTCTAATTTTTATTGAGAAACATAGGGAATTTATTATTTACATTGTTTTAATTCATGTTTTGATGAACCACATTATTTTTGTTTGGGGTACTATATACCCAATGGATCCATAGGTTTGGTGACCATTATTAATGGAGGCTTGATCAATATATAAATATATATCAAATGTTTCTTAATAGGATTGATAAGGTAAAATTTTGACATCTTCCCTCATTTCATTTTTAAGGGTGTGAATATAGAGAGCACATAACTTTCTTTGATTTGTGTTTGGTGCACTGATAGATGAATATATAAATTTCCATAATATTTTAATGAAATGGGAAAAAGATTAAATATTTTCATATTTAATATGGATGAATTATATAATGTATTAAGTAACTTGTTCATATCAAAGGGTTTGATAAATTCTACCATGAGTTATCTAAAGGAATGTATAAAATACTTAGGGTGGTGATAATACTAGTCAAGGGAAATTATTTCTAGTGTTTTGGTAAATATTTTATCTACAACCCAATCCCAAGGTAAAATTTCCCTAATAAAATTAGTGTATGCTTTGACGTGCACATTTGGATATACTTCCCATTTAAATTTAGGAAGGTCATGCTGGGGATGAGGTATAATAATTATTTTCATGTTCTCATCTATGGTATCTTTGATATATTTAGTGTAAGTCCCCATAGCACCAAATAATATTAAAGTCATGCTATAATATGTTTGAAGGGATGGGTTCAAAAAGGGGTTGTTGTCATAATCACTAGGAGGAAAAAGAGGGTGTTGGGTGGATTTAGACAAGTGATAGTAGGGATGAAGAGTAATAAATAGAGAAGGGTTAGGTTATTATTGTTATTTTATCCTATCAAGTCCAAATACCAACCCATATAATTAAAAACTTTTCCCGGTACAGTTACAAGCCTCTACAATGTGGTCTAGACTTTGTCTATTGCCTAAAAAGAGAAATTTTGGTCTTTAAATGTTAAATTTGGTGTAAATATTCCAAAAAATTATTAATAATACCTTTTAACCCATTAATATGTATGTCATTACCCTAGTCATAAGGTTTCATGCTTTGAAAATGTCATTTCATGTAAGTTCAAGCTTGGAAGAGGCATTCTTGAGCTCACACGTGCCAAATTTAGCCACATAAAGGTGTCAAAAGGTTTTAAAACTTATTATAATATCCTAATTTACTTGTGTTCTTCTCCTTATTTCCCTATATTACCAGTTTCAAATATTAAGTTTTAAGAGAATATAAAGAAATGATATTTTTCATGAGCTTTCATGTATAAGTATGGACTTGTATGACCTATTCTATATAACAGAGGCCTAAAGCATGAATATTAAGACATGTCAAGTGTTTTAAAATAAATTTAATGAAAAATCATACAATACAAGCCCAAAATTAGTTCCCTCTAGTAATATAACTTCTTTTCACATAGCGAGAGCTCTTTAGGTTTGTAGGTATTATGGCCATGAGAGAGAAAATCACGGTCTAAAATTTTGGCTAGGGAAAGTAATATCAAATAGATTCCAAATATGTTAAGTATCTCTTTATTTTTTCTTACCTCCTTCATGAACCATCCATTTAAAGTCAAGGCACTCACTATCTCTCCTTCATCCAAGTAGGCTATTGGTTTTATATGTTTTCTCCTCATCTAGTGATCATGTAAAGAAAATTCAAGTTTGCAAGGTTTTTAAGACACAATTCACATTTTCATGTCATTCTTAAATAATTTTTAACACATATGAGGGTCATATAGATCTCAAAAACACATAACAATTTAAATTTTTAGTCTACAAGCATATGAAGAGAGTTTGTACTATCTAGGAGAGAGAAAGAATTTCAATATTTGTTGGATTATTTTTGTTTTTAGGGGTATCCTTCATTTTAATATGTTACTCATGCAATATTATCAAGATTTTTATCCAAATATATATGGAAATGAATCCAACAATGTGTTCTCACCACCTTAATATTCTTAGTTTAGTAATTTTAAGGTTTCTTAGCATTTGTTAAGGATCTTATCAGACTCACAGGTTTCCATTTTAACATCTTATGATCCCTCAAAGGTCTAAAAATTGATATATATTTTATAGGGTATGCCATTTCCCAAATTAGACCATAAATATTATGCCAACATAAAATTATTAGATTCTTTTTACCTCCATCATGATCCTTTCCATCTCACTATTTTTCATCATTGCATATTCTCCATTTTCACTTCCATACAATGTTCCCATCTTCCTTTCACATCATATCGTATTATATCCACATCCATCTCATGGTTCATTGACCTAAGGAGTCATATAATATAAATATAATCATGGTCATAATATTAGGGTTATGATGCCTTACTAACACTGATAAATATTCAAGGATGATCACCTACATCCATCAAGAAACACATTCAAGGGTTTCTCTTGGAAATGAAATGAAAGGAGGGGATATAAGATGTCTTATTGAAGGCCTTTAATCAAAATATCTTCTGAAGTTTACATGGATCAATGAAAATCTCATCAAGATTGATTTGTGACTTGCTTAAGGTCATTTCCTGTACAATCCATATAAACAACATGATACATAGCCATCTACAGCCAAACTAAAGGAAAAGGTGAGATCAAGATGTAGGATTAGATCAAGGTCAAGGATATTTGAAGAGAAATTAAGCCTCAATGAAGATCTCAAGCAAGAGTGATAAAATTTTATTTAAATGAGATGAGGTCTATGGTGTTACTCAATATCTAAAAACCTACACATAGTTCGTGTAAAGGTCAAAAGGGGTCAAACACAACTAGTTTATGATGAAAACAAAAACATATTTTTAAGAACATAGAACAATAAGGATGAATAAAATAGTCTGGAAAGTGATGAATATCAAATAAACATCAAAGGGAGATCATGAATGAAGAGCAAGATCATATATGTTTTCATGAAAAACATCCACCTACATTAGGGTTAGAGGGCTTTTGGAGTCATATCAAGACTGTGAGAAGGATATTGTTATGCCTTGTAGATCAATAAGGTTTATATCTAGTTTTAAAAATCACTTAAAATGGTTTCAAGATTTTTATCAAGCCATCACATTCATATACATAATTACATAGTCATTTACCTCAAGAATGTTCACCTAAAACCATTACAACATAAACACACCTCCAAGTAGAGAGAGAGAGAGAGAGAGAGAGAGAGAGAGAGAGAGAGAGAGAGAGAGAGAGAGAGAGAGAGAGAGAGAGAGAGAGAGAGAGAGAGAAAACATAGTATATGATAGAGTCATATGATAGAATGGAGGTTCCATAAGATAATGAAAGTGTGAAATGGATGAAGGCCATGAATTGGTCGTACCAATAAATATCTATAGTTAGGTAAATAATATATAGTCAATTATAGTTGATTGTATGGGATGCTTCAAGATAGTCTTAATGAGTTACTTAAGAGACCATCAAGATAGGTGTGAGTTTGAAAATAGTATATGATGAATGAAATGAAATTTGAGTTTCTAATGGACATAATGAAACATATATCAACCTAAATTACTATAAATCATGCTTGTTTTATGTATCATTCCATACAAGACATAGTAATATCTACCTATAATCATGAGATTGTAATTATGCTTAGTGATCTAGGCAAGTTTAATTGGCCTTATGCTTAACACATACTTATGGATCATGAAAGTAGTGATAGTGGAGGTATATTTGTTGATATTATCACCAAGTTAAAGTGTTATTTTTGATATAAAGGTGGATTATATTATCAAAAAGTGATAAACAGGCCCTAACTTATAATTCCTCCTTTGGACTAAACTATTATCAAGATAATAAGGTCCACAAGTGCAATATGGTTAAGAGTGAGGATATTTGGAGGTGTTTAGATATTTTTAAGGATTATAATTAATTTAAAGGAGTTGTAAAGACTTATCATATAGTGAATATAGACCCAAATATTCAAACATACATAGCCAACATCCATCCACACAATCAAGTACAAACATAGTCAACACATAGTTTATAGTTTTGAGGGAATTTGAAGTTTTAGGACATATATAGGTCAAATAAAGAATAAAAATTTGGTACCATATTTAAATTTTTTAAATCCTCCCATTTAATCCTTAATTTAATACTATAGGTGGATATACTCACTATTTTTATGCAAACCTCTTGTAGTCAACGAACAGGAATGAATGATCCAAATGAGATTTTGAGAAGTTTGAGAGAGTGACATAGGTTGTTGAAATCCATGTAAGTTTTGGAATTAAAAATATGTTTATGTTTATTCATAATGTGTCTTGGGATATTGATCACATTTAGGCTTACAAACTAATATTCCCTTGAGGGCTATCTAAGTAAGAAAGACCTAAAATAGGCATGTGTGCTCCTAAGACCCTTTGATTGTTTTGAGTTTTGTTGAAGATGTATAAAATTTTAAAATAGGTTTCCAAGGTATTATAAACTTTATATTATGTTTATTAACTTATTATGGATGAGGTAATAGGAAAACTTAGTCCATCAAGGTTTGATAAGCTATGATTACTTGAAAACCTAGGGAAAGAAAGGAAGGCATAAAAAACTTGAATAGACTTTAATAATTTGAAAAAAGAATGGAAATATATATAATAACATGTTTTAATAAGTTTAAAACCCCTTGAAATCTATTCATGAAGGAAAAACACTTGCAGACCTCTGCCTTATGCAAACATGCATTCATTCATATAGGTATCTCGAAGAAGAGTGGAGATAAATTAGAGTTTAGGAATTCAAGGGTATTTAAATAAGGTTGAAAATAAATTATATAAGATGATATGAAGAATTGAAATCCTTATTATCACCTACAATTTATTTGAACATCAAAACTTAGTATTAGGCCTAAAGCTAGCCTTAAGACCTATAGGCTCACACCATCGTAAAGGTACATTTAGACCTATCCAAACAAGATGACACCATGCTAAGGTATAATGAGATGTTATAGGTCCTAGATGAGATATTTAAATTATTTGAGAAAAAAGGAAATGTGAATTTCAATGTCAAGGATAATTTCAAACTATGCAGTCTAAGACACCCATTTGACCCACTTGATCAAGTGCTCATATCTCTCACCACATGAAGATTTTTTCCAAATTTTCTTATAATGATTTAAGTACCAATATGTACTTATAATAAATTAATTATTAGGGTTTTTTATTGGATAAGGTTTATGAACTATTGTTAAGAGTATAATCATATCTAGAATGTATTGAGAACCCTATAAGAAAGATTCATTATGTATATATATATATATATATATATATTTATACACATTTTGCATGGAAACCCAAAATTATCAAGAAATTTGAAGGGGTCTATGGACTAAATATATATGTTAAGATGTTTTTTTTTGGAGGTTTGTACTTTATGAACATCATTAATAAGGTTCACCTCCAAAACCCTCCTATAGACTAATTTGGAGAAAATTCAAATTTATTGTAATTAAAACCTCATGAATCATATAAAAAACTCTTGAAAAATGAAATAATCTTAGATAAAGTCTTTTAAATGGTACTGTGATGTACATTAATTTATGAACATGGTATAAAATAGGTTTTTTTGAATAAATAGTTGTGAAAACAAAGTACAAGGTAATTTAATAAATTCCAATCCATGGAGAGTTAAGTTTGAAACTTTTTATTACTCATAAATCCATAATATGGTTCAATGTATGCCTTAAAATACACTTTTGAGCTTCTTCAAAACAAATAATATGTAGAAATTGAAGAAAGGTGACATAGTCAACTAGTTTGATTAATTTGCAGGTGTTGTTTGCCAAGGAAGACTCATTTCATGATATTATGCATTGGTTAATTTATTATAATAACCATATTTTTAGGTTCTAGTGGTTTAATATAAGTTTTCAAATCCATCAATTGTAAAAAGTAAGGTTACTAGGCCTAATTAACCTAGTAGACCTATTTGGTCAATCAATTGAAGTTTAAAATGGTGTAGAAGGGATATAAAATGAGTTTACATGGAGTTATCACACACAATATATATTATTAAAGTGGATTTTACATGCACAACTAGTATTCAAGTGCTAATTCATGAAAATGAGAGCTAATGACTGATTTAATTATTCTTAAGCATCAATCATGAGTTAACTAATCTTGAGAGTCAATCAATACATGCTCTAAATCTCAATGAAGGAGAGTTAATTCACTTAACTTGCTATCATCTTAAGTGGATTTATTTTCCAAGTTATGTGTGGCATTCATCAAGAGAGGTTTTAATAATTAATTATACATCAAAGATGGCCCAACATCTTATTTCCAATGTGAAGGAGCTCATGAAAGGCATCGAGTGTGGATATATATTAAAGAGGACTATTTAAAAACTAGTTAGATCTAAATTGTACTTGATTTAATGATTATATGTCCTATTCTCTCTCATCTATTCCACTTTATTGGATTATTCTCTTCTCATTCTATATATATTCAAACTTTTAGGCCTATTTTCAAGATTGATTTATTGGGCATGATGAAAATTTGATAAGATTGAGCTTTGTAAACCTCTTCAGTGAATAATATTACTATTTTTAGATTCCTTTATATAGGTTTAGTGTGATTATGTTATTTTGATTTGTAAATGTGGTAGTATTTTCTCCCTTGGTAGGTCCTAATCTCACCTAGTTAATATTATGTCATATTATGTAGGTCATATGCAGTGTTTCATTTTAAGTAACTGAGATAACAATGGATATATTGACTAGTTATTACCTTTAATTAGGTCTTCTATCATTGACCTCATTATTTTATCACTTGATGAAACCTCTATGTGAAACAATTTTGTATAAGAATCCTTTAGAGATATATAATTCAATGATTTGCATTGCTTTCTAGTGTTATATGAGTTAAAATTGAGTGGATGTACTAGTAATATAGGTGTATCACCATTAGTAGAATACGATTTCCATTTAAGTTTGTTTTTAACCCTTTTCATCCCCAAAATTATTAGGTTTTAGTAAATTTATAAAAGTTGATATATTTGGAGGAATTAACCTCAAAATATAGAGGTATGGTCTAAGTATATGTATCCTACACCTATAGACCATTCCAATGTTAGTCTAGGTTTGAAGGATATCTAATCAATCTACCTTCATTAGGGTGAAACTGGGGTTGCTAATAGTTTTGGCACACCCAATGGGACATAGATGTAACCATTGGAGTATTTATATGTAGCATCTTGATCTTCACAATTATTTTCAAGTACTCATATGGTCATCATATCTAAGTTAAAGTGAAGTTCTTTTTCATAGTTCATTTTTTCATGTGTCTTTTGGTAGGCTATGGCATCCTATAGAGTGGATTTTAGTTATTCATCTCTTTATCAACATCCTTATGATCCATCCTAGTTCTAATAGGATCCATATACATCTTGTTATCAACCTTATTATCAATCCAATAAGTCATGGAAATCTCATAACATTCCTGATCAGGTCAATCAAGTTCCAATATAATCCATATCAAGCTTCAAACAAACCTTATTTAGCTATGAGAAATAAACGGTGATCATAGGCACTCAATATAGCTATGGATATGAGGTCCCCAAAAATGAGATTGAGATCATGAGATATTTATTATAGCAAGCTAAATAAGTGTGTGTATCTTCCATAAGACAAGGCCATTTAAAATTTAGTGGTGATATCCTTGACATAGTTGGTCTAATTGTAAACATTGAAGAGAATTTGGTAGTTTATGAGAAACATCATTTCCCCATTAAGCTTCCCCTTTATCTTCATGAGTATCAAACAAACATATAACGCTCAATATTCAACTCAAACCTTTCCAAGATTTCCTAATTAGAAGCCTATCCAAGAGAGACCTCAGAAGGTGGAATAAGTGTGTTTTGAAGAGTTTGAATTTCATCTTTCATATTAGATCATACTATAACCTTCATTTTAAAATCAATAGGCATATATCTCTAATGAATTAGTACATGAATTTGAGGCTCACCTAGATAAATAATTTGAGCTTGAAAATCAACATCTTCATCAGTCAATATCATCTTCAAAGGCTACACAATCTTAGTAACAAATGCCTTTATTCATTCCCATGGCTAAAATAAGTACACAATAAGAAACTCCTAAACCCAAGTTTATGACTTGGAAATAAATGTATTAGTCAAGGTATAAAAATTAACATTTAAGCATAAATCAATATGTTTAAGTCAAGAGAAATACAAATATCATTCAACCTTTACCCCTCCCTCCTCAAGATCCCAAGGCTTTCCCTTCATGAAAATCTATTCAATGGAATTTGCAATAGAGAGAGGAGGTGAAGGTGATAAAGGTTGATTAGCCCCATTAGCATAATCAATCATCTATGGCAACACCTTTAGATCTTTCTCATCTTCTTGAGTATTTTTAGGGATCCACCATGCCAATTCCTAAGAAGGAGCCTCACTTTTGTGAGGTTAGTAAATAAGATTCAACTAAAATGATAGAAAATGAGATTGACTTGAGTGAACATGACCATTGAGACACTTATTAATAAATAAATACATGACTTAGTCTTTCATAATGACAAATAATATGAGTTATAATATGAGCTTTAGATGCAAGATAAAACACAAGAATAAGAGGTTATATTTGAGAAAAAATAGGTTGTTTCTCAAGAGCTTATTGAGCACATATAAGTTGGTTTTTATCAAGATGTTACTCAATAAATTATAGTAGTTATTAAGGATGGCATATAAACAACTCTTTATCTAGGAGGAAGACATGAATACAACTCCCATAGAACCATTTTTGAGATTATGAACATTCTTAAAGTTGATGATCATGGGTAGTAGCTATACCATGAGTTCATGAGTGAGATTAAAGAGCTCAAGATGGTAGATTTGAATGATGAAATAAGACAATAGATTGGAGCTTCATATTAGGATTAAAAAAATGTTTTGGAGCTTAAATAATGAAATGATATTCTAGAGACACTAATGAATGATGAGTTAGAGCTTGATTGTATAGATGATATGCCATTCTCTACTAAAGATGAAAATGAAACAAGTACATCAAATCAAGAACCTTCATATGACTACATCAAAAGTTTGGAAATGTGTGATCAACATGATTTCTCACAAGCAAGTGGTAAGGATGCTAACTAAATCCATGTATTTTCAAATTATCATGAAGAGATGGAATTTTGGGATGACTTGAAGGGATTTTGTTCAAAGTTTAATAGTCCATATCCACCCCATAAGGATCCTATGATTGACCTTGTAAATAACACTCATGAAACTACTCATCCTAACCATTATAGGTAGATTCAAGTAGAGGGTAATGATATGTTTCATTGATGATTATAATAAGTTGAATAGCTTGACAAACCACTACCTCAAATGGAGAATAATGGAGACACTAATCCAAACATATCAGTTGAGTTTCAAATATAGTCATTGCATGAGAATGGGTCAAACCATCATCAACCCAAAAATGAGGCATAATTAGAATTATTGATGCAATAAAGAAGAATATGAGAGGAGTATGATTATGCATTAGACTCACATGTACAATCCATGCACTTTAGAATGGAACTAAAAGGCCAAACTTCTTCCTTAATGAACCATAAATGTTCACATACTCCTACTTGTAAGAAAAAACTATCAAGAGGTAGAAATCATGCTTCAAGGTTCTATGGTGGATAATCTAGCTTTCCATTAGACCTTGGAGGAAAGATTTTGACTTTAGGTTACTTATTTTAGGTTATTTATCATGTTTTAATAAGTGAATCACATAAGTAGTAGTATGTTGCCTTATTATTGTTTTCTTGTTTCCCTAGGTTAAGTGTGTTTACTTATTAAAATACATGTGTTTCTTGTTTTGTGTTATTTTTGTCTTGTTTTTGCATTCAAAAGAGGTGTATCAAAGTCAAATAAGTTTTTTTGGTATTCTAAGAGAGTCATCAAGTCATGTTGTTGTGTTTTAAAACTATGATAGTCATGAAAATCTAGTGAGTTATTTTAACCAGAAGAATGGTCAATCCCTATGAGTCTCTAAAAATGTTGGAAATATATCTTGTCAAGGCCAAATCCCAACCCATATAATTCTAAACTTTTATTGGTACTATTGCAAGCCTCTACAAGGTGGTTTAAAATATGTATATTACCTAAAAATACAAGTTTTGGTCTTTAAATGTTAAATTTAGTGTCAAAAGACTAAAAAAATATTCATAATAATTTTTAACCCATACATATTTATTTAATTACCTTAGTCATAAGGTTTTATGCTTTGAAAATGTCATTTCATGCAATTTCAAGGTTAGAAAATGCCTTCTTGAGCTCACACATGCTAATTTTAGCCCCATAAAGATGTAAAAAGTTTTAAAACTTGTTATAATCTACTCCTTGACTCATGGTATTCTCCTTCTCACCCTGTATTAGAAGTTTCAAGTCTTAAGTTTTAAGAGAATACAAAGAAATGCTATTTTTCATGTTCTTTCATGCATAAGTATAGACTTTTATAGCCTATTCCATATATCAGAGGTATGAAACATGAATATGAGGATATGGTAGGTGTTATAAAATAAATTTAAGGAAAAAGGATTAAATACAAGCCCAAAATTGGTTCCCTTGAGTCATCTAGCTTCTTTTAACATAGTAAGAGCCCTTCAAGTTTGTAGGTAGTATGACCATGAGAGAGAAAATCAAGGTCTAAAATTTTGGCCAGAGAAAGTAGTCTCAAATGGATTCTATATATGGAAAATGGTTCTCAATTTTTTCCTCTCTTCTTCATGAACCATCTTTTAAGTTAAGGCACTCACTGTCTCTCCTTCATCCAAGTAGGTAGTCAATTTTCTATGTTTTCTCTTCATTTGGGCATCATAGCAAGAAAATTTAAGTTTACATGGTTTTTCAAGATCATGACTCACCTTTCGATGGAATTATTTATTTGTTTTTCACACATGTAAGGGTCATATAGATCTCAAGAACACATAATAGTAAAAATCTTTAGTCTACAAGCATATGAAGAGAGTTTGTATAGTTTGGGAGAGAGAAAGAATTTCAAACAAAATAATATTCTTATTTGTATGGATCTCCTTAATGTTCATATGTTCCTCACTCAAAATTATCAAGATTTTTTCTCAAAGATCCATTGAAAGAAAGACACCAATATTTTCTCACCACATTCATATTCCCAGTTTAGCAATTTTTGTGGTTTCTTAGCATTTGTTAAGGATCTTAATAGACTCTTAGGTTTCCAATTTAGCATATTATACTCCTTCAAAGGTATCCAAATTGATATATCTTGTAGAAGGCATGCCTTTTACTAATTGATATCATCAAGATGGTGCTAACATACACTTCTCATATTATTTTCACCTTCATCATGTTACTTTCCATCTCACCATCTTCTCATTGTTTTCCATCATTACATAGACTTTATTTTCACCTCCATTCAATGTTCCCATCTTTGATTCACATAATATCATCTTCTATCCACCTCTATCTCGTGGGTCATTACCATAAGGATTCAAGGACTATAAGGATAATTATGGTCATAATAGTAGGGTTATTTTGCCTTATTAACATTTATAAATAGTCAAGGATGATCACCTACAACCATTAAGAAACATAGTTAAGGGTTTGTCTTGGAAGTGTAAAGAAAGGAGGGGCTAGAAGATGTCTTATTGAAGGTCTTTCCCTAAACTATCTTCTCAAGTTAACATGGATCAAGCTCATCAAGGCTGATTTGTGAATTTTTCAATGTTATATCCCCTTTAATATATATAGATAACATGATACACAACCATCTACAACCAAAATAAAATAAAAGGTGAGATCAAGATGTAGGCATGGATCAAGGTCAAGGTTGTTTCAGGAAAAATTAGGACTCAATGTAGATCTCAAGAAAAAGTGATAACATTGGAGTTAAATGAGAGGAGGTCTATGGTGTTGTCCAAGATATAAAATCCTACGCATAGTCTATATCAAGGTCAAAAAGGGGTCAAACATAGTCAATATATGATGGAAACAAAAGCATATTTTCAAAAACATAGAGAAATAAGGATGAAGAACACAATGTAATAAGTGATGACTATCAAAGAAAGATAAAAGTGAGATCATGAATGAAGATAAATCTTATATTTTTTTTCATGAAAAACATCCACCTACGACATGGTTAGATGGATTTTAGAGTATGCAAACTTGAGTCATATGAAGATTGTGAGAAGGATATTGTTATGTCTTGTAGACAAATAAGGTTTATAACTAGTTTTAACAATCACTTCAAATATTGTCAAGAGTTGTATCAAGCCATAAACATCAAATAAAAAATAACACAATCATTAACCTCAATAATTTTCACCTGCTACTATTGTAACATAGGCACACCTCCAAGTATGAAGAGAAAGAGAGAATAGTATACGATAGAGTCATATGATAAAATGGAGGTTCCATAGGAAAATAGAAGTGTGAATTGGATCAAAGACATGAAGTGATTGTAATAATAAATATCTATATTCAAGTCAAAAAGATAAAATTGCCTACAACTGACTATATGGGATGCTTCAAGACAGTCCTAAGAAGTTACTTAAGAGACCATCAAGATAGGTGAGAGTTTGGAAATATTCTATGATGAATGAAATTAAATTAAAGTGTTCAATATACATAATGAAACATATCCAAAAATAAATTACCATACATAATTCTTGTTTTATTTCTCAATACATACATGACATAGTAATATCCACCTACAGTAATGAGATTATAATTATGCTTAGTGAGATAGGCAAGTCTGATTAGTCTTATGCTTAACACATGCTTCATGGATAATCACAAAAATGATAGTGGATGTATCTTGGTTGATTTTATCACCAATTTAAATGGTTATGTGTGATATAAAGTTGGTTTATATTATCAAAAAGTGACCTATAATCCCCAACTTTTATGTGCTCCTTTTGACAAAACTATTATCAAGCCAATAAGGTTCACAAGTGCAATATGGTTAAGAGTGAGAATAGTTTGAGGTGTTTAAATATTGATGAGGATTAAAAGTGTTTTAAATAATTTTTAAATGTTTATCATACATTATATATATACCCAAATATTCAAACATACATAGCCAACAGATATCCACACAATCAAGTATAAACATTGTCAATGCCTAGTTGTTTATTTTGATGAAATTTGAAGTTTGTGAGCACCTAAAGGTAAAATAAAGAATAAAAATTTGGTAAAAGTAATAATTAAATTTTTTTAAAGGATTAAATTCCATCCTAAAGGTCATACTATAGGTTAACATTCCAATTATTTTAGCATATACCTCTTGCAGTCAACAGATAGTCATGAATGAACCAAATAACCTTTTAATTTTGAGAGAGAGATATATAGGTTTTTAAGTACATGTAATGTTTTTAGGGGAAAATAGGGTTATTTTTAGTCCTCATGTGTCTTTGTAGATTAATCACATTTAGTCTTACAAACTAAAATACACTTAATGGTTAGCTAAGGAAGAAAGACACAAAACAGGCATGTGTGCTCCTAAGACCCTTTGGTTGTTTTGAGTTTTGTTGAAGATGTTTAACTTTTTATATATGTTTCCAAGGTATTTTAAATGTTATATTATTTTTATTATATAAATATGGATGAGCTAATAGGCAAACTTAGTCTATCAGAATTTGACAAGGTATGACTACTTGAAACCTTAGGGAATGCAAGGAAGGCATATTAAAATTGAAGAGATCCTAAGACTTTGAAAAAACAATGGTAATATCTATAATAACATGTTTTAATAAGTTTAAAACTCATTTAACTCTGTTCATGAAGGAGAAAACACTTACATACCTCTACCTTATGTAAACAGGCATTTGTTCATATAGGCAGTTCTACGAAGCATGGAGATAAAGTAGATTTTAGGCATTAAAGGGAATATATATAAGGTTGAAAATAAATTATATAAGATGATATTAATATTTAAAATCCTTTTTATCACCTATAATGAATTTGAACATAAAAATTTAGTATTAGGCCTAAAGCTAGCCTTAAGACCTATAAGCTCACACCATCATGAAGGCACTTTCATACCTTTCCAAGAAAGATGACGCCATGATATGTTATAGGTCCTATATGAGATATTTAAATTATATGAGAATAAGGCAAAGGTCAATTTCACTCTAAAGGATAAATTTGAACTATGCAATCTAAGAAACTCATTTCACCCACCTAATCAAGTGATCATATCTTTAACCACATGAAGAGTTTAGCCAAATAATCTTATAATGATTTGAGTACCCCTATGAAATTATAATAGATGAAGCATTGGTTTTGGTTTAGGGGATAGGGTTTATTAACCATTGTTAAGAGTATAATCATGTCTAGAATGCATTCACAACCCTCTAGTCAAAATTCATTACATACATATCTTTACACACCTTTTGCATGGTAAAAAAATATTATTAAGAAATTTTAAGGGGTATATGGAATAAATATCCATGGAAATAAGTTTTGTTTTTGAGGTATTTAATTTATGAACCATCATTAATAAGTTTCACCTCTAGAACCCTCTAAAACTGTCCTATAGACTAGTTTTGAGAAAACTAAAATTTATTGAAATCAAAACCTCATTAATAATCATAAAATATATTAAAACATGAAATAAACTAAGATAAGGTAATATAAATGGTACCATGATGTATATAACTATATGGACATCACAAAAAATAGGGTTTTTTAAAGAAAAAGTGTTGAAAACAAAGTTACAAGGTAGTTTAATGGATTCCAATCTATGGAGAGTGAAGTTTATAAATTTTTATTCCTCATAAATCCATAATTTGGTCAAAATCATTCCTTTAGATTCCATTTTGAGATTATTTAAAATATCTAGTCTACATAAATTGAAGAAAGGTGACCTAGTCAACTAGGTTGACTAATTTCTATGTGTTGTTTACTGAAGAAGACTCATTTAATGATATGATGCATTGGTTAATGTATTATAATCACACTATTTTTAGGTTATAATGGTTTCATATATGTTTTCAGAGCCATCAAGTGCAAGAAGTTATGCTACTTTGCCTAATTAGCCTAGTAGACCTATTTGGTCAATCAATTGAAGTTGAAAATGGCATAGAAGGGATATCAAATGAGTTCATGTTGAGTAACCAAAACAAATATATTTTATTCAAGTGAATTTTCCATATAAAACTAGTATTCAAGTGCTAATTCATGTAAAGGAGAGATAAATAATGAGTTAATTGGTATTAAGTGTTAATCATGAGTTAACTGATCTAGAGAGGCAATCAATGCATGTTCTAAGTCTTAATGAAGGAGAGGTCATTCATTTAACTTCATCTCATATTAAGTGGATTTATTTTCCAATTTATGGTGTATAATTTATCAAGAAAGGTTTCAACAAGTAACTATAGGCCAAAGATGGCCCACCATCTTATTTCCAATGTGAAAGAGCTCATGCAAGGCATCAAGCATGGAGATATCCTAAAGAAGATTATTTGTAAACTAGTTAAAACTTAGTTTTACTTTAGTTAATGGTTATATGTCCTCTTCTTCTCTCTTCTGAAACACTTGATTTGTTTTTTCTCTTTTCATTCTCTATATCTTTAGGCTTTTAGGCCTAGTTTCAAGATCCCTCTCTTGGGCATGATGAAACTCTACCAATATTGAGTGTTGTAAACCTATTGAGTGAATAAAATGACTATTTTAAAATTAATTTATATAGGTTTAGTGTGATTATTTTAGTTTTATTTTCACAGGTGGTAGTATTTTATCCCTTGCAAGATCCTAATCTCATCTAGTTACTAGTATGTCATATTATGTAGGTCATACATAGTGTTTGATGTTGAGTAACTAAGCTAATATTGGGTATATTGACTAGTTGGTTCCTTGTATTAGGCATTCCATCATATACCTCATTCTTTGATCCCTTGATGAAACCTCTATGTGAATTTATTTTGCATAAGAATCCTTTGGAGTTATAGAATTCAATGATTTGCATTACTTTATAGTATTGTATGAGTTAAAATTGAGTGGATGAACCAAAAATATAGGTGTATCAATATCAATATCAATAGAATACTATTTAACTTTATGTTTCTTTCTAACCCTTTTCACCCTAGAAATCATTAGGTTTTAGTAAACTAATCAAAGTTAATATATTTAGAGGACCTAAACTCAAAATCTAGAGGTCTGGTCTAGGTACAGGTATCCCACACCTATCAATCATTCTAATGTTTGTCTAGGTTTGAAGGAGATCTAATTAATATACCTTAATTAGGGTACAACTTTGGTTGCTAATAGTTCTTGTAGAGGAGGAGTGTATGTGGGTAGAATGTAACTTGAAGAAATGCAGAGTGGTAGATTACATTCTACTTTGTTATTTTGTGGAGTGTGCATGAACACACTTCCAATTTAGGCTTAGTTTTGAGGTTGATAGGGTGGAGGGATGTTTTAAGTGTTCATGTTAGTGACTCCATGAGTAATAATATCCCATTGTTGTTGGTTAGAAACATAGTTAAGAGTCAGTGTGGAGAATTGTTATTGTGGTAATTGGTAAGCTATTATTTTGAAGGGTATAGAGGAGAAATGAGCGTAGTTATGAGGTTTTAAGTTCACTCCTTGATTTAGATAGAGTTTTTTCTTTAAAAATAATGAATTCAACCCACCAAGGTAGATATGAGTTCATTTGGAGTAGAATCAATATTGTGTTTAGGCACTATATTTTTAGGAGGTGGGGAAAGAAAAAGTTGGTAGCTATGAAGGGATTGACTTGTTAAAAAATATTTAATGAGAACTGATTAATTTTATTCTAGTGCGTTAGAGGTATTATGGTGGTTGTTATAGGGGGTTTAGTTTTTTGAATAATATTTACTTCATCCTCTAGATAAAGGATTCTGCTAATATATTGATCATATATAACATAAATTTTTGCAATTAGGTTTTAAAAAATTACTAAGGGAATTATTTCAATGTGAGGAGTGGATCCACTCTCACCAGTAAAATTCATGATGTTATAATTTTGATGGTAATTGGTGGTCTGTACTACATCTCATACTTCATGGATTGGTATCTTAGACCTAGTTTGAAAGTTAGGGTTTGGATAGACATGGAACTAGTATTATATGTTTTGTTTGAAATCTTGATTATTCCAACTAAGGAAGCTTCACAGGGACTTTTTGAACTTTAATATCACCTTATAGGAAAATATATCCTCTTATATCCTATACAAACATATTTAGGTGGTATAAAAATGCTTGCAAAATAAATGGAAGGAGGGAGAGAGTTGGAAAAGTAAAGAGAGTGAATATAAGAAAGAGGGAAATAAAAAAGGATAATCCTTGCATGTTAGCTTCACCAATTTATGTACATACAAAAATAAACACACTAATATGTGAATTTGACTTCTCAACATTTGGCTTCGATAGCGGATGTAATGGATAGATGGATGGTTGACCTGTAGAATGGGTGAATTGTTTTGAGGAATGGTATTTTGGATGATATGTGGTAGGGGATACTCATGATAGCACTAGAAAAGATCTATTGCATCATAATTTTTTATTGAGGGCATCTATGATACCCCTTTCTCATGATGAATTAAGGCATTAACAAAACATGATAACTCATGATGGTGAATAATTTTATATGTGTAGGTTCTCATCACTGTTGCTAATGGATTAATGTTTAATAATAAATTAGGAATGATTAATTAACTTAAATCTAAACTTCTTAAACATATATTTCCATAATCCTAAAATTGGTAATATTTTAATAGATTTAAAATGGTCAGAGGCCTCATAGAAAGGCTATGAGCCCTATCTAATATGATTTATAAAATAAAATAAAAAAATTAGGGTTCTAGTCTAGTTTGTAGGCTTGGCCTACTAGACTGAGTGTTTAGGAAGCTATGTAAGTGAATTAAATTATGTGTGTGATTCCCATGTAGACATGTACATGAATTTATTATTGTGCAAGAAATTGCAATAAATTATGTATTTTTTAATAAAAAAATATGGCTCATATTATTACATGAAAAGAACCATGTAATGGATGGTACTCCCTTAATTAAATGAGTTTTGGAGAATAGGAATTTCACTCTCTTTTTATTTCCAATTTTTGTTATTCTTGGGTTTTTCTTTTGGGATCATTTTTAGATGGATGGAGATTGAAGTGGAGAGGAGAATTTAGAATAAATAAGGTTAGAGTTTGGATTATTTTAATTATTATATTTTATATTTGAAAATTATTAATAAATTAATAAACTTTACCCCCTTTCTCTCACTCCTATCTTGAGTAAAACTACCAGTTTAATGGAAATTGATCATTTAAAGTTGTATCATTTATTGAAAAAAGAATTCTCTCTTCCTTCAACACTAAAGTATACAAGAGATATTTTATTGAATTTTATTATGATGAAAATATTTTTATCCTTTTCTTCCACTCCTTTCTCCTTAATCTATCAATATTAAAAAATTGAGAGTGACGATTGTTAAATTTATGTTGTTAAGGAAATGTGGATTTTTCTTTGTTAGAAAGGATTGATATCCTTCTCTCTTTATTTTTATTTAAAGAAATGAAATGAATAACTTTATCTCTTAAGCTCATAAATAAAATATATATTAGAATTTAAAATGGATAATTGGTGTTGGTATATTTATTTGTGAAAAAAAATGACCTTTTTTCCTCTCTCCTCCATTTCTACCAATATCTCTCTTGAATCTTGAAAAGGAAGTGAATATGAGAGAATTGTACACTGTACATTTTTGTACTTGTGCATTAAAAATATTAAATGATAGTATTAATGTTATTATATATTATAAAATGTAAACCAATATGTATGAAAATATGTTGTTATGTGAACAAATGAATGTGTGATATTTGTGTTTCTCTCTCTCTCTCTCTAAAATTGCACCTAAGAAATGAAAGAGAAAGTGAAAATTAATTATTTTTTGAATTTGTGTTATATAAATAAAATTTGAAAGTTATGAATTTTATGTTTTGATATTAAAAATAAAATTGAAATTTGGAATCTCCTTATTTCTCCCAATATTATCCCTTTTTATGGAAAATTTTACTTTGTAGAAAAAAATTGTTAAATGGTGGATCTCAGACCTAGATTTGAAAAATATTAAATTCAAACCTAAATTTAGGTGGATATATAAGTAAATATATGTATGAACATATATTTAACATTATCCAAGCCTTTTTATGAATATATGCATTTATATATATCTAAATATATAACTAAAATATCAATATATGTATGTATGTATGTAAGGATTTGATGTGGGAGGGGTGGAATTTGATTGACCCCAAATCCCATTTTATCTAATGAATGGGGAGGGTCAAGGTAATTGATCCACCACTACTCCCCCCACCCTAGGCTAGTCATTAGCCCATAACTGTGGATGAGGGTCTACATAGCTCAATTAAGATGACACTAATTCTTAAATTAAAAATATACATAAATATAATAAAATGTATATAAAATGTTTTTAGGGTGGGTGTGTAAATAATATTATGTTTGATATTTAGATACACATAGTATATACATATGATGGAAAAAGGTATACATGTTGGATTGAATATACATAAAAGAGAAATTTAAATAAATTGTTAAAATATGGGTATATAAAATGAGTATATACATTAAAATGGTAATATCCACCAATTATTTTATGTTCTTCATCACTGAGTCTTTATTTCCAACTTTAAAACAAACCTACAAAATAAAAAGGATAGAAATTGAGGATAAAATATTTTGAGTTTGAATTTTTATCTTGACATAAACAAGATTAGGGAAAATTCTGAAACCCTAAATATAGTGGTGGATTTTTACTAAATCCAAGGGTGGGGATTTGACCCACCTCTTAAGTAAAGTAGGAACTTTATTTTATTTTTTAATTAATTTATAAAATATATTAACACCTATCCCTCTTCCATTAAGTCATCTTGTTTTTTCAACTCCAAAAAAAATATGATTAGAATAAGCCACAAATTAATTAACCATATTATTTTTAGATTTGATCCAAAAAACTATTTCAGATGTTTTAAATAATAAATCAATAAATTTACAATAAATAAATTAAAAAAAAAGTGAATCAAGTAATTTGCTCTAATGTCTTATTAACCTAGTTAAAACCCATTTAGAATCAAAGGAAAATAAATATATAAAATGATAATTTATCAAAATTAAGACTTTAAACTAATTTTATTAGGTTGTGGAGTATGCAAAAAATATCTAGAAATTTTTATATCCTAACGAAAACTATACATTTTTATCAAGTATAAACAACATTATCAAGAGAAAGTTTTTAATTACCTTTTCACCTCCAATATAATTTTATATGTGGAAAAAAAAATAGTTAAATTTCAAATTTCAAATTATGAGACTTAGAATTAATTATTTTTGGATAAAAATTATGGAATCAGTAATCAATTTTTTTTCTCTTTTTAGGAATAATCATTTTCAATCAATTTTTGTAGACAATTGTTGTGGTAAAATACCTTTATCTTGTTCTCATCCCCAAAGTCTATTTGGAATAAATGCAAATAAAATGTCAAGAAATGGATTTTCACAAAAGGAAAAGTTTAATAAATTTATAATAGCTTGAAATTTTTAGTATTATTGTACCTAAAATACTCCCATTCCTTTTTTTATTAGAATAGGGACCCATAATATTTTAGAAATGGCCTATATCCTTACCTTGAAAGTCCTCTAAAATTAAAGGTCTCATGTATTGTGCTAATTTTATTATTCAATAGACATATGAACATACCTTTTTAACTTTTGGGACT
Source organism: Torreya grandis (assembly GCA_037957365.1). NCBI lineage: Eukaryota > Viridiplantae > Streptophyta > Pinopsida > Cupressales > Taxaceae > Torreya > Torreya grandis. Next base: position 411,728 of record JARHVA010005083.1, on the reverse strand, counting down.
AACCTACTAATGATTTTAGAAGTTGTGTATATCAAAGTTTTAGCTCATCTTCTTCGATTAAATTCCTTAGGTGAACTACTTATACAAAAAGGGTCTTTGGAAATTTTGTTCAGAACTTTCATTCATGAACTCTTCTGACATACTATTACTCTTTGATGAAATTCCTTTGACAGTTTTGTTCAATAAATTCCTAACCCATTTTTGGTATTTGGCACCCTAAATTTTACATAACCCATAGGAATTTACTTTATGACATTTTCCTTCAAAGAATATATTCATAATAAAGTATTCAGGGTTTAAAGGTATGGGACCCTAAAGTCATATTCATCTTATATTATAACACTTTTTCATTTACTCTATGGTCACTATTCTTCAAGAATTAGGTTTCAAATGTTTTATATTTCAATTTATTTAGGTATTTAGAGAATTCATTTGGAAAATATCCTTAAATGAAGTTACCCAACTAATTTAGGCCTTTGACAAAAATATTTGGTAATTTTGTTTGTAAAATTCCTCTAACATATTTTGATATTCGGTGGTTTGTTTGATGACAGTGTTAGTTACATTTAGGTATTTAAAAATCTTAGTCAGGGTTTATTCTTTGATTTATTTAGGTCTTTGGCAAAAAATTTTGAAACTTTTTTTCAAGATCTCGCCAACCTCAGAAACACTATTGTATCCTGACTCCAAACTTTTAACTACTAAAAGTTTCTCTACTCAATAAACTAAAACATAAGAAGAAATGAAATGACACTTGGTAAAGGGAAATGATGTAGCTTCCATAATAAACAACAATAGTTCCTACATGGCATATCCACCAAATAAAGAGGTAAAGTTTGAATTTAACAAACAAATAAAAGTTATAAATTTTGGACATTAATGGTGCATGAACTATAAATAAATGCCAAAGATATATTAAAATAGTTTGAATGATGATGTTCCCATTTAATATAAATCTAACTTGTGAACTAAATTATTCTCCTATGATAGATCCTTAGCCACAAGTGTCGTAAACTTAACATCATACTCAAGAGAGTCGAGGTATTGATTTACAAACTAGATCAATATCAACTCAATTTTAAGAAAAATGACATCCTCATCCATGTAATTCTAAGGAAGTCTCCCTCCTTCAGGGTTTTCCATCAAATATTCCACTAAGTACATGAATTTTTGCATCATGTCAATCAAAAAAGTCATATCATGCATCTACAGTGATGCATTTCAAAGGTACCTCTCCCTTCCAATTGCATATTCCACTTATGATTTACATAGAGTAGTGGCATAAAAGAAATAAAAATCTATCAAGAAGACAATCAGTAGTTAGATGCTCCTTGGATAAATAATCAATTTCAAGGACAAGTAGCCCACACCATTAACTAAATTTAGAATGGTAATTTGAATGAGGATAACCATACTAAACAAGCTATTTGGATACCCAAACATCAAATTCCTCCACTTGGAATGGGTTTTTATACTTGATTTAATAAGGACATCAAATTTAACCTTTGATATAGGTGAAATTATTGGAGCAAGGCTATGAGAGTAGATATTTCATAATGATAAGTGTCCTATAAGAGGTCACTTCTATATGATGTCTTACTTGATGTAGTATTAGGGATAATTTTCATTCATAATGGCTCACTCTGGATCCCCCCTTTAGACTACATAAATAATTAGATATGTGATTATTTATCCTTCATGCACATATATGTGTAAACTCAAAGCATTATGCACATCTCTAATTACATATATCCCTAGGTATGAAGGCCATTCATACATGCCCCCTACCTAAGATATTAAATAACATCATAGATACATTATTGATCAAGTTATACTACTATATATACCCCAATTATATGATAATCATGGATATAGGTAATAAGGTTACACCTTTGCACCTCCTAAAGTATGTCCTAAACAAGTTCACAATGTAGGAAATAGCCTACCAATTATGGTGGGGTATCAATAAGGACATGCACAAGAAGAATAAAGGTTATCTTCATGACTCTAACTTAATGATTGTAAGGATGTACTACATCATTTGAAGCACTTTTATGAGGAAAGTAAATATAGAGAACACTATTCCTTATCTTTATTACCACATAGGGACTGGGATCCCCATAGATAGGTACAAAAACATATCCAGGGACTAAGATCTAATATCAACATGAACACTATGATCATGATTTTTTTTTCCTTAATGTTCAAAATGATAACCAATTTTGGGATAGGGCATAATGAATCTAGTTGAATAAGACATTCTAAAATTTATTTAAAGGGAATGTTCTATTTCCATAAAAGAGGCATGGACTAGACTCCCACTAGCTAAGGGATGAGATACATCATAATTTTGGACTATAATACCTACTCAAATAGTAAGGAAATAAGGTAAATCCTCCTAGATAACCCTTGTATCACTTAAGGTAGTTAATAAGGAACTAGGGGTGTTAGATACTTTGATTGGGGTAAAACAAGATGAGTCCATTTATCTTGATTCTTTAGATTCAAAGGGCCCTATCTAATGTGATGTTCCATAATTTATAGGTGTTACTATTATGGTTACATGAACCACATAATTATATCCTTCCATAGTTTTGAATACAACTATATGTTATACAAGGAAGCTAAGGGATCAACTCCCTTTATAAATCCTAGCTATGGAAGTACCATCAGTGGATCTAGCCACATACTAGGCATTTATATGGGAGATATCTAATGAGGAGGAAGAAAAAAAAAGAAAAATTATTGAGCCTCTAAGACTCAAAGGGTAATTCACCATTACATAATAAACCATTAGGTGAGACAACACCCCCTCCAATTTCCATAACCCCTATTTTTTCTTATGTTTCTATTTCTATAGTTAGTTTATTTGATCCTATTGTAATCACCCCTCCTATCCCTCATCCTCTCTTGGTCCCCCAAGGTAGAGGTTTCTCCTAATCAACCCCTTACTTAACCAACTCTATTAATTCAAAACATAGAGGATCCCTTCTCTACTCTTGAAGTTCCTCCTTCCTCAATTGGTATTCCTATGATGGTTCCTTATACATCTTCTCATATTATTCCTATTATTTTTCATTCCATTACTATTCCACCAACCAAATCTATTAATTCAAAACATAGAGGATCCCTTCTCTACTCTTGAAGTTCCTACTTCCTCAGTTGGTATTCCTATGATGGTTCCTTCTACATCTTCTCATATTATTCTTATTATTTTTCATTCCATTACTATTACACCCCCCAAAAGAACTTAAAAAAAGGACACAAACAAATTAAGTGGAATAATAACAACTCCCTAGTTACATGTTTCATTTGCACAATTAAGTCTACCAAGTCCCCCTCCTAGTCTTTTTCACAACTGTGATAAGCACCAAAAGGATAAAAAGAAGAAAAAGGTTGTTTACATAGTCCACCCACTATTGCAATATGATAGAGTGGACTATTCTAAAATCATTTGGCCTTCACTCCCTAATCTCTTCTTAGAGAAAACTTTTAAGAAAACATCAAGTGAGATATTAGGTTAGAATACAACTTCAAACACTCAACCCATGGATCTAGCCTATCTAGTCCTCCCATAACGGGCAATATACATGCAATAGGAGGCTTCCAAAAGGCCTAACCTAGTAATTATCAAATTTCCCACTATATGTATATGTTTTAAAAAATATATAGGGATTGTAGAGAGATTTAGAAAGAGAAATCTATAAGATGAGATTAGGAGAGTAGTCATTATGGAGGAAAGGCAAGAAATGTTAACCTTTTCCAAAAGGAAGGACAAAAAATTAAGGCAATCCCAATATATATATATATATATATATATATATATATATATATATATATATATATATAATTTTAAACCTATTTTGGAACACATAAGGATGATCTAGTAGATATATATGAAGTAAATGAAATGGCATAGAGAGAACTAGAGAAAGAACTATAACAAATAAGAGAACATCAATAAACTATCCATATTCTAGCTAAAATTCAGATGGTTGTCTAGAGTGTTACATCTAGATTATATAATACTATTGGAACTATTAGTGAAATGAGGGAAGAATTGGCACCCTGCATAATAGAGACTAATAAATTATTTTATTGTTTGAAAATAGATGAGAGTAAACTAAAATTCCTTATTATATTTACAACAGGTAAGTCATATGCACACTTGAACCTAATGGCATCAATAGAGGTTATCAATTCAATAAATTGGTGGTTAGTAGACCATGAAAGGCCATGGAGTGGATTGATGTAACTAAAGAAGTGATGACTAAAAATTTAGAACATGAAACTCTCACCTAGAAATTTTTTGATGAACTAAAGCTTTCACAGGCCAAATATTCCACATGAAGACTTATCAAAAGGGCCAATTTTGACCAAATCTTAAAAAAATATTCAAAAAAATTTAAATAGGATATACAATGGAATAACATATAAGAAATAAAGGATAAAGTTAATTTGGATAGGAGGAAGGTAATTAAAGTTGAGATTTTTAGATCTAACTTCAAGACTACAAAGGTTAAACATGCAAGGATCTTAAAGCAGGTAAAGATAGCACATAGGCCTCTGATCCTTAACTTGTATATAATTAGATGCCAATATGACATCAAACATAATAACTACCAAGATTTGGAAGTGAATAAATTTTTTGGCACTTCAACTCCCAGTTCAACATAAACATCAACTTTAGGGCCACCATCAACTTCAATCATCATGCAAGCACTTGGTCAATGTTGAGTTGAATTCATATTTTGTTTGTATACATGAAAATAATACTTATTTTTTCACTTACCAGTTACTTACACTTAGATCATACATGTAAATATTCCTAAACTATTTGTAAGCATGCACACATTGCATTGCCTTACATAAGCCAACTAATTTTGACATAATTGTAATTAGTTATAAGCATGAAAAAAATGCAATTTTAAAGCTAAATTAGAACATAGGTTCTAACTATATCATGTAACCATGAGTTTAAATACACTTGGATGATGAGGCATCCCATCCCCAAGTTTATATATTTATGTATTTTCACATTTCAAAGGGTTGGAATATTTTATCAATACAAGAAGTCAATTTTGATTATAATGTAATTGTGTTGGTGTTCTCTTCCTCCATTATGTGATACTAAGATTTTGATTTTCTATTTTTAATAATACAATAATTTGAAGTGTGTAAAAACTACAAATAAATTATGATTATTTTATAAATATATGCTAACTTTAGATGTGCACACACTATTTAAAGCTAGTAGATATTCTTAATCAATTATTTTAAATTTTGTAAATATTCTTATTGTGTAAAAGTGATTTATTTTGGTATAGTTCTCTAAGTGTGTGCAATATCTACCTTTGATGCCTTATTATTCTAAGTTGTAACCTTCCAATTAAGGGTGTGCAAGAGCAAATCTAAAGGAATTAACCTTCATTTGAGACCATCAAGTTTCTTATATCATTCCCTCTATACTTCATAACTATGTTTACCTATGATTGTGCAATAGTTTCAAGAAGTAAACACTAGTTTTGAGAGAACATGTCCCCTAAGAAACTAGCCAAAAAAATGACCCTTTGAGATAATAGAACCTTATTTTATACTCTAACCTTCCCTCCTTATAAAGTTTATTTGACTAGGATCTACCCACTCTAAATTAGGTATCAACCATACATCACACTCACTTATGTTTGATTTCTATACTAGGATTCATTTCACTACAAACACACCTTGTTAATAACATGCATGTCCTGCTCGATATTCTAGCACAAGGTTGTTTAACCCATACTTATAACTTTTATCCTGAAGTGGATTTTACCTCCATTGAGATAATAGAATGTTATAGGTTACCTTATTTAAACTTTGGTTGATTTACAAGACCCAAATTAACAAGAAAAAATATGATGATAAAAGGAGGGCACTTGTGTTCATTCCCTAGTGAGAGATTACCCCCTACATTGAGTTTTACTAGATACACTCAAGATAGTTACTAGGTCTAGCACCCAAACTAGTATTTTGGATTGACCTTTCTCAACACATCAAAGTCCTATATCTAAACCATTTGTTCCTAATATACCAATGGATATAACACCATCTCCAATCATAAATATCCTTCATATTAATCATTCTATGGTCAAACAACATCCTTGCTTAGTTGGATCTGTCATTACCATCCTAGGAGATGTGCACAATTTGCCTATAAACCTAGAGAAATATCTACCTTTTTCTCCCTTTCAAGGTGAAGTAATGTAGAGGAACACATTAAGTATTTCAATGCTACTTTAATATTAATGAATGTTACTTATGAATATGTTACATGTAAGTTCTTCTGATTTACCTTATAGCATGATGCCTATGATTGGTATCTTAATCTTCAAGAGAACTCAATAACTTCTTGGACTGAATCCTAAAGCACATTTATTTCCTAATTTTGATAATTTATTAGCCATGGACTAGTGTAATAAAATTTTACCAGAATGAAAATTAATCCTAAAGAGCCAATTCAATATTTTAATGCTAGATTATAGAAGATGTACACTTGGCTTAACCTAAAGTATAGGCCAGATGGACCATTAGCATTAGAGATGTATAGATACACATTGAACCCAATCACTGTAATGTTCTTATGGAGAGTTATTGCTAACACCACTCTAGCTTTAGCATATAAATAGGCTATCAAAATTGATATACAATTGAACCCTCAAATACTTGGCTCTCTAAATATGAATGTTTGGATTCCAACTCTGAATCTAATCCCTCACATTAATCAAAATGTCTTTATTTTCAATTAGAATCAACTATATGCACTACCTCCTCTAATGTATAAAATTCCCAATCAAAACTATGGTTATACGAATAATTAAATACAAATGAATAGTCATTAATAGAATCAACATTCAATACCCTCTAATGCTATAGTTTACAAGGAACAGATTCTACCAAAGTAAAACTAAAATCCATCCAATGAATGATCTAAAAACTTATCAATGACTTATTAAACATGTAGAGGAAGATGTGTAACACCACTATCTATAATAATAACCATAATTTTTGGTTTCAAAGATACACCATGCCCTTTAATAGGCTTACTAATAATATTGAGCAACACTCCAAAAATTTATCAGAGATCAACATAGTATAAATAACTCTACCCAATTGGTGTATAGTCCATAATACATCATAGCATGGTGAAATTGAGCATCCAATGTTCTATACAAAATTTTAGATCTTATAGAGGGAGATGGTAAGGTAAGAATTTATGAATAATCCACTATATTTCCATCCAAAAGTTGGATCTTAAAATACAATAATGGTATTTGAAACACTTGAGTCTTTCTTCCTAGAATAAGATGACAATGAACCAAAGGATAACTTTTATGAAGTGAAATATTTAAAAAAATAACATATGGTTAATTATAACTTGAGGAATAAGCAAAACATTATGATGTCTACTCCTTTGAATAACATTACTACTCCACCAAATCTATGAGCTGATAATAATCCACCTCCCCTAAATTGAATGAAGAACTCTAGAATAAAGAGGACTAAGGCAAAGCAAGGTAAAACATTGTTAAAGACATGAATAAGATTAAATCCAACATTTTTTTTCTTGAATTATCCCAGATTATAGAATAAGAGGATCTATTATGGAAGTATATCATAAGTAAAGTGACTGTTGAGAAGATAAAAAGCTACTCACACTAATGTGATATATAAAAGTAAACTTGAAGTTCCATATTTATTTTTTATTATCTGAGTGTTTGGAAAGAATATCCATAATTTTATAGCCAATTTAAAAGCTTAGACTATGGTGATTCCTACTTAAATTTAATAGAAGCTAGGTTTAACCCTAAAACCATCCAAGAGAATGGTTTCAAAATTAGATAAGATCATGGTCCCTATAATAAGATATCTAAATTATGTACATATCCAAATAACATCTAAACCATGAGTGCAAATGACAATAAACATACTAGTAGTAGATATTATATAAGGATACAAACTCCTTCTTAGTACAGAATGGTCTAAGACATTTAATGAGTATATGAAAATAGACTTATCTCACATTTGGTTACCATGGAGAAGGATTCTAGACTAGATTTGAATTGATCAAGAAACAAGAATGAATTACCTAATTATTGAATGCAATACAAATAATGAAGTGAGTTATAAATATCCTAACCTTGGGATATATACCTTCACTATAAATAATTCTTAAAAATAAGAGGGAGGTGATTTTCAAATAATTCTTAAAAACAAGAAATGATCATGTAGGACACGTACAATAAATCTTCAAAAGATACATAAAGTTTGGTATTTCATTGAACACCAAAAAGACTATATTTTGTGTTAGAAAAGGTAAGATCTTGGGTCATACCATCATAAAATATGGGATTATGACTGACCCAGATAGAATTCAAGGGATATAAAAAATGCTTTATTGAATATTGAGAAGGATATCAAATCCTTCTTTGGGAAGATAAACTTTTTTAGAAATTTTATATCAGGATTTGAAGAAATAATAAGACCTCTGAATGTAATGCTCAAGTAGGATGCTGAAATACAACATAAAATAATGTCTTGTAAACCTTTTCAAGACATTAAAGACATAATATCCTAGGAGCCTATACTAATAATTCCAATCTTTATGAAATACTTCTTCTTCTATTCGTTAAACTTAGAACATATTATTGTTTTCATGCTCACCTAGAAAAAAGAGGACAACAAAAATCCTATCACATTCATGAGTAAAAATTTGAAAGAAGAAAAAATTAGGTATTCCATGATAGATAAATAATATATTCCCTTATCAAAGTGGTGAATAAGTTATGACATTACATACTGAGGAACAAAATAATTACCATTATATCAGATCATGTTGTTAAGCTTACTTTATCAAAGAATGAATTAGGAAAATGTAGAGGAAAATGATGGAAAAAGTATAAGAGTTTTACATGGAAATCAATCCTTACAAGATCACTAGAGGTCAAAGCATCATTTAGCTCATAACTGATCCTAACTCATCTATCACTATTGACGAGGTTTGTAAAAACCAAGTATTTAAAGGGGATTTGTGTACTAACATTATTCAATATTTTCTCATAGTGACTTCTTACCCATAGCTCAAAAGATAATAAAGGAGAGATTTGAGACTCAAATCATCTCATTACATGATCATAAAAGGGATGTTATATATAAATAATTATGAAGGCATAAACCTAAGATGTGTATCAAGAGAAGAAGCTTAATAAATTATGGAAAATTTGCACCATAGTATAGGTAGTGGTCATCCCTCTAGTAATAATAATACCCATAAAATCCTTATAATGAGTTATTAATGGCCAACTATCTTCAAGGATGCATATGTTCATGTCTAAATGTGTCATGAATGTTAATTCCTTATAAAAAGGGAAGTATAGAAAGTCATGCCTCTATAATTGGTAATTAAAGGGAGACCATTCTCCTAATGGGGATTGGACTTAATTGGGGTCATCAATCCTAGTTATTAAATTAGACATAAGTTCTTACTCACTATTAAATACTATTGCACATGATGCAGTGAAGATGAATCTATAAATAATTCAATAACACAAGATGTGATTAACTTTCTAGAGGAAAATACCATAACTAGATTTGGTACTCCTATCTCTCTAATGAGTGACAATGGCCTAGCATTAAAGTCAAATGAATTTACTCAATGGGCCCATGACAATTAAATCACCATCAAGTCATCATCCAACCATTACCCACAAGGAAATGGATTAGATGAATCAACAAACATGAACTTGATTGATGCCATCAATAAGTCTATAGTAGAAGAAATTAGAGATTAGAATAATGTACTAATATATGAACTATGGGTTGATCAAACAAGATATAATAAATCACTCAAAGCCTCACCTTATTATTTTATTGTAGACAACCTATTTTCCCAATCATGTTTAAGTTTCCAATATATCAATTTATATATGAATACATGGAACCAAGTGACAAGGTGGAGTCTTGATTCCTAGACATAATATAAATTGAAGACTCAAGGACTGAGGCCTTATAAAACATTAGTAAACATCAAGATATAGCGTAAAGATGGTTTGATAAGAGAGTAAAATTCAAAGCTTTAAAAATATATAACTTGATGATTTTATAGGATAAAGCCCTTGAAAATGAATGACAACATGACAAATTTAACCCATTGTGGATTGGACATTATCAAATTTTATAGATCCTAGGTAACAATGCTTTCTATTTGAGGGACCTCCAAGGAAATGAGATGAGATATCCATTCAGTGGATATTTTTTGAAGCATTACTTCATGGTTTTACTATCTAAAAAACTCCCAAAATAGCAATAAAGGTGATGGTAAGAGTAGGATTAGGGTAAATTTATTTTTTTATTAGAATATATATTATGGATTTCATAGAATAGTTTCTTCACTTCCTCGATTATCTTTCCAAGTTTTGAAGAATTAATTTTATAGATTAGTTTCTCACTTTCTAGACTAGACTTTTCCCTTTGTCCTATGTAAATCTGATTGACTTTGCTTAGTATGCTTAGAGAAAGTATCTAGCCTATTGAGACTTCTTTAACATGTTTAAAATACAAAGGATCAACCTATGGGAAAACATGCAAATAATAGGTAGATCAATTTGTTTATTTTTAGGATTTTTCACCCATACATTTTAAATTTTTAGAATTTAGGTGTATAGCAACAAAATTGATCATGAACAAACTAACACTAAATACTTTAATCAGGCATGTGAAGGCTTCTCTCATTAGTACATATGAATTTTATAAAGTTTTTTTAGTTTCCCTAGATCAAATACACTTATCGTATTAATACTTATTTGAGTAAAAACCCATTTAGATGGGTACAAATGATATGGATAGTCTAGTCAACTTATGCTTTTATAGATACTAGCTCATTATGGTTTCTAATCTCCCTCTCCTAGTGACGTTCTTGAAAATAAAATAAAGAAAACATAAGGATCAAAAAATCCTTAAAAGAGTGATCCAACAAGCCCAAAATAATATCCAAAGGTGATCAAAGAGATTAAAATGATGAAATAAGGTCAATTTACCATGCATCATGAAAGAATACAAGAGAAGGAAAGAGAAGGAACCCATGGTACCTCTATCAAGGATTTATATGCCTACCTGACATAAGATCAATGTCAGAGCTTACCCAATTTTCAAATATTTTTTCAAGAACTAGAGTGAAACCTACCATTATCCCACTTCTCTACTATATTCCTCATCATAAGGATAAAAGGAAATCACTTCTTGACACATAGATCAAGGGTAAATAAAAAGGCAATTATGTTATATGTAGTTAATGAGAGTCTCTTTTATATATCTAATTTTATTATCCTATGTATGATGGTTGATTTTAATTTAAGAGTTACAAATCATAACTTTTAGATAATCAAATACCCAAGAGTATTTCCCATGTGAGTTGCCATTTATTGTACCCAACATACCCCAATTCAATTTTTAATCAAAATAGGGACCCATGATATTTCATAATTGGACAATAGCCTTACCTTTAAAGTCCTCTAAAAACAAAGGCCTCCTATATTGCGCTAACTTTATTATTCAATAAACATATGAAAGTACCATTTTTTATTTTTTAATGAACCTACTAATTATTTTTGGAAGTTGTGTTTATGTAGGTTTTATCTCATCTTCTTCAGATAAATTCCTCAGTAGAACTACTTAGAACAAAAGGGTAGTCAATGATTTTGTTTAGAAATTTCATTTGTTGAACTCTTTCGACATATTATTACTCTTTAGAAAAATTCTATTGGAAATTTTATTCAACAAATTCCTCCAACATAGCTCAGGTCTCACCCCCTTAGATTTTACATACCCCAAAATAATTTACTCTTTGTAATTTTCCATTAGAGAATATGTTTGGATTATAGTGTTTAGGGTTTCAAGCTATGAGACCCTAGAGCTATATTCACCTTATATTAGAACACTTTACCATTTCCTCTTTGGCCACTATTCCTTAGGAACTAGGTTTTTGATGCTTTACATTTTAGTTTATTTGGGTCTTAAGAGGATTCATTTGGAAAAATATATTTTGGTGATATCACCTAACTCATTTAGGCCTTCCATGAAAATGTTCAGTGATTTTGTTTGGTAATTTCATCTTACATGTTTTGGTCTTCAACAATTTTGTTTGGTGAAAGAATTCAACACATTTAGATCTTCAATAAATTTGGTCAGTGTTTTTTATCTGACTCATTTATAACTTTGGTAAAAGTGTTCATAAATTTAATTGAAGACACTTTCCCACCTCATGGACACTATTTTATCCTGACTCCCAACTTCTGATTACTAAAAGATTTACTACTCTATAAACTAAATATGTAGTGATAAAAAAACCCTTGGAAAACAAAAATGATGTGACACTCCTACTAAATATCAATAGTTCCTACATGGCATACCCACCAAATAAAGTGTCAAAGTTTTAATTGAACAAATAAATCAAAATAATATACATTGGACATTAATGGTGCGCTAATTGAAATCAATGCCAAAGCTATATCAAAGTAGTTTGAATTATGACATTCCCATTAAAACTCAAGCTAAATTTTTAGCTCAGTTTCTATCTGATGATACAACCTTAGAAACAATGTCTTCAATTTAACAATATACTTAGTAGAGCCAAGTGATTAAATTATAAACAAGAATAGTATTAGCTCAACTAAATAATAATGGCATATTCAACTTGGTTATCATGAGTAATTGTCCCTCATTTGAGGTTTTCCATTAAATATTACATTGATTTCATGGATATTATATTCAAACCTACCATATTCAACAATGATTACTGATCCGGACAACAATTCAGATGACAATTTGGGTGATGGGTCCACCCCAATTGATGGCAGAACTTCTGGGAGCCATAACTTTTGCACCGTAGCTCCAATTGACTCATCGTTTGAATTGTTGGAAAGATAATAATGAGGGGAACATAGTGACATGGCATGTAGATCTAATGGATGAATTTTAACCCCATAAGACCCAACGGAAGTGTCCCAAATTTCAATTTTAGTAGTACAGTCTAAAAATAGTAAGTTTCTAAAATTAGTAATTCCTCAAATTCTGTATTGTTGTAAATCATAGAAGTCAAACCAATTCATCTCCCTCAAGATTTGTGACCTTACAAATCCTCCCCACACCTTCAAAACATTTATAAATTAATATGTAACTTGAAATGGAAATCAAACATCTCTTCTCAAAGATAAGCATATGTTTGGGTCTACAAATTTGATCAATAAAACATCTCTTATCAGAGATAGAATTATTTGAATTGTTTTGTTCTTATTTATTGAATTATATTTCAACCAAAGCTTTATATTTTTGGATCAATTACATCAAATACTCAGTGATGTGGGATGCCATACACGAGGTTGATACACATATACATGAGGTTAATTTGACTCCAGATCGGTGTCAATTGGTCATATACCTCCTCCCACTCAAGTGTTATGGGTTACACTTTACATCTATAAATATTGGAGGCATGAATTGTATTGACCTTCTATGAGATTTATTATTCCTAAGGAAGATATCTTGAGAAACATTCCCACATTATGTCAATCATAAAATAGTCATAACATGCATCTCAGGTGAATGTTTCAAATGTACCTCTCCTATATAGTTACATATTCCACTTATGATTTAATTAGATTAGTAGTGTGTAATAAATAAAAATCTATCAAGAAGACCCTCATTAAATAGATGATTCCTAGATAAATAATTAATTTGAAGTACAAACAAACCACACTAATAACTAAATTTAGAATGGGAATCTGAATTGGGATGACACTATTAAATAGGTTATTTAGATAACCAAGCATAAAATTCCTCTACCTACAATGGGTTCCATTACTTGATTTTTTAAGGACATTAGAGTTGACCTCTTTTCTAGGTGAAGTTATTAGAGCAATGATACGAGAGAAAATATTACATAAAGTCAACATGCCTCCATGAGGTTACTTCTATATGATGTCTTAGTTACTTGACTAGGTCTTGGGGATAATTTACATTCATACTAGATCACTCTCGATCCCCCCTCCTGATAGTGTAAAAATTGGATATGTAATTATTTCTCCTTCATGCATATATATGCATATAATCAAAACATTTTGCATGTCTCTGAGGACATCTACCCCTAGGTATGAAGGGCCATTCATAAGTCCTCTTACTTAGGATATCAAAGAACATCTTAGATACATTATTTATTAGGGGATATTATTGGATATACCTTTATTACATGGTCATGATGGTTATAGGCAATAATGTTACACCTCTATGCCTCCCTAAGTATGTCCTAGACAAGTTGGTAGAGCATGATATATCCTACCAATTATGGTGGGGTATCGACAAGGACATGCACAAGAAGAATAAATCTTACCTTCACATCTCTCACCTAATGATTGGAAGGATGTTCTATGCCAATTAGAAGCACTTCTACGAGGCAAGGAAAGACATATAATATTATTCCTTGGCTTCATTGCCACATAGGGACTAAGATCCCCATAGATAGGTATAAATACATATCTAGGGATTGGGCATAAAATATCAACATGATACATATGATCATGAATTTTTGTTCCTCAACACTCAAAATGATGACCAAGTTAGGGAAATGGAATAATAAATCCAGTTAAAATAAGACCTTTTAAAACTTATTTAAATGGAATGTTCCCTTTTAATAAAGGAGACACTAACTACATTCCCATCAACTAAGGGATGGGATACATCATAATTTTGGACTCGATGACATACTCAACCAACAAGGAAAAAAGGTAAATCCTCTGAAACACCCCTATGGTACTTAAGGTAGTAAAGAAGGAATTGAGGGTGATAGATACTCTACTTGGGAAAAAATAATATGAGCCCATTTGACTTGATGCTTAAGATTTATAGGGCCCTATCTAAGGTGACATTCCATCATTTACATAAGTTTCTATTGTGTTTAACTCAACCACATAATTACATCCTTCTATAAATGTTAGGACAACTATTTATTATATAAGGAAGATAAGGGCTCAACCTACTCTATAGAGCCTAACCATGAAATTACCATTAATGTAAATATCCACACAAGAGGAATTTGGAGGGGAGGTCTCTGATGAGGAGGTGTAAGTACAAAGAGTGAAAGTCTTGAGACTCCAATATTTAAAGGTAAAATAACCATTTCATAAAAAACCATCACGTGATCCAAAATCCTCTCTAATTTCCATTGCCCATGTTATTTCCTATGTTTATCTTTCTGTAGTTAGTTTATTTGATTCTATTTCATTTAACCCTCTTATCCCTCCTCCTCTATTTGTCCCCAATGTAGATGTTTCTACTATTTAACCCCTTGTTCAAACAACTCTATTAATTCCAAAGGTAGAGGATCCCTCCTCTACCCTTATAATTCTTACATTCTCCTTTGGTATTCCTATGATGGATCCTCCTACATCCACTCCTATTATTCCTATTGTTGTTCCTTCCATTACTATTCCACATCACATAAGAACCAATAAAAATTCCACAAATAAAGAAATGGGAGTAGCATGAACTCCATAGCTACATGTTCCATATACATAATTAAGTTTACTAGTTCCCCCTACTAGTCCTTCTCAATAGATAATTTTGATAACCACTAAGAAGTCTAAGAAGAAGAAAAATCCAGTTTACACAATTCATCCACTAACACAATATGGTTGAGTGGACTAGATCAAAATCATTTGGCCTTCACTCCATGATCTCCACCTAGAGGAAAAATTAAAGCAAACATCAGGTGAGATATTAGGTGAGACTATAGCTTTATACACTCAACCCATAGATGTTTCCTAACTATTCCTCCCATAGTGGGAAATAATCATGCAATAAGCCTAACCTAGTAATACTAAATTTTCCACTGTAATTACAGTATTTGAAAAAAAATATATAGGGAGTGTATTGAGGTGAAAAATAAGTTTGAAGATGAGACTAGAATAGTAGTCATTATAGATGAAAGGCATGAAATTTTCACCTTATCCAAAAGGAAGGATATAAAATTGGGGAAATACCCATAAATAGATAATTTTAAATCCTATTTTCAAACACATAAGAATGCTCTAGTAGAGATATACAAAGGAACTAAAATGAGATAGAGAGAATTAGAGAAATAACTAGAACAACTAAGAGAAAAACAAAAAATTATCTATGTTCTAGCCTAAATTGAGATGGATGTCCAAAGTGTTGTATATGGATGGTATAATACTATTGAATTTATTAGTTAAATGAGGGTATAATTGGTGCCCCACATAGAATAGACTAGCAAATTATTTAATTCTTTCAAAATATATGAGAATAAACTAAAATTCATTCTTATTTTCATAGATATAAAGTCATATACACATTGAACTTGATGTCACCATTGGAGGCTACTAATTCTCTCAACTTGGTGGTAATCAAAACACAAGAGTATAAGGAGTGAATTGATGCAGTTGAGGTAGTGATGACTAAATATTTAGTACATGAAACTCTCACCTGATAAATTTTGGATGAACTGAAGATTTCACATGCCAAATATTTATAGGTGGAATTATTAGCAAGGCCAAATTTAAATAGCTCTTACAAAAATCTTCATAAAAATTTAAACAAGATATACAAGGGAAGACCATAAGATAAATAGAGGTTGAGCTCAATTTTACTCGGAATAAGGTCACTAAATTTGAGATTTTTAGATCTAACTTCAAAATTAGAAACATTAAACATGCAAGGCTCCTAGAGAAGTTAAACATGGTATATAGGCATATATTCCCTAACATGGATATAATCAGATAAAAATATGACATCAAACATAAACACTACCAATATTTAGAAGTGAAGAAGAATTTTGGGACTTCAACTCCCAGATCAACACAAGAATCCACTTCATCACCACCAACAACTTTTCCCATCATGAAACCACTTGATTAACCTTGATTTGAAGTCTAATTTTATATGTATACATGTAAAGAATACTTATTTTTACACTTAAAATTTAGTTACACTTAAATAATACACGTAAAATTTCTTTAACTATTTTTAAGCATGCACATATTACGTTGCCTTACACAGGTCAACTAATTTTTACATTACTATAATTATCTATAAGCATACAAAACATGCAATTTCAACGCTAAAATTAGAATTGAGGTTCTAACTACATCATGTAACCATGATTTCACATACAATCATAGGATGAGGCATCCCCTCCCCAAGTCTATATATTTATGTAATTTCACATTCCAAAGGGTTGTAATATTTTATCAATGCAAGAAGAAGTTAGTTTTGATTATCATGTAATTATGTTGTTCTTCTCTCCTTCCATTCATGTGATATTTAGGTTTTGCTTTTCTGGTTGTAATAATACAATAATTTTAAGTGTGCAAAATCTATGAATAAATTTTTATTATTTAATCAATGTATGCTAACTATATATGTGTAAATGATATTTAAAGTTAGCAGATCTTGTTAAGTAATTAGTTTAAACTGTGTCAATATTTTTAGTGTATATAAGTTATTTATTTATATATAGTTTTTTAAGTGTGTGCAATAACTACCTTTGATGCATTTTTGGTCTGATCTATGACCTTTCAATTAAGGGTGTGCAAAATAAAATCTAAAGGAGAAAGCCTTTAGCTAAGACCATCAATTTTCCTATATCATTCCCCATCCCCCACCCACCCATACTTCATAACTATGTTTACATGTGAGTGTGAAATAACTGTAAGCCATAACCAATAGTTTTAAGAGCACTTGTCTACTAATAAAATAGCCAAAGAAGTGACCTTTAAGATAATAGAACCTTATTTTCTGCTATACCATTCCCTCCTTTTAAATTTTATGACTGATATATACCCAATATATACTAAGTATCACCCATCTATTCCACTCACTTAAGTTTGATTTATCCACTATGATTCATTTCACTACAACTACACCTGGTTAACAACCTGCATGCCTTGTCTGCTATTCCACCACAAGGTTATTTAAACCATACCTTCAACTCATGCCATGGAGTATATTTTACCTCCATTAAGATCCTAAAATTTTATTTGTTACCTCATTTAAAATTTGGTTGGTGCACAAGACCCACATCAACAAGTTTAATAATGAAATAAATTTTATTTCAAGTTCTACTATTTTTAGCAAGGTATTTTCAAGCCCAAATTATAGATAATTGTTTAACAAAATTTTAAGTTGATAAATCAACTTAAATTGGAAGGTTAAATAAATTATTATTTATATTCAAAATAAAAATATTCCTATGCCTTAAACATGAAAATTATAATTTGGAGAATAGGTTATAATCATTACAACAATTTACCTATTTTTTTATAATTTAAAACAAGGGTATTTCTATAACTAATTTATCCAACATAAAATTGCTATGTCTTATATCACTCTTGAGCATCATTGATATTTAAAAAAATAGTATATCCTTTTCATTAATAACTAAATTAGTTGTTATCATGTAAGCTATTAGTTTTTCTCAATTGTCATAGCATTAGGTTAAGTTTTAAACCATAAACACTTTTAATCATCTAAGGCCCTAGTCATAAACTATTAGGTCAAAAGGGGTAATTTTAGAATTTGAATAGGATCATAATTTTGAATTAAGGTTCACTTTGCATACTCATATAGATTAGTATAAAGACATGTACATTTTCTATGTTTGGACGTTTTTAAAATTATTGATAGTGCCTATATACACTTACCCCAACTAGTGACTACCATGTTACCCACAAGGGGTAACTTTATTATCTTATTCATGTGGTTATTTTATAAAGTATGGATGACTTAAAATTTTATATAACACTTGTTTAGGAATGTGTGAACTACAACTAGTCCTAATTTTTAATGTGAAGGGATCACCATAGATATGTAGGCAACTTAGAGAGTAGGCATAGGTATATAAAACTAACCCTAAGGAAGCTCACATTGATTTAGTATTCAAATGACTAATTATAAATTGGTCTTCCTCATGTATATTTACCATTATATATTTTAATTTTATAGTGACACAATATCTTTGTATTCTCTTAAGACACTCAACTTGAATAAATTACTTCACTCAAGTTTACTCTTTGTTCTAAAATATGCCTCTATGATAGTCATATTCTATTGATTTTAAATATATAATAATAAACCAAGAAAATATAATAGGAATTATAAATTTTTAAAACATCAAAAATTATCTCTTTCCAATAATAAAACTAATCTAGATATTGGTTTTACAAGGCAATTTGCAAAGTAGTCTAAAGACCTAATTGGTATTCAAGTAGGTCAAATTTATATTTTTTATTTATAATAAAAATGAAACTTATAACAGGTATTTTAAAGTATTTAAAATATTATTCAACCTTAAATTGTCTAATTTTGACCCAAAATTGAAGAAACTAGGTAATTTTCTCAACTCACTATCAAGAAAACTCTAAATTTTGAGTGTTGAGTGCACACAATCAGCTTCTATGATATCTATATACCTCATACAAAATTAAAACCAATTTAATATATTTAAAAAACCCATTGGATAAATTTTCACAAAATTTGAGAATTTTTCAATGTTTAAAACTAATCCTATGACCCTTTTGGTAACCTTGATTATGTAACTAGGGCTTTCTTGAGTTTTAAGAACTTGAAACCTAATTATGGATGATTCATAGAATGTAAATATTTTTTATTGAAAAAAATGATTATATGAATAAATATACTCCCATATAAAACCTTTAAAACACTCAAATTGAATCCATTCAAAATATTTATCGATAAATAGAGGACTGAGAATAGGGTTTTTATGCAAAACAGGGTCTCTGTAGAGGAAAAGAGGTTTGTGTGACCTTGAATTCACTTTATTTTTTTGAGTGAACCATGTTAAAGTATAAAAATATATATTAAACATATAATAAAAACTCAATCACAAAACACTCATTTTATTTTATAAAATATGTAAAAATATAGACTTATACATTTATGGACTATCATACATGGACCTTATTCATACTATGTAACCAAAACATGTAAAATTTTGAAATTTTTTAGGCCTTATACTTCCTTGGGGATATCCTATAAGTTTTTTATATTTATTTTCCTTTATTTATTCATTTTTATCACCAACTAATGTGTAACAAAACTCCAAAATATGCTCCTTTGCCCTATCTTATTTGAGAAATACACACAACAAACAAGCTCAATCAAGTATACGTAGTTATTTAAGATGATTTTTTACCTTCGTATATTGTAACTTGACTCATAATATGTGTAATAACTTATATAAATAATTAAACCTAGAAAAACTTCTATAAATATGACTTTATATTTGATTTTACAACTTAACCAATTTGAAAATTTAAATTTGAAATTGGTAAGAAAACACTAATTTAGCTCTCTAAGATAATTTATCACCTCCTACACACTCCAAATGATTTATAATATCCAAAATTAATATTTAATACCTCAAAACACATATTAATATGTAATTACAATCCCAAACTACTTCATATACATGATGTTCCTCTATCAATCCACTAAGGTACCAAAAAAGTCAACCATGTACCTATTTGATAACATGATCCACATTAATACAATAATTTTTTACTTGAGAAACATTCATCCAAGTTAAATCTTCAATTTTATGATATTTAAATTTTATTAGGTACTAAAATTAGTCTTTTCCTCTTGTGCTCTTGACCACTTTCTTGTCCACAATGTTCTCTAGTTGTTTTGGTGGCTTCTTTAGTAGTTGTTATTCCCAAGGAATGATTTGATCAGTCACATCCATAGATAACATTCCATTTTTTTCTCCTTAAATGTATATATAACTATCATAAACATAAAATATATTATAATTACCAATAACTTCAATTTTTTTTTATCTCATATGCATTGGCTGTAAAATTCCTAAGGACCTTGTATGGCCCTATCATTTTTAGTTTCAATTTATTGTACTCCCCCCTTGGAAACCTTTTTTTTATAAAATGAGATAATAAAATATCCAAAAATTCAAATTTCATCTCTTTCCTATTCAAATCTTCCTTTTTCTTGTACTTACATGTACTTAATTCAATTATTTATTTCACCTATTATTGTAGCTCTTACGTGGTTGTTTTAAATTATTCCCCTTCTGCACTTCTTATCTCTTCCTAGCTAAAATTTTTTGTTTCATAAATTCCCATAGGATGCTTAACATAAAAAAATTTAAAATGAATTTTACTTGTACTCATATTTGGTGAGTCATTATAATCAAATTCTACCTGTGCAAGTAATTGATCCCATTATTTAGGGTGTTCACTTACTAAACTTCTTAGAATGTTCCCAAGTCTTCTATTCACCACTTATGTTTGTCCATCAGTTTGATGGTGATAGGCATAAATACAAGTCAACTTTTTTCTAAGATTCTTCCAAAGAGTTATCCACAAATGACCCATAAATTAGTTGTCTGTATCTGAAATAATATTATTAGGTAATCCATACAACCTTATTATTTACTTAAAGAATATATCAACTATATGAGTTGTATCACTCACCTTATAATAGGGTATAAAATGATCCATTTTAGATAATATATATACTACCACAGAAATGTAATATTTAGTTTTTTGAGTCTTGGGTAGGCCAAGAACAAAATCCATATTTATTGAGTCCCATGGTCTATCAGGAATAGGTAGGGGTTGATATAGGCATGTGTTTTAACTTCTTCCCTTATAATATTAACAAATCCTAAAAATTTCAACATAATTATTTTCATCATTTGTCATATTTGTCCTATAATAGGAGGCAATTAATTGAACTAGTGTCTTGTATTATCCAAAATGACCTACAAGAATTTCACTATACTTTTTTTTTATAAGATTCTCTCTCATAGATCCTTTTTGGATACATAATTGTTTAAAATTTAATAAGAAAACTTATTGAATCATATAATCCATATAATGACTTATATTTTTACAAGTGGGATCTTTACATACCTCATAGGCTTCTTTGAAATATGAATCCTCTTTGTATAAGTTATTTAGATCATCAAATTCCATAACCTTCACTTGCATTTCTTGTAAAATCAGACTTATTCTACTCAAGGCATTAGTAACTTTCTTTTTTTTTCCACTTTTATGTTTAATCATAAAATAAAAAATTTGAAAAAAATATACCCACTTTACATGTCTTTGATTTAACTTGTGTTGATTAGTTATGAACTATAAAACATGATTATTAATGAATATAACAAACACCTTAGTCATTATATAATGCCTTCATTTATTCAAAGATTGCACAATGGTGAATAATTCTTGATCATAAGATTAATAATTTCATTTGGATTCATTGATATTTTTTTCTAAAATAGCTAATTGGCTTACCTTATTGACTTAAAACTTCTCTAATAACTATCCCACTTGCACACATTCAACTTTAAACAATTTAATGAAATTAGATAACACCAATATGTATTTATTTGTAATTTTATTTTTCTAAGTCTGAATATTTTTATTAGCTTCATTATTCCAATTTAATGGTTATTTTTTACCCTTAATAGTTTCTACCATAGGTGCACAAATAGTACTAAAATTCCTTATGAATTTTATATAAAAACTAGCAAGCCCATGAAAAATCCTTACCTCAAATGGAATCCTGGGTATAGGCCATTCCTCTCTTACTTTTAATTTATCCTTATCCATATTTAGTCATTCTTGTGATATCATGAAACATAAATATATCATTTTAGTTTTTAAGAAAGTACACTTCTTAAGGTTTATCAATAACCTTTCTTCCTTCAACTTTATTAAAAACATTTTCAAATGATCAAGATGTTTTTCTTTACATCTACTAAAAATCATAATATCATCAATGTACACAATAAAAAATTTACATGTGATTAAATTAAGTAATTAATTCATTAACCTCATGAAGGTGATGGGAGCATTTCTTAATCCAAATGGCATTACCAGCCATTCATACAAACCATCATTGGTTTTGAAAGCTATTTTCCATTCATCACCTTCTCTAATTCTTATCTTATGATATCCAATTTTGAGATCTATCTTATAAAAGTATCTAGCACCATTAAGAAAATATAATAAATCATAAATTCTTAGCAAAGTAAATATATAACTTATTGTGATCTTATTGATGGCTCTTGAATCCATGCACATTTTCCATCCACCATATTTCTTTGGGGCTAACACTTTAGGAATTGCACATGGACTTAAACTTTATCTCACCAATATTTTTTCTAACAAATCTTGTACCTTCTTCTTAATCTCATCATTTTACTTGGGATTCATTTCATATGCAACTTTTTTAGGAAAATTATGACCAGGAATAAGATTTATATGACTTATACTACTTTTTGGAGGTAATTCATTTGATAGATCATCTACTATAATATCCATGAATTCACTTAACAAATATTGAATCTCTAAAGATAATTCATCAATCATATTAAAAGTGAAAACCATCTTAGGATTACTAATAAGAGCATATCTCACCTTTTCTTTCTTAACTTGATGTAGAAACTCTTTCCCACTAACCAGCAATACCTTTGTGTCTTCTTTTACATATGCATTACTCTCTTTGATGTGTAAGAACATGATTTTTACCATCCTTCACAAATGTATAAGTGTTGAGACTATCATCATGGATATTTTTTCTATCATATTTCCATGGTCTTACTAAGAGGATATGTCAAACATCCATTAGCAATATATTACATGTGATAGTATCTTTGTAACTCGCAATCTAAAATTATACATTACACTTTTCAACAACTAAAATTTGATGAGATTTTTTAATCAAAGAAACTTTTTAGGGATTAGGATGGCTTACCTTGTTTAATTAAAAATTTATTACCATTTATGTGGACAATAAATTATCAATGTTACCATATCAATGATCACTTCAAAACATTTACCCTTGGCCTTTCATGTAGCTTTGAAGAGTGTTTTCCTTTGAGGTGGCTCCTTAAGATCTTTGGTTGGTTTTAGAAATATTCTCTTCATCAATAGTGATTCTCCTTATTTTAGATAATATTATTGGATATGAGCACTTACATTTTTTTCTTCTTCTACTTGAGTGATATGAGAGCTTTCTTGGCTAGTAGATGTATGTTTTAGACATTCATATGATCTATGTCCATATTTACTAACTTAAAACACCTACCACTAAATTCTCCATTTCTACCTCTATAGAAAAGCCTTCTTCCTCTAAAAGGAGACCTAAATTTTAAAGTTTATGTTTCTATTTGAAAGGTATTGGTTTCTCCTTGATGAGTTTGAGGCCGGTTCCTTCCTACTTGTTGTCCTCTACCCCTATAGGGTCTACTTCTTCATATAAAATGTGAAGGTTACTTTATTGTAATATTTTCTTCTACTTTTAAGGCATATTGATATGTCTCCTCAATTGTTTTTAGAATAATAAGAGTGATCTGATCTTGTATGAAAAACTTTAGACCATTCAAATATTTTGCTACCTTCTTCAAGTCTTCCTCTATGTGGCCAACCCTTATATTTAGCCTATAAAAATCCTCAGTGTACTCTTTTACCATAATATCTTTATGATTTTGATTATAAAGTTATTTTAAGATGGGTTTGATAATCCTTAGGCACGAATTTTCCTTTTAACTTTGACACCATTTTGTCCCAATTGGTTATTTTGTGCTTTCTTTTCCTTATTTTATCTATTTGCACACCATCCCACTATAGGGAGGCATGGCTGTTCAATTTTGTTACTAAAAAATTAACTTTCTTTTCTTATTCAACATTTTTGTATTCAAAATATTTATCTATATAACTAATCCAGTAAATTAAATGTTCAACATTCAAATTTACATCATAGATAGGTACATCTACCTTTGGTTTGGAGGTTATTCCCTCTATTGACTTCACAAGAATATTTTCATGTCTTTCTAGATCTATTGCTACTGGTTATTCTTTATCTCCTTCATTTTCTCTATCATTGACATCTTCAAGATCCACTTCTCTCCTTTGTGATAGTTCTATTTCCTCCATTATGGTGTTTAAACATCTTATCTCTTCATGAAATAGTGCATTGGTCACTTGTCTCCTTATTCCCCCTCTTACTCTAGCCCTTGATACCATTTTTTACCTTCCTTATCTAGCACTAGGCCTTTTGATTTTGCATAATATATTTATTTGATACAAAATATGATACACTCTCTTTGTATTTTCTTAATACACTCAAATTGACCAGCTTACTTCACTCAAGTTTACACTTTGTCTCAAAATAGGCCTCTATGATAGTCATATACCATGGATTTTAAATAAATAAGACTAAACCAATTGAATATCATAGGTATTAATTTTTTTTAAAACATCACAAATTATCTCTTTGTAATGCCAAAACCAATCTATATATTGGTTTTATAAGGCAGTTTGTAAAGTAGTCTAAAACCCTGTTTAGATCTAAAGACCTAAGTGGTACTCAAGTAGGTCAAATCTCAAAAATTGACTTTAAAAAAAAAATGACACTTATAACAACTTTTTGTAAGCATTTCAAGGATTATTAAACCTTTAATTAGATTTTTTGGACCCAAAATTCAATAAATTGGGCAAGTTTGTCAACTCGCTATCAAGAAAACTTAGAATTCTATGTTTTGAATGCACATGGTCAACTTGTATGACATCTGTAAACCTTATAAAAACTTAAAACCACATTAATATCTTTAAAAATACCCTTTTATAAATTTTCACAACATTTGAGAAATTTTCAACGGTCAAAACTTATTTTATGTCCTTTTTTGTAACCTTGATTCTATAACTATTGTTTTTAAGAGTTTTAATAACCCAAGAAATAATTATGGATGATTCATAGTGGGTAATATATTGTTTCTTAAAAAAATTATTGGATGAATAAATATAATCCCATATATAAACTTTAAAAAACTAAAATTGAATCCATGTAAAATATTCATCAACAAACAAAGAACTGAGAACATGGTTTTTTATGCAAAATAGGGTCTGTTTAGAGGAAAAGAGGTTTATGTGATCTTGAATTCATTTTATTTATTTTAATGAAATATATTAAAAGATAAAAAATTATCTCCAACATCTAATACAAAATATTTAATTAGAAAATACTCCTATTTTATAAAATATGTAAAAATATAGACTTATATAATCACTAATTGTCATACATGGACCTCATTCACATTGTATAACCAAAACATGTACAATTTCAAAATGTTTAGGATTTTTAATTCCTTGGGGATATCCTATGAGTTTAGTTATTTGTTTTTCCCATCAAGGAATGTGTAATAAAAATCAAAAATATGCTCCTTTGACCTATCTTATTTGAGAAATACACACAACAAACAAGCTTAATCAAGCATACATAGTTATTTGAGATGATTTTTGACCTTCATATACTATAACATAACTCATAATAAATGGAATAACTTATATAAATAATGAAACTTACAACAAATTCTATAAATATGACTTTTATCCTTGATTTTATGACTTAACCAATTTGAAAATTCAAAATTGAAATTGGTGGGAAACCACCAATTTATCTCTCTCAGCTAATGTGTCACCTCCTAAGTAGTCCAAATGAATTATAAGATCTAAAATGACTTTATAAAAAATCATAAACCCTATTAATACACAAGTAAAATTGAAAACTAGTTCATATGCATGATGCTCCTATATCACATAGTTTGTTGAAATGTATATTTGTTGTTGGGTAGTAATCTATTTTGATTATTTTGTAAATAAACTTATTTTATTATATCCTAACCTTGGTAACTATTAGAGACCTAATCAAGAGAAAATAATTCTCTGAATAGAGTAAGATAGATATCACTAAGACTGTTATAAGTGTTATTATGTGAGAGTGCTTTGAGTAAGCACACACACCTTAAGATGCTAAGGTGTTTTCAATAAGTGACCTTTGGGTGTGTTGTTCACCTTGAGTAGATGAATAGATATTTACAAGCTCACTTGAGTGACATATTATATCCATTATTCGATTGTAATGCTAACATGGTTTTGGTGATGAAATCTCATGGAAGAGGCCATCAAATTTCAAAGAGAACTACATTAAACCCTAATTCTGAGAAGCATATATGTAGGATGCCAAGGTTGTAGTGAGGGCATCACATCTAGGTCATAGTATAGGTAAAGGACATATTATCATTTCCAATTGAGTTAGTCTAATACATTTTCTATATTAACCTTTTGAATTATAATATTAAAAACTGATATTTATTTGTGTGTAATTATTAGTTACAATAAACTATGTTTATTTTGTCTTGATATTAGGCCCTCGTTATGTATTTTTGAATGTATTCATGATTAGACCTTTAACTCAAGAAATAGTTAATGTGATTTGTCCATCTTTCTTAATAGAAACATTAAGTAAATGATTTTATAATACATAATTGATCTTAACTTCACTCTAATATGTTTGCATATTGATTCTTAGGGAAGCATTGAGGTGGAAAGCAAATGAATTAAATAACTCACAAAATAATTGTGTGTGTCACACTTCATTTATGACATTGATAGAAAAGCAATAATAATTAAAGTGAACTTTAATTTATAAGTTAGTATAGTTGAATTGAGTTAACCAAAAAACATTGCTTTTGGGACAAAATTTTGGGAATGATAGTGTTGATTTATGGAGAGACATAACTTAAAATTCCCTTTATATTAGTGATGGAGAGATAAAAATGTTCTTGATCAATGTCAGAAATAATGAAGTGGTTATGATTAGGTTGGATGAATAGATGGATTTGATAAATATTATCATGTTGGTTATGTCTAGTCAATGTCATACACAAAGTGAATGAAAATGTGATGAGGCTATTCCTAAGGAGGAAATAAAAGGTGAGGTGGGTAGTTAGGCTTGGATGACATTGTATTGGTGACCTCAATTTTAGGTTAAAATGACTATGGAAAGATTGTGGATCCATTTTTTATCATCAAGAGAATTAAGGGAGTTAAAAATGATATGTTTTATATGAGTGGAATGAAACACTTATACTATGATTTATGAACTAATTTCACTTTGTAAATTTCTTACAAGAATGAGAGATTTAACCCTAGGGAAAAGACCAACTCTATATGGATGCTCTAGAAGTGTCATGAAAGAGAAAATAAAAGTTTGATATGTATGTAATAAAACATATTACATTATTTTTTTTATTTTTTATAATGATATAATTTCTATTTTGATAATTTAATCAAGGTTTGTGGCTTGTGCTCTTGCTGACAAGGCTCTTGGAAAGTTTGGAGGTATTTTGGAAATGTTTGATAAAATAAAAGTTAATTTCTCTACTTGTTAAAAATAAAATACTAAATGAAATAAAATAAATAACTAAAATTAAATGATATAATATTTTTATTTTTTATTTTTTATTTTCAAACATTTTAAATGCATGCAATGATAGAACTAAAATTTTAGAAGTATGCAAGTGTTGATTTTCTAGCTTTTCCTAGGTTGTGAAATGATTTGTCTAATGCATGTTAAATTAAATAAGATATATTTATTATTATTTTATTATTAAAATAATTTTATATGATACTATTTTATGTATTTTTCCCAAATATTCAAATATAAAATCAAATCTAAACCCTAACAAATAAGACTACTAAGAATTCAAAAATTGTTTTCTCTGCATATGCAAGCTAGAAACTAATTTAGAAAGTATTTGAGTGTTTTTTTATGAAATTAAGTGATATATGACTTAAATAATTTAATTTTTATATTCTATTTTTTTAATTTTACCATTTTAAAAACAATGTTCTTTCAACATGAAACAATGAAATTATAGATCCAGTGTGTTAGGTTTGGATTGTCTAGATTTCCTAGGTTTCTTATGTGTGGGTATGTGAGAGTTGTTTTTTTATATAAAGTATTGTTTTAAAATTAAAATAAAATATAATAATTAGATATAATTTTTTTAATTCAAATAATTATACTTTAAGTGTGATATAAGACTACATTCTTTGAACTGATCTATCATGTAATTAAAAATAATGAATATAAACTATCTTTTTGTGCAAGGAGAAAAAGAGAAGTGATTATTTTATTTTTATTATATTTTTTGTAAATATTAAAATATTTAAACAATTAAATGAATGTAATTTAATCTAAAAAATTAATCAAACTAGAAATTAAAAAATCCCAACCTGATCAATGTTGATGACCACATAAAGGAAAGAGATTATTTGTTGTGTAGAATTTCATAAATAAGATAGATCCTCTACTCAATGTAATCACAAGAAATATATTAAAAAATATGGTATAGAAATAAGGATAAAAATAAGGACACAGTACTAGATAATATTTTAGCTATACTATTGTTGGCCACTGATATCATAGATCATGTTTTTGA
Organism: Torreya grandis; assembly: GCA_037957365.1. Lineage (NCBI taxonomy): Eukaryota > Viridiplantae > Streptophyta > Pinopsida > Cupressales > Taxaceae > Torreya > Torreya grandis. The sequence goes on along the minus strand of JARHVA010005083.1, from coordinate 382,351 downwards.
TATAGTAGACTCCTCATCCAAAAGTATGTAGAATGACCAAAAAGATGACCAAAGATGGAGAAAAAACTCAAAAAATTAAATTATGTGGTCTTAGGTTTTGTATATATTTAAAACACCAATATTAAATTTAAAATTTGGATTTAAAATGGAGATACTTTTAGATGAAAAAAGGAAGGTTGTAATGATGAGTTTAACTATTGGTTAACTAAAAGATAAAATTGGGAGGAATAATAATTGATATAAATAAGAGTGGGAGTGATTTATGTTTTCATGAATGAAAAAAATAAAATAAAACAATAAAAATGAATATAAACAAGAAAAAAACATGATAATTCAAGTCTTAGACATAAAAAATGAAAGTGTACAATTGCAATGAAATTACCATTATATGAAAGTTATGAGAGAAAAACCAACATCCACACAAAGTGAAGAGATAACCATAATGGTTGGCTAAACCACCTTATATGTAATGCTTTCACCATGGTGGTTTATGAAGCTGTCATGCATAAATTCCATATATTCAATGGTTTCATTACCTATTGAGGTGGTTTCATGACAAACATGGTTAGTTTCATCCTGAGATAAAAGAATTTAAAATTAAAATAACAAAGACTCAATGTGGAACTTTTTTAGGATTGAAAAAATATAAAAAATTAGATAAGGAGGGTAAGAATGTTAGAGAGAACTATATCTAAGAATATTTTGGAGATCATTACATCAGCATGAGATTTTTAAATATGGTGCACCATGTAATTTTTGGGTACATAAAAACCCCATATGATCCCCATTAATGGAAATAGATACTTAGATATAGTGTGTCATAAGAATTATGTGGAGTCTTCCCATACCCTTAAACCTAAATTTATCATCTCAAATGATTACACAAATTATGACCACCTATTTTTGCCTATGGATCCATGGGATGTGTATCATGAGCATCAATTACATTGGGTGGACCTTAGTCTTATCATTTTCATCTACCACCAGGGGGATTTAGTTCATCATGACACCTCCACCAATAATATTACATTTATTTATCATTCCCATGTGGAATAATACCCTTCCCATGTCTATTCTCCACTCTATGTTTAGGAGGATCCCATTCATATGCACCCCACAACTTGGTAACTACCTCAACATCAACTCAAACACACCCAAAGTCATTATGACACTTACCTATGTATGTGAAATTATGATTCCCATGAGCCTCATCAAATATCTCATTTTCAATCAAATTTCAACCATGCCTATAATGATCTCCATAAGAATATTCTAGCCCATTGGGTTTATTCTATTCCCTTGCCACTTTGATCCCTTAAGTTCCTCATTTAAACAAAATTTGGTACATTAGTCCCATAGATAATATCATATGGTTCATAATATGGTGTATGGATTGGGAACATGATGAAGGCATGATGGTTATGCTCTTCACTCACACCCTATGAGTCGAGGCTCAGTATGGTAACATAATCTACCATCAAATTCTCTATCTATTTTCCCAACCTTTATGGATGTTTTATTATAGTAATTTTATATCTCTATAACATTCAACCTCATAATCTAATCACTTATTTCCATGGTCTAGACCAAGGGTGAGTTGAATTTAAATTTTATACATATATGGCATTAAATCATTCACCCATGTAGAAAAAGGTTCATTGATGATCAAATTTACAATATGTTCATGTATATTATAGTTATGGATTATGTATCACCTCAATTTTGTACACTTGGAAAGCTTAGACCTTTGTTGTTCTTATTAGTTTTGTAACTTTGTCACTTTTATAAGTCTCACATGTGACATGTATTATTCTCCTTGGCCTATCTCTTAGTCTAACTAGTCTTATGTTGATGACCAAATCTTTTATCTTTCCTTAAATCATTAAAACCTATTTATATTCCACCTCTAAAATTTCTAAATCTATACCTTCTTTCTTGCTCCCTAAACACTACCATCCTAGATAGACACGTGTGTTTACGTAGGTGTCCTACTTTGATATAAGTGTCTATTACCATAATGTCATATAATATAGATGAAACATATACTAATGGTTAACCTAAGTGATTTAATGAAAGTTAATTCTCTAAAGGGGTTGATGTAAATACAATATCAACCTTTAATCATTTCTCACCTAATATAACTTAAGAAATACCTAAGGTAACTTATCAAAGTATAGAATAATGCACTCAATAAAGTAAAACCTCCTTATTTTTTACTATTTTCATATCAATCATAGGGACATCACATACATAGGTCTAAATTACTAAAAGTTTAGCCTAAGAGCTCGATTTACCAAGTTACAATCTAGGGGATTATTATACTTGATTTACACATATTACATGATTCACACACAATATTAAACATAGGGGATAACTACATTCTAAGGCCCTCTTTAGAGTATTGGCTATGTAGGCATTATTAATTTATAAAGGGATAGTTGGGGTCATATTGACATCATGTGCCCACTAACCCATTTTACCCTTTAGTCACTATGAAGATGAAGAATTATGGTTTTTCAAATTCAAGAGTAGAGACAGTCCATGATCTAGATATGAATGTGTATACAAGGGAAAGTGAAACTAATTTACAAATCAATCCTATCTTGAATAATATAAAAAAAAATATCCCTTCTAATTGTTAGTAAATCTATAAAATCAAGTTCATGACTAATATAGATCCACTAGACCTAAATAAGGGTTATCTTACCATACAATATCACTAGAGAGGGTTCTATATGTAAAAGGAAATACATACAATCTAAAAATCAATCGTAGATTGAAGAAGATAAATCCTAATCACACTTCTGATTATCAACACATTAGATATTTAGGGTCATGACCAAGATGGATATACCAGACCTATCCAAGGGATCTCTTAAAATAATAAATTCACTTTGGAGGGTTCCAAAGCCTCTAGTCAAGCAAAACTATGAAATAAACCTAACTAGGTCTTATTTTTTCATATTCACTAAAATAATAATAAGTAAAGACTAATCTAGTGATCACCAAATATTATGGTAGAAAGTGGAGGATAGTAAATATAAAAGTGAACATGCATAATAGAATCATATTAAAGGTATGTATAGGTAAAACCATAATGCATGAAGAGATAAATAGATTCAAAATCCATTACTTATGCTACTTCTATTCTACTAAAGAGAGGACCAAAGTTAGATATAATCATGTTGAATATGAACCCACCAAGACTCAATCTCTCCCTTGGATAAAGGTAATTTATAAGAGGATGTTATGGTTTGTAAGGATTACCAAGAAAGGATAAAGCATACAAGAATTTTCCACAAGATAAGATTCTTATCCAACTAGAAAACCTAATCTAAGACTCCTCAATTAGAATGGTGGAAGATCAGATTGTAAAGAATCAAAAATGAATAATTAACTCTTGTTGTCTATCTAAGAATGCTGAAATGAATGTGTTTATATAGTTGAATCTAACCCTAGTCCTTTTCAAAAGTTTAGCTAATAGAGTCAACCCAATCGACATTATATCATTATTGAAAAAAAATTAGGTCTTGGTCTATGTTGGTCAAGGGATGACCTAGACCCTAAATAGGTTTTATCAATTAGAGTACAAGGTTGATGGGGCTGATAGTTTAACATAAATCATCACAAAGGATTTTAGGCTAGGGAAGGATTAATGAAGGTAGAAAATGACTAGAGTGTGTAAAAGAAGATGCAAAGCTTATGGGAATGTTTTTAGGATATGGTTGGATTGATAACAAGTGGTAGTAAAGGGTCAAAAATCCTTTGTAGCATTAATGGTCTACCCACCCATTTTGTGGTACACCTTTCAAGGCATGCATTGAGAGATATTGAATCTCAATGGGTTCTTACAATATAGAAAGCATTATTAATTGATAAAGTTTAAAAATATTATGTGTATATATATTCCTCACTTGAATCTCATCACATGTTACTCAAGTGTAGCATATAATGACACTTCAAGAAAAGAATATTACAATACACAATGTTGAGGATAAAAAATAGTTATGGTATTTTAAAGAAAAAAACTAAAATTTAAATGATTGAAAGGGAAATAAGTAAAAAAATGAATGTATGCATACCTTATCCTAAATTTATCACTAGATGGTTATTTTTTGTGTTTTTATTTTTTATTGTGGAGGGTGCAAATAGTAATTTTGACAAACCAAAGGATACAAAACTAAAGAACAAAAACAAACAAATTCAGGAAATCTAAGATAATTGATGCTATGTATATAAGACATACTTAAAAATTTGGTAGGATAGGGTGACAAGTGTTATGTTAGACCAAATGACCAAGTCAAAATTTAGAGTAAAATGGTAAACAAAAATCCAAGGCTAATAAAGACTAAAAAACTCAAACAAGTAATTTAAGTAATAAATGGATAAGTAAGAAATATGACAAAGGTAAAGCAAGGAGAGCCAAATAGAAGATATAAACTGTCCAAAGTGACATAGTAGGTCCATTTCCAAAACCTTCATTTAACAAGACAAGATACATGTTAGCATTCATTAATGACTTTTCAAGGTACACTTGGGTGTTTTTTCTCAAAAATAAATCTGAGGTCTTTGATCATTTCAAAGACTTCAAGGCACTTCTAGAGAAGGAGTTAGATTATTCCATCAAAATATTAAGGATTGATAATAGTGGGGAGTATGTGACTAATAGGTTTGAGCAATTTTACACATTAGAGGGGATTGAGATGAAACACAAAGTTCCATATAGTCCTTAGTAGAATGGTGTGGCTAAATGTAAGAATCATTCCTTAAAGGAAATGGCCAACTGTATGATTAAATCAAAGTATCTTGCTCCTAGACTTTAGGATGAATCAATCAATCATGTGTGCTACATTTAGAACTATATTATACATAAAGCCTTGAAAGTAATCACTCCTTTTGAATCTTGGGATGGTCACAAGCCCATAGTGGATCATTTATTAGTGTTTGAATCACCAGCAATGGCTAGTGTTCCCAAGAAGAAATGTAAGGAAATGGAATCTTAGAGTTAGTCTTATATCTTTGTGGGGTATCCAAAGGGTGATAAGGGATGCGTGATTGTGTATTTTAAAATTCATGAGTTTTTCATAGAAAGGAGTGTTAAGTTTTGTGAGGGCCCACTTGAACTCACTACTAACACTCCAAACTCTTCAAAAGTCTCATTGGACATTGATTCCACTTTAGACAATGACTTAGATCCACCTCAAAATCCTCCTAATGATTAGGATGAATCTTATTATTCTTCAAGTTCAAGTGATGAGAGTAGTGATGAGGATTATCCTACTTCATCTCACACTCACATTTTAGATGATGATGACTCATCTCTTGATTCTCCAATCTTATACACTTCTAGTCCCACTTGGGCTAAACAAACACTTCAAAGTGCTAGGAAATGGGTTGGAAATCCATTAGATACAAGGTAGACATGTTCGTAGTTTTAGGGCACTTCACATGCATACCTATCTATTGCCTCAGATCTGTAAACCTTTCAAGAGGTATCTAGCATTCCAAAATGGGATTCTGCTATGTAGGAGGAGTATAGTTCCCTAATCAATAACAAAGCATGAGACTTGGTCCCTCTTCCTAAAGGAAGAAAATTAGTATGTTAAAAATTAGTTTATAAAACTAAGTATGGTGTAGATGGGTCTATTCATAAGTATAAATCACATCTATTTGTAAAGGGGTTTTCTTAAGTACTTGACATAGACTACACTAAGACATTTGCTCTTGTAGCCAAGATGACGTCTATCAAACTGACTCTAGCCATCATAACCACACATTGATGGGATATTCACTAAATGGAAATCAATAGTGATTTTATGCATAGTTACCTCAAATAATAGATCTACGTGGAGAAACCATAAGGCTTTGTGTAAGATTCTTCCTTGATTTTTAGACTCAATAAATCTATCTATGAACTCAAACATGCCCCTCAGGAATGGTATGCCAAGATGGAATCCTTTCTCCTCATAGTTGAGTTCACCAGATCCTACTTAGTTACAAATGTCTACATCTTGTGGTAGGATGATTCTCTATTGATCCTAGTTCTCTATGTGGATGACTTGTTGATTATAGGGAGCTCATGATCATATATGTTAGTAGTGAAAACTACACTTTTAGATAAATTTTTAATGATAGAAAAGGGACTGTTGAATTACTTTTTCAAGATTGAAATCATTCAATTAGATTATGGGATAATTTTATCACATTCCAAGTATTCTCTTGATTTGTTTCCAAGGTTTAACATGGTTGATTATGAGCCAAATCCTACTCCTTTCTTGTCTAGTGTGAATCTTGAGGCTAATTATCCTACATGGTTGGTTCATGCAAGTACATATCAAAAATTTGTGGGTAGTCTTATATATCTCACACACACTAGACATGACATATCCTATATAGTTGGCATGGTATCCCAATTTATGAAAGAGCCACATGAATTACACTAGAAAGCGACTAAGTAGATTCTGCACTACATTTAGGGTTCACACAACTATGGGATACACTAAAAATTATGAACAAAGGTTGATTTGATTAGATACACAAATTTAAATTGGGTTAGAGATATTTAGAGTAAAAATTACACTTCAAGATATAGTTTCTCACTTTGTTTAAATCTAATAAGTTGGTCAAGAAAAGAGCAACATGCAATTGATTTATCATCTATAGAGGTAGAATACAAAGGAGTTGTTAATGAAACCACTGAGGCAATTTAACTTTAGGGGATTCTCACTAAGTTTGGTATCCAATTTCATAATCCGAAAATCATTTATAGTGATAAAAAAATCACTATCTAGATTTTTAGGAATTTGGTTCTCTATCAAAGGACCAAACACATAGATATTCACATAAATTGCATCAAGGAGATTATTAATGAGCAAGTCATTGATTTTCAATATTGTCCAACATTAGAGTAAATTATAGATATTCTAACAAAGCCCTTCATAGAGAGTAAATTGTTCATCTATGAGCTCTCATTGGGGTTAGGGCCACTCCACCTTCTTCTTCCTTATATGGAGGTTATTTACTATGTACTTGGGTACCTCATCAAGATTTCAATGCCAAGACCCAGTTCTCATCTCACCTAAGCTATGCTTAAGGGGGGTGTTAGTGTAATGATTTTTCCCACTGGGTTTTTCCTATACAACATTGTGGCCATTCTATGATAATTAAGCTTCCTTATGCTAGTTATAAAAAGGTTGCATAGGATAATTTAATTCTAATTTAATTATATAATTAGGAAAATTAAAGGCTTCCTCATATTTCCCTAATTTTCCCTATATGTACCCCACTTTTCCACATTGGAAGGTTAGATAGGTTAATGCAATTTTATGCAAGCAGGTCATATTTTGCAATATTGTTGTGTGAAAAAAAGCTTCTTCCTCCTTTTTAATATATCTATGATTTCATTACACTATACATAGATTTTCTCAATCTTCTTTGCAATGATCCAATATTGTGGCCAATCCAACAATTATTTGGTTCTAAATATAGATAAAAATAAAAAAAAGTAGTGTTATCATGTTTTTAAGATGTGAATAAGAGGGAATATAGAAGAAGGGAAAATATAATTAAAATCACATTTTCTTGTTAAGGGGAAATGAATTGGGTAGAGGGGAGGATGAAGAAAAAACCAAGGTAGAGAAACTCTTTATCAAATTCCAGACACTCAAATTATGTTTATTAAAACAAGAGGGCTTTCAACTTTAAGGACTCCAAAGAATTTATCCTAACCACACAAGTATTAGGTCAACAAAATAAGTATGTCGATAATCCCATGAAGGCCATATGCATAAAATGTACAAATGAACCTACCTTCCCACAACATGTTCCCCATTCCTCAAGAACCCTTATAGATTCATCATATGAAGATTAGGTACTTGCATTAGAAATTAGGTAGCACCATATAGTTTGTTTAATTATCCTATTCTATTCTACTGGCCTACCACACCCTAATGGAACTATGCTCTATTATGAGGACAACTTTGGAGTTTGAGATTCGATTGGAGATAGGAGATGTTATTGTAATCATGTCTTTTGGTGTGATTTTGAATTTTTTAAATTTGTATGTTTTCTTTTTATATATCATTACCTTTTGTTTCAAATTATTTGGATTTTAACTTTCATGATAGATTTTTATATTCTTCCTCCATATGGATTTGGAAAACCAAACATGGGTGTTAAAAATGACTTTTATTTGAATAATTGGGACTTAGTTTCTAAGAAACATAACTTAGAGAGAATGGTGTCTAAAAGTCTCACTAAGGCAGGTAAAATAAAAGTGTTACATCCCAATTCCTTGATAAGCTAACTATTTGACTATTTAGAAATGGTTATAGTAAATACCCATGATATTGGCTATATGTAATGATTAAGATTGAGATTTATGCTATTTTGGAATAATAAAATGTTGCTTAGTTATGTGTGAAACATGATTACTTATTATGAACTAATTTATGTATTCATTTACATTTTAAGCATATTAATGAATTATTTCAGTTATATATTATTGCTTACACATATCATATGAAAAGATCTAATTACCTATGTGTTGTGAGGTGGACGTAGGAAAATTATTCCCTCAAGTGTACTAGAAGGAGAGCATCATTGAAGAGGATGTTGTATATGGAGACATCACTGGTCAAGAGATAGCTCGTGAAATCCTACACACACACACACACACACACACACACACACACACACACACACACACACACACACACACCCCACCGTAGATAGTCATGGTAGAAATGCATTTTAAAATAATTGCTTTTTGTGCTTGTTTGAAGTGTTGTTTTATGTGATTATCTGAGTAGGAAAAATTAAATATAGATCATTTATGAATTTTAGACTTTATCATCAAATTAATTAAATATAATTAAATGTTAAATTGATTTAAGTAAAAATATGAAATCAGGTATTTTATATTAAAATTAAAAAAAAGGGAATTGTTTTTTCTTTTTAAAAAGAGAGAAACTCATAATTTATAGAAATAGAGAAAGTCTTAAAATAAGAAAAAATAAATCCAAAAAAAATTAAAAAAAATGATCTAGATGTCTTAAATTTAGCAAAAAAATGATAAAAACAAAAATAAGGCTAAAATCAAAAATTTGGATAAAGAATTAACACCTATTTTTCTATTTTAGAGAAAGAATGTAAGAGAATTTAGATAGTTTTTATGCATGGGAGGAAATAGAAGAAAAGAACACTCTTGGAGAGAAGGCTAGCAAGGGGCATGATTCAAGTCTGAAGACGGAAGATACCAAGTGGGTATTATAATTAAATTTATAATCCTTTATAATAATAATAATAATAATAATAATAATAATAATAATAATAATAATAATAATAATAATAATAATAATAATAATAATAATAATAATAATAGGAAAATTTTGTCATAGTTAAAGCATCGTCACATAGAAAGGATGAATTATATTGGATCTATATGGAAAATTTATATATAAGTTTTAAAATAGATTTGTAACTTTTCCATATAGATCAAATGTAATTCATCCTTTCTATGTGATGGTGTTTGAACTATGACAAACTTTTCATGTGTGTGTGTGTGTGTGTGTGTGTAGCCAAGTTAACCAACCATACTCTTATATGTATAAAATTTAAATCGACTGGTTTAAAACACACACACACACACACACACACACATATGTATATATATATATATGTGTGTGTATATATATATATATATGTATGTATGTATGTATATATATATATATGTAAGTATATATATACACACACATATGTATATGTATATATATATATATGTATGTAAGTATATACATATATATATGTATGTATATACATATATATATATGTATGTATACATATAGATACACACACACACACACACACACACACACACACACACACACACACACACACACACACACACATGTATGTATGTATATAGGCATCAATATAATATAGCCAAATGAACAAACCATAATCTTATATGTATACGATCTAAACTGACTGGTTTAAAGTTCACTAAATAAATGTCATATTGTCTATTGATTTGAAATAAAATAGTTTGAACCATAGATAATATATGTAGAAGTGTTAAGTCATCTTTAGTGCCAAATTACTTATGTAATGAATATGATTTATATATGTATGTGTGTGTGTGTGTGTGTGTGTGTGTGTGTACAGACACACACACACACACGCACACACACACGCACGCGCGCGCGCGCACACACACACACACACACACACACACACACACACACACACACACACACACACACACACACACACACACACACACACACACACACACACACACACACACACACACACACACACACACACACACACATGTATGTATGTATATAAGCATCGATATAATATAGCCAAGTGAACCAACCATACTCTTATATGTATATGATTTAAATTGACTAGTTTAAAGCTCACTAAATAAATGTCATATTGTCAATTAATTTGAAATAAAATAGTTTAAACCATAGATAATATGTGTAGAAGTGTTAAATCATCTTTAGTGCTAAATTACTTATGTAATGAATTTGAGTTATTCTTTTAGATATAATTTTCTATATATTTAGTGCTGATATTACTAAGATTTCAAGATAATAAAAAAACAAAATAAGCCTGTAACATAAGTCATCGATCTAATAGAAGGCATCGATTGAAATTTTTGTCTTTATATTATTTGGAATGAAACTATTGGTTGGGTTTGGAATGAAAGGCATAGATCCATTAGGATAATTCAGCAATTATGTATTTTGCAAAATGAAGTTTATATTATAGTTTTCTATGTTTGGAATGGCATACTTATATATTACTAATAGTGACCCTTTTTAGTTTCCATTATTGCCATTAGACATTAGTTAATCTCTCTCCTTGTAATCTCTATCTACAAGCCCTCTCCACAATTGCCTCTTTTGCACTGCATCATTGACCTTCACCTTCTTCATTACCTTCATGCAATCCTTGTTATCACCATGTCTACGGTTCTAACCTCCTAAAGTAGCATTTTTGTCCAACAAAATTAACATTTTTTCCATATGAAGTTTTGTTCTTTTCTTTAACTCAGCCCAAGAGCAACACTACCACCATTATTTGTATCTTATTTATTTCAACTCAAGCAAAACCATGATCCATTTCATTCAAGGATTTCAATGGACTCAGAAATCCCCTCCACATTTTCAATAGACTAAAAATATGCATTTATCTCCATGTATGGAGATGAAATATATATAATGTATATGTACTATAGTTGTGTTTCTTTTTGGGAGTGTGAGATGATTCATGTATATTTCCTGCATTTAAGAATTATATTATGAAATTGAATTCCTTCCATTATGTCATGAGTTTCAATTTACATTGGCTGGTGAATATTTGATTTTGCATTATTATAAATTGATGGGAAGGGTAGAGGGAGATCTACAGTTGGTTAGTAATTTCTGATTGGTTATTGGACATCTTTTTACACTTGGTTAGTAATAATGTAATTTTATGATTGCAGGAAGTATAACTTGGTAATGTAATTTTATAATATGAAATTGAACATATAATATTGTACCCAATATCAATCATAGATTACATATAAAAACTAATCTATGGTGACAACAAATGAACATAAAGGTCAATATATATTAACAAAGTTAATATATGTGGTGACACAAATTAGGTTACCAATAGCTTGTTATGATATATCCACCAAAAGTTTTACCATAGTAAATATTTGTCCTTATTTGATCATTATTTTACCATTAGATTTGGTCATTAACCTAGTATAAAACATGGTTCATATATTCATATATATATTTCATTAGAATATATATGTATTTTTATAATATTAAATTGGATATATATATTTAACTAGACTATATATATCACTTAAGATATAAAACAATTATGGAATGATTAAGTTGTTTTAGCAAATGATTGCTTATTAACCCCCAAATATAAATTGATTTTAAAATTGGGTTATTTGGTTTTAGGTAAACGAAGTTTAGTTTTTCTAGTTGTTTGTAATAAGTGTGTTCTAGGTATAAATAATTCATTAGATGATTTATATGCTTAATAGTTTCAATTAAAACACTAAACTACAGTTTATAAATTGTATAACATTGGAATATCTACTTGTGGTATACATTAGGTTGTGTTTATGTTTGTATGTGGGGATTATAAATGTAGTTCCTCAGATGATTTGTTTAAGTCATTAAGTTACATATTAATCATGATATATAACCCTTGGAATAAGCTCCTAAAAGTAATGATTCATTAGGGTGCAAATTCATAACAGGATTTATGAATTAGCTAACTCATAGTTAGGAATCATTGTTTGTCTTATGTACTATGTATGGAATACTTGTATGAAATTACATATTATGAGTGTGTTAAAAGTAAATTTATACTTATTCCTTAATGGTGTATCATGATGCATGTTTTTAGGTTGAGATACCTTGGCATGTTTGTATATAGAATATACCTACGTGGTATAATACTTTACTATTTACTTATTATTATCTACATGGTACAGTTGGGTCTTAAAATTTGTAAATTTGGTTTATATGTTGTTATGTGTTAGGATCCTATGTTAGTATGGGATATAATAGGGTGTTACACTATAAACTTATGTTTTACCTAGTTGGTACTTACTGTAACTATTATACCTAACTCTTATCTACATTTGTCTATATACATACTAGTAATTATTGTGGCTAATGTGTGTTTTTATAATTAGTAGATTTATGTATGTGTGCATACAAACTTTGAGAAATTAACAAATGTTGTGTTGGAATGTTATTATGCTACATAGTAATGATGAATTACTTTATTATATATATAGTTACTTGTGTAATGCTTGTGTTTCCATGTATTTGAGACTACTTCATATAATTGATTGTGGAAATATGGTAGTTAAGTCTTAGAACACTGGTCTATGGTAATAGGGGTTACCATAGGGTGTAGATAATAAGAAACCAATTATATTTTTTAATTGTATAGTTAAATTGTATGTTTACCTAGGTGGTATATTTGTAATCATTATTTTTACTATGGGATAGAATATAATGGAAGATTAATGCATATGTTAGACATACTTAATGTAAATTATTATTACTCCTTTGTATAGCATTTTATGTGATGAATTTGATAGTAGGATGTAAGTTGATGAATCTTTTGGTTGAATTGTATTTGATAAATATACATTGCTAATGTAGATTAAGGAGTGAGATGTACTTCACTAGATTATTAGCATTACAATGTTAGATGAAGGCAGTCTGATCAAGTGGTGTGTATGAAATTGATTGATCTAGATCATTATTATTTATTATTTTTAAATCTTTGGGCCAATGTATGTTTAGTGAGGAATTATAATTTCATGAGTATGATTTACATGAATGTGAAATATCTTACAATAAAATGTATTTCTATGATACACTACATGTTTAGTTTAGAATCATACAACACGTGGGTACTTCCTAGTATCTATGGATTCCTATGCTATCACTATCTATTCATCTGTGAAAGGAGGGCCATATATTAATGAGATAGTGTGGTGTATCATTGGTCGATGGTTAGTGTGTTAAATCACTTAGATGATCCTCTCCCTCCCCATAGCAGTACTACTATTTAGATGACACTTGATATTACCGTAAATACTAGAGAGTCTATGGAACTCATGCTCTAGGGATCTAGGTATCTATATTATGTACATTATATTAGATTGAGTATTATTATTGAGTATTGTCATGAATAATTATAATTAATCATTACTATATATTGAAATTAAATATTATATATTTGCTTCAGTCATGGCTGAGTTGTATTACTTTCTATATTCATTTTATGTAGCATTCTCATGACATTAGAGATCTATGATATAACATGTAATGTGTACTTAATTTTATCACTTGAGTATCTATGTGATATATGTTTATATTATTGAGGTTTAATATATTTATGGTATATATTTTTAACAAAAAAAATCATGTATTTCTATGTCTAACCCAATGGGGTTGTTATAAAAAGTGTTATCTTAACTTCAAACTTGTTTCATCTGATGTGGAGTGAAAGGAAAGGAAATCAAGAGGAATGAAACATGAAACAATTTGAATTACTTAAAAACACAAAAAAATGTGAGAAAGGGTGAAAAAAGGATAAAATAATAGTAAAATGTGATTCCTTGTCATAAAAATGAGGGAAGTGTAGAAAAAAATGCTTGCACAATTTGTTGTGCAAATTTTATCTACAAAAGAAGGAAAAGCCAAAGTTGAGAACAAGGATCAAAAACTTGAAACCATTATTAAACATTATAGAAAAGTAATACTAAATTAAATATGGTGATTTTATGAGGAAGGCTTGGTCCTATACATGGTATTACACTACAACTCATAAAAGAGAAACCCATGAGGGTGCACAAAGCATGTGAAAAGTAAATGCAATAGAATATTGTATTTTCTATGAAGGCCAGGTCCTATCTATGGTCTTAAATTAGAACTCAAAAAAGAGATACCCAAGGGGATTATAAAAATTATTATAAATCAAGAAAATAGTGAGGAAAAAATTAGATAATGAGGAAGATCAGGTCTTATCCATAGTTTTGCAATTCAACTCATTATAAAAGTGAAAACAAAGAACCAAAAGGAAGGACTAAGGTTTGTGGAATGGTAGAATTGAAAGAAAAGGTGAGACACTTGTATGTATCCTATAAAAAGTGTTAGTAGGATATAATGTATAAATCAAGGTAAGAATGGAAGGATTTATGTAAAATAATTTTTAAATAATTACGTATTTGTGGGAAAATTGTGCCATTAGATCAGCTACCTAACTATATTTCTCCAAAGTAGTCCTTGTAAGGGTTTAACAAGGGTTTTAGGCATGTTTCCACTGTTAAGGATAATTCACTAAAACCTGATGTTGAAGTTTCCAAATAATTCTAGTAATTAATATTTCAATTCCTTCATAAAAATCCTTAAACTCCTTTGGTATCCATGCAAACCCTCTGAAAATATGTGAGCGTCTAGAACTAGGCTATCAAGCTTGTTTTTCTCAATTCTGCATGCTTGGACTATCTTAGGGTTAGAATTAGCTTTCATATAAGTTCCTATACATATTAAAAGATCAAAAATGTTTAATTTAACTTCATAAACATTTTACACCATATAAAACACTCATCAAATCTAGAAGTGATGGTGGACCCCTAATTGGCCTTAGGTTTGACCCTTGTCTAAGAGGCTTAACTACACCTTACAACTTATAATGGAATTTGATTGTTTTATTTTCCTCTTGATATATAAAACATATATAATACCATATCATACACATTATTAAAAATTATATAAATCTCATCTTAGGGTGGAAGTGGAAATGCCTTCTCATTTGGACCTTTAGGCCTAGCCACGCCTAGTAGGTTGCCTGCAAGTCTGAGGGTTTGGGATATTCTATTAAACTCCACCATTTCTTGTTTGGTTATTAATTTTTCCTTGGATTTTTACCAACCTCTTACATCCTATCTCACGGTTCAAGCATCATCTGGTTAGTCTCTTTACCTCGACTCTTTCAAGCTATCAACTAGTGCACCAAGGGAAGTGCCCTTTATCTGAGATAAAATAGAGGGAACTTACCCTATCCTCCCATAAAAACTAGATATTTTATGGTATTTATAATTTAATTGAGTGATATTTACAAAAATGTATCTCCCCACTAGGTCATTTGACCCTCTAAAGGCCTTAAGTTGTAAGCCATAATAGTTAGGCAAGGACTATGTGTGAACCTTTCCCAAATGGATTGTATGTGCATCCTTTGTGGCCTTTCTCTATTAAAAATAAACTTGTGATAATTAAATGAGTTAATTGTGACCATAATTGATGTAATTAAAGTCTTATCATCACTTAAGACTTCCACATATCTCTTTTCAAGACCTTGACCAGTCAAGGCTGAGTGAAAAGGTTAGACTGTGTTTCTTGTTTGCTTAGAAATCTTTGTTAGCATGATTTTCATGGGAGATCACCTTAAAGGGATGAAAATAATGTTTAAGATGTTTTAAATTTTTTTATCCTTCTAATTCATTCCATACCCTTGTGATCTCTTCAAACCTCTTCTTTTAGTCAAGATTGTGCATATAATCCTGATTATGTTAACCTATTTTGACACCATGCATGTAAAACACATTATATGATTAGGCCTGAGATAATGTTTATAACCCATTTATCCTCTTCGGATAATTTTATTTCTTTTGGATTAACTTTCTCACCCTATTCATTAATTTTCAACCACTTTGAACTTATCCAGACTAAGTTCTTATCATGACTATTTGTTTTGATAAAAGTTACAGTTGTACGTATCATTTATCCATGACTTAGACTTAATCATAATGTGTGAATAATCTATTTAATACCTATATGTTTATATATATATCATAAAATTCACTCAAATAATTCTTATCCTCTTCATAACATCAATAATACCATGATATTAACTCACTACCTGTATCAATTCTACACTCGTTGTAAGTGCTCACAAGCCTATGTACAAATTATAGGGCTTCTTGAGGAGTATGCCATCAATTTACATATGTTTTTTATGATCATATATATCATAAAAATTCCATTAATTTACTATAAAAATTTTACCATGGTGGGTATACTTTAGTATTTGAAACTTTGAATGAAGGGTCTCTTTTTCATCTCAGGCCTATAAACATCACTGAAGGACTTTAGTCATAATTTGGCAACTTTGGGTCTTTGAAAGACCAATCTCCATTTTCCTTCTACCCTTAAAACATGGCATGGATCCTCTCTATGCTATTTTATACAAACTTAACCCATTTTTATTCTTTAGAAACATTTGAAATCATGTTATAGGGAGCTTAGAAGAACCCCTTGGACCCCTATTTTGATTTTTTAGGGACTAAAGCCCTGAATTTTATCATTGAGTCTTTCGAAAGTAGCTCTTAACTTGAATTCTCCAATAAAAACCTAAAACATGTCTACCATGTTTATCAAACATATTAATTATTCAAAAAATGATTACAACATGTTTTAATGCCTCAAAACAAACTTCTCAATTCCCTGAGTTGTCACCTATAAGTGGCCATTTTCTTATACATAGGTAGTAAAGAGAATGTAAGTAGTACACTTTAATTTTGATCCTTTTATGAGATACAAACTTGTCTCCATGATTTAAAATTCACTCTTCATTCCTCAATGAGTTTTACACCATTACTAAGGATCTCATAGTGGCATGACATAATCTTGGAAACCCTTGTATGTGTGTATGGTTGAGTATGGATAGTGAATGTGAAATGGATAAAGAGTGTGAATGAAGAGTCTTATGGAAAACCTAAACCCATTTCTAATTCAAGAATTACATGATTACCATTAAGTGAGTCTTAATAATAGTTCCAAAACATCTCATTCAATGTGAAAACACTTGTAGACACATGGAACAGAGCTGGCAGGTATCTAGTGGTTGGTTAGTATGGTGTCCATGACTGAATTTTTGATCAAAACATGGTGTTATTAAACCAAAACATGTAATAAGTAACCCAAATTTAATTTAAACATAGAGAACATCATTTTCCCTTCATATGAATCCCCTGTAGAGAATACAACCTTCCACATGTAGTGAAAATGAGTGTCATTTTACGTAGGACATTCACCTACAAACTGAACCCAAAAAATACCATGATATATTTTAAAAACATGAAAATAAGCATGTAAATTATGAGAATAGGTATTCAACATAATATATAACCAATATCAGCAAGTGGATTATACAAAGCTTTTTAAACCAAGGCAAAACCTGTAGGGTACACATATTAGTAGATAGATTTGAAAGGACAACTTTATGAGGATGGTTCATGAAGAAAAAATCACAATTTTTCAAACTAATTATATGTAAATGAAGGTATATGAATTTCAACCAACTTCACAAAATAATTTTCACTAAGACTTCTTGAGCTGTCTATACAAGGCAAAAACATGAAGGTCATTTCTACTTGCCAAGAAGGGTGAAAAGGGAGTAAAATGGCTTTAGAAATAAATGGAACTTCTAGACCAAACCAAACATGGAAATAAGCATAGGTAATCTAAATAGACACTTATTAATCCTTTTCCATATGGCACACTTCCAAATGAGGCTATACAAGTGCTAAACTCTCTTTTTCCTAGAGAAAATTATCTTTTCTATAATAAACATGCTACTTTTAGTTAATAATAGTAGATTAAGACTTTTTATGAAACATGTGATGTGACATCACCCGTTTGGACCTTCACACTTCCCAATAAATCCATAAAACTCATTAATTGCAATTTTTTGACCTCAAAATGACCCAAAAATGATGTAAGGACTAAAATAGCATCAATTGACATTAATTAACCTATAAAACACCTTGTCACATCTATATTAGATCCCTAAAACACTTAAAACTCATTTTTTTACCTAGGGGTGCCCTAATTTGACCTAAAAGTCAAATTTGGTTAATAATACCATGAAGAGAGATACAAATATAGGTAATCTCAAATTCTAATGGGAGGAGTGACTCAAAACCATAGACTAGAAAAACTAGCACTGCCCCAATAGTAGTGCATATGCTAGTATGATAGGCCCAAAGAGTGGGATATAGATGAAGATGACAATATGTCCAGGTTTGATGGATTGTCTTTTGGAAAATTTTGTTAAATTTATCTTTGGTAGCCTATGCTTGGACATTGCATTGGGGATGATAAGGCATGGAATTTTTTTGATTAATTTTGAATTTAGCATATATCTATTTGAAATATTTATTTTTAAAATCACCACCATTATTTGAAATACTAGTATGAGGAACTCCAAAATGACAAATTATTTGATTGAGGATGACTTTTTAAATGGTGGTATATGTGACATTGATGAGGGGCATAACCTTAACTCATTTGGAAAAATATTTGGTGGATATGATAATAAAGACATGCCCATCCTAAGATCTAGGTAATTTTCTTATGAGGTATAATCCCCACATGGAGAATGGTTAGGACTCCATACTTTGAATCTTGATTGGAGGTTAATGGATTAGATCATCATGAATTTGGAAAGGAGTGCATTTTTTTATAAATTTTATGGCATATTTTTCAAGATTAGGCCAAAAGTATCCCATACATATTCATTTGTGGGTTATAGTATGTCCATTATAGTGGCCACCACAAATGCCCCCATGTGTTTTTCCAAGGGGAGAAGGAACATCTTATTTCATAACATATTGGACTAAGGTACCTTTAGCATTGTAATAATAAATAGTTTAATATCTAAAGACACATGAAATCTTGTTTATGAATTTGATTTTTTTATGAGAATCAATGTTTGGAGGATAGGTTTAGTGTTCAAGAAATTGAATAATATATTCGTACCACCAGCTATGTTGAATGTTGACAACCTCAATGTGGTATATGAGTGAATATTATGATTGAATGGAAGATGGTGATTTAATTATTTAGGTAAGAAAATTATAATTAGTAAGGACTTGGTATGGATAAAAAAGAGATGCTAAAAAGTAAGTGAATCCATAATGAATTTTTGATCTCGAGGGATAGGCTCAATGGTGAAAGAAGAGAATTATTTCATAAGAGTAGTTGTTATTTGATGATATTTGGAGGTCAACATACCCCCATTTATAAAAAATAGGGACCCATTTGATCACTTTGAACCTTAAAATTGATAGCTTGATATTTTATGCTTTATTAAAATTTAAAGATCATTTGCATCTAATTAAATTAGCTAATTTATTTAGGGTTTCCTTTAACTTTGCCTAATTTTACTAACAAGTTGGACCTCATGTCTTAAGTTATAGGTTTCATGGAGATATTATTAATGGATCATATTGTAGATGTTCATGATCTTACCCTCATTCATGATTTTACTAGCCTTTGGTCCATAAAATCTTGTAGATGGATTCATGTGATGAAACCCTACTTCAAAAAACCCTAGTTTAGACCTTTGGTTTGAATTAAAATTAGGTGGGAGAAAAAATAGTGGTAATATTTTAAAATTTTCTTTATACTTGAGCCCAATTTTTATATTAAGGCTTAGTGATGTTTCTTAACATGACTGAACCTTAACCTAAAAATCATGCTCAGTCCATTTATGTTTTCCCCTTTTTGTTCCCTTTATTTTAAAGTCTAATGTTTATGTTCATATGGTCTTTTGTTTCCTTACCCTGGGCCCTTTGTTATACACTTAGTATAAAGTCTTAATCCTAAGGCCCCATTCATGTTTATTAACACAAACAAAACCTTAGTCTTAAAACTTTAGGCTAATTTCTTATATTGACCTACATCCTAACTTAAGCACCTCACTTATTTTTAGATCCAATGACTCTCAATTCATTGTGGAGAAACATCTAATGGAGAATAGTTTTCCTGATTAGATTATAAACCTTTATCGATCAGAACAATCCCATGTGAGCCACTATATCATGATCAATGATCCATGCTTTAATGGGACTAAAGATCGAGTGGTGCATTATTGTCAGTAAATTTAAAGGGCCACCTTCTATAAAACATAGACTTAGCCTAAGTTTTACCCTAAGGTCTTGTTGTATTTTTTACTACAACAAAACCTTAGGATAAAATTTATGCTATGGCTTTACTATTAAAAAAGAACCAATCAAGTGCAAGTATCTAGATCAAGATCAATATTCCATAGTTACTAGTATAGAGTGGATCCAATGGAGTGAATGTGGTGTTGAAAAGTCAAGAGATAAGAAGACCTAAAAAGTCACCATGTATCACTCCCACATTTGATCTTAACATCAAAAATGGCCCCTTTCATTAATACTTAGACTTAACCTAAGTTTTTATCCTATGGTTTATTGTATTTCATAATATGATGAAACCTTAGGTTATGATTATAATATGCTATGGGACCCATTTTATTATGAATTTTAAACTTAAGATTTCTTCTTAGTCTAATTTTTATGACATGGTCCTGAGTTGACTTGATCTCCTTTATGATTATAGAAACTAATGGAATGTATCTACTCAGATCTTAATCAATGGTCCATAGTTAACTAGAGTAAGATGATCAGATGGAGTGTATTGAATCCAAGATTTGTGGACCAAAATTACTTCATGAACTTAAATTTGGTGTTCTCATGACCATCATTTGATGCTCTTAAATCCATCATTAACATCTATGAGACCACAAAATTTAAGTTCATCAAACCCAATGATTCATGAACTTAAATTTGACATTCTTGTGACTGCCATTTGATACCTACGAGGCTATCATTGACGTCTATGAGGCAATTAAATTTAAATCTCACCAAATATATTTCTTAGGAACATGAATGTACTTTAAAAACATGGCTAAAGTCTATTTCTCATATTGAAAATGAAGGGACCCCTTGAAATATATTCAAACACTTAGGACCTTTTGACTTTGAATAATAAAATGATCTTATGGGATAAATATTTGTAGATATATCCTTAATCTAAGTCTATTTACTAAGGTTCCAATTGCATTTATTTAAATGAAATAAACTTTAGAATAGCGACTTATATTAGGTCTTATTTTAGGAAATCCCAATGCCACAACATAGCATAAAAAAATTAACCTTAAGTTTCATCTTGTTTATCAACACTATAAAATCCTAGGTTAAAACCCTGTGTTAAGACCACTTAATTTTTGGGCCCCCATTTAGGTGTATTCTAAGACTCAGCTTAAATATTTTAACCTAAATTTTACATCACATTCATCAACATATAATAAACTTTATCCTAAAATATTTATCCTAGGCCCCATTATATGTGTGTTTTAAAACTTAGCATAAGTATTTTAGCCTAAAGTATATGTTGTGTTTATTAATATGAAATAGACTTTAACCAAAAGTATTTAACCTAAGTCTCTTCCTATGTTCTAATGCTAATTATACATTGTGCATATTTCAGTGATCTATGTCTCTCACTTCATCATAGAGGAGGATCCGATGGTGTGAAGGAACATCTGACATCTCTAAATCCCTAATCTATTAGACAAATGGTGTGCATTCACCTAGATAATGATCAATGGTTTCCACTTAAGTATGAAAAATTGATTGAACAAATCACAATTAATGAAGACTATTGAATATACCTCCAAAGGCCCATGGGATCAACATGTTCTAAGCACAAATTCACTAACAAACTATGAGTCTAGAAGGCCTAAGAAGGTGCCAAGTGGCACAACCATGGGGCCTGATATAAGAGTCAATGTGGATCAATGTGGACCATGATATAAATAAGGATCTAATGGTGTAGATTTAAATATGGTTTTTAAAATATAATGTCTAGTTACTTTAAGGCATTTATGAAAAATGTTATGAAAATTGGCAAATGGATTCAACATAGGTCCTACATAAGCACAAAATGACAAAACTAAATATTTTGTTTGTTTAAAAAGGCAAAGGTATAAAGAAAAAGGTCTTAATCAAATCCTAGAGATGAATGAGCCTAAGTCCAAATAAACATCAACATTAAAGCTTTAGAATCCCTAGTCTCCATAAAAATCCCTAATTTAAACTTAGATTAATCATAGTCCAGCTAAGAAGAGTTCAATTAAAATTTGAGTGAGAAAAATTGACCCAGAGGCTACTTGCAACCCGTTAGTAATTATTTTAAAATTTCATAACCATAGCAGCTCAAAGGCAAAAACAAAGGGATGAGATGGAGTTATACTTGACCTCAGATAATAAGGGAAGAATATTTGAGGATATAGACTTGGATACTATAATATTAAACACTAGGAATATGAACTAGTTTGATCTCTTCTAGACCATTGAGGAGATGCCAACCATCACAAGAGAGAAGAAAATAATGCAACCATCTTGTAGAGATACAATGATCTAATATTTATCTAGATGACTATCCTCTGTTATCTTACTGTAAAACATGATGTATTACACTACATCGATGTCCTTACTCCTCTTTTTAAGGATTTTAAAATTGAGTAAGATTGGATAGTTCATGAGCATAATTTTAGGAAAATAGAATACATTTCCCCTCTTGATTTTGAAATTTAGTATAAACTATGTAATCCCTAGATATACTTTCCAACAATTAAGTAATGGATTAGGAAGCATAACTTAAACATAATCATTGTCCTATGGCTACTTACTAGAACCAAGTAATCTACAACCCCACTAAGAAGATCCCAATTATCCAAATTAGGGAAGGGATTAGGATAATTATGAACTTTTTAAATAGGTTATCTAGAGCCCCCTCAACCACACATATTGATAAAGCTTGGGTGCCCTATGTTTACTTCATGGTAGAGAAGTGACTCACTCCCTTATTAGCTAAGATGATTAATATCCATTTGAAGTCATAATTCATAGCCATCAAGAGGAAAACTAATAACCACTTCTACATGATGTCCTATCTCTTAGATTCCCTTTTGGCCACCACCAATATCTTTGACATTAAGAATTGGTCACCTGATGGGAGAATACTATCTCCCATCACTATTCTAAATTACACATATTCAAATACAAATAGAACATGCAGCTCATTTATGATTATGTTTATCCATCCCTAGTGGAATTCATCATAAGGATCCCCATAAGTAGTGTCATCCACCTAGTAAAGAAATATGTGGAGTTAATAGGGGATATCTATTTATACACAAATTTCATAGTAATAAGGATAGAAGGCACTTTGACACATCCTTATAGGTTACCCATATATATGCCCACCAAACTAGTATAACAAGAAGTTGTGTACCAACTTATTCATGATATAGATGGATTTTACAAGGAGAAAAGGAATGGCCTCCTCCATCCCTTTCATTTGATAATCAATATAGTTATGCTGCAAAATTGGGAGCATGTGAATATTATTATCAGACATAAGGACTCATTCAACCTACAGCTAGATAAATTTAGGCTATGAGACCCAAGTTTTGGGGTCACCAAACATATAAATTCTAAAACCATAATTAAGGACTATGAACTTTAGCTTAGTGTCCATGACACACTATACATCAATGCCTCTAGTTTCCTAGAAGTATTATCTAGGTTAAAGAGGTATAACATTAATTTGAAGCCTAGGTTGGCTAGGGGGATGACAAGAGACTGGGTGAGATATAATAGATGGGGCCCATAAAATATCAATTATTATTTGGAGCATCCTCTAGGACCCTTCAAAAATATCCACAAGATGGAATGAAAAAAACTCAAAAACAATTTGTACAAGGAACTAGAAAATAAAAATTAGAAGAGAGACCTAGTGAAGGAGGATCATCTTTAGCCCCACTTGAAAGGATAGAGTCTCCAATAGAGTTCCTAGATATGATTGCATTGGAACCTAGTGAGATAATAAATGATTCCCTTAAAGTAATGGTTAAGTAATATAGGTTAGATGAGGATGAACAAGATGAGGAACCCCAAGCCCAGGCCGAGGAAGCAAAATTAGATATGGGGAAGGAGCTTTCTTTTGACTTGGTTTTAATTACATCCATCAAAAGGAAGGTTGAATTTCCATTTTTTTCATTTGGGAGTAAAAACCCCAAACTAACTTTCACTCACCCTATGAGTGAAATATTCCTAGAATGGTTCATTTATGGGAAAGTCTAGAAGATGATAGCATTGAAACATTCATGGTCCTTGAGATAAATAGTCCACATTAATGTTTATGATGAGGTCAAGCCATGGATATTGGCTTTGATTAAATAAGAATAAATAATAATAATTTACATAGGAGCATCAATTAGTGCATAGATGAACACTCTTAGAGCTTCAGACAACACATTGATGGAGGTTCCAGAACCACCAAAGATCATAAAATCAATATTTAGTGTACAATTCAATCTAAAAATAATAGGGAAAGGGTCACCACCAATAAGACCATGGTTAGAGGTGAGGAATTCACATTTCAGAAGGTTAAACCATTTTTTGGTTTAACTCCCATTCAAGGTCAAAAATTTGGTGAGCACCTAATTCATGAGGAGGACATAAAAGGACTAGATGATGCTCATTTAGCTTAGCTCAAAGAAAGTATTAGAGGCATAAAGTAGAGGATAGATAACCTAGAGCAACAAAAGGAAAACCTAGAGAAGAAAACCATCATGTCAGTTTCAAAAACAATGAAAAATATGTTTGAATCATATTTGTATGACATGTTTGAGTCCTTAAATTCAATGTATCTAAGGAAAAGTACATTGATCTAGTAAGGTTCAATAGCCAAAATATTGATAACCCAATGGTAAAGATTAGAAGACAAAATAAGGTAGCTTATTAACATATTAATTGAGGGTAGGATTCTTTGCTTCAAAACCATTAGCCTAGCCCACTTGAATGTAATATTGAGGATAGTTGTTGATAAAATCTAAATTTTGAGTACTTGGTAAAATATCTTAGAGAGACTCCTGAAAGATGACAAGGATTTGATAAATAGAATCAAATAACTCCTTGGAACCATGCTAGCCAAGCCTAAAAAATCAAGCTCCCTAGGCATCATTCATGATGATGAGTATAAGCATAGACCCACTTTAGTAATGCAAGAAGTGATGAATAAGATTAAAGTCCAATCTAGATGTGACAATAACCAAGTCATGGACATGATCTTTACTGCTAAATAAAAGATTTTTAAATCTAGGATCATCAAAGAGGCTATGGCAAGGAATGATATGGATTTAAATGACATGGATAATTGAGAAGATGACTATCTCTTAAATCCATCTATCGATTTGGATCTAGTTAGTGAGCAACATCACAAAGCCATGAAGATTCTCTATGACCAATTAATTAATGATATTCCATTCTATGTAAAGCCTTATAATATTGAAAAGTGGAATATTCTTTTGTAAAGGCATATGTTAGTTTTTAATATATTTTCCTATAGGTCAGTTTACTTTTGAAAAGGAAATGTTTTCCTTTTTTATGTAAAACGATAACTATCCTTGTCTTTATACATTTTTAATCTCATGTCTAACCGGTGTACTACCTTAGTCTCTTATAAAAGGTAGTATTAACATTTTGTAAAAAGAGATAATTTTGAGCTAAAATTTGTATACTTTTGAGTAATTAATATAAGTAATAATAAAAAATTTGTCCAAATTTGTTTATATCAATTTTTACATGGTTTTCTCTCTCAATTACTTGTTCTAAGCCTTGAATTTTAATGGTTTTCTTTGAATTTTGAATGTGCATATTTGATATAGGGTCACTAATTTATGTGTATTCTAGATTATTTTAATGTTATTAAACTTTGTTTTATTTTATTTTCTCTACATTAAGATGTGAAAAATCTATTTGAATGCAATAGTAGACTTTTAAGGCAAAGTTAGTTCATACTTGGATTCTTTCATGTTTTCCTTAGATATTTTCTTGGTGTATGGTGGGATTTGAGCATCTGCTAATTCAAATTATATACTAGTTAAATTCATGTTTAGTTGAAAGTAAAACCTTTTCATAATTTTTAAGATAAAGATCAATAATCACATACTTTCTTTCTACCCTACCCTTCCTTTTTCTTCTTTTTTGACCAAATCACTCTAGTTTACATCCTATTGTAAATATTTACTGAGGTTAGTCTTTAGTGTGGAATTTTGATCATAATTCACTAAGATCAACATAATTTTCTTCAAATTTTCATATATTAAGGAACACAGTGGCTCCCAACCACTAATCAATATAAATTTATGAAACAATTTAATTTACTCTGCCTTTATTTCACCACAAGTAACTAGATTACCAAAACCTACTACTCATGCTCTAAATTATCTAAATTCTAAAATGAGAACTATTATTTAAATTCTAAGAGAACCTATGATACACTTAAGGGAATCAACATGATAAATAATGAGATTTCCACTTTTTTATTGATAATCACCATTAACCTGGTGGTAAATGAGTTGGGAATCACCTAAAACATGTAGATATGTGATCTCTAAATCAAAGGTTACTCTCATGCATAATACTAAGGCTTTCTATTTTGTCATGCTTTTAGTGAATTTTAATGTAAGGTGAAATGATAAAGGGATAATTTTAACAAGGGGACTAGTGAGTATACAACCTACCCTAACTCCTTGAAGGCATTTGGCACCATTAAAATTAAGGGTCTAGTAAGTCAATAATAATTTCAAGAAGTTATTAGATAAGTAATTTTTGTTTGTCAGTATCAAGGAAGATAGAGGAGTCTTCAATATTAATTGATTCTAGGTCACTAGTGAAGTTATGAAAGTAATCTTTAAGATATATGGTTTAATTAAGACCTTCAATATAGAGAATATTTTCATTAGGAAGACTATCATGAAGGTATTTGGTTGATGGTATAGGATTTGTTTCAAGTTTATTATCAATGATTTTTCCTTTGAAAAATTTTTTTGTAATAATTTAGATATCAAATTCCATGAGGAGGACCATCCACTTGCCAATTCTATCTCCAAGAAGGAATGATTTGGATAAGAAATGCTAGAGTAGATCAGAATGAATGACAAAGTAAGTGGTTTGATAAAGTATGTAATGTTAAAAATTTTTAATGGTAAAATATATGGTGAGGTAATCATGTTATACTTTTATATAATGTTTATCATAATCAATGAGGCTACAACTGATATAGTAGATGGCATATTCCCTTTTCATATCATCATGTTGGGAAAACATTTCCCCAACTGATATGGGTGTGAAAGAATTATATAATATTAATGGATGGTCATTAGGAGGATGAAGATTGGATGGGTGAAGAAAAGATTATTTCATATTTTCAAATGCTTTTTGACAAGGATCTATCCATTTTAAGGCAATACCTTTCTTGAGAAGAGACTTAATAGAATAGATATAATAAGCCATTTCAGGGCTTAACCATCTAATTGGCCCAAGTTTATCAAAGTAAGTGTAAATATATAAAATGGAATGAGGGATGAGAATACTAAAAATAACATGTATTTTTGCTATATTGACATCAAAGCCATGAAAAGAAACTAAGAATCCCAATAGTTTACCATATCTAAGACTGAAAACATACTTGTAAGGATTCGATCTAACTTTATATTTAATGAGGTAATAAAAAATGATATCAAAATTAGAGAGATGAGTCTTGTGGGTTTTAGACTTGGAAATGAGGTCTTCCACATAATATTTGATGATCTTATGGATAATATCATGAAAAGTGTGGGTCATTACCCATTGATAGGTAGCTCCAATGTTTTTGAGATTGAAAGATATTTTAACATAACAATAGGTGCCCCATTCTATGGTGTAAGTTGTCTTATGTTGGTATTTAGAGGAAATGTAGATTTTGTTATAACCTAATAAACCATCTAAGGGACAACATCTCATAAATAGTAGTGGAATCGATAATAAAATCTATAGAAGGTAAAGGTAATTTATCCTTAAGACAAATAAGATTAATTTTATGGAAATCAATACAAATGCAAATGACCATGGTGACTTTATTTTGAATAGGGAAAATGTTAGAGACCTATTATGAGTAGTCCATAGGCTTTATAAAATTAGCATCAAGAAGTTTATTAATTTCATTATGGCATAAATTAAAAACTTTTGGTGGAAATTTTTGTTGCTTTTATTGCATAGTTTGGCATCTGAATAGGTGATGATGTTGGGTACCATGATGCTAGGTTAAATACCAAGCATGTCCTCACAATACCAAGAAAAATTATCATGATATTTATTGAAGAATATGATAAATTTATCATGTTTAGTTGTTGTGAATTCATGAGAGATTGTAATTGGTTAAGGTCATGATGGGGTACCATATTTGATTTGAGTAGTTAGTCAACAAGCATAGCATTTACATCTTGGAAATTATATGGTGTATTAGGTAAAGAAGAAATTGGATTTGATTTAAGATCAATGTCAGTGATAAATTTATTAAAAAAGGGGTTTTCTTCTTGAAATTCGTAATTTTTTCATGTCACTAAGGTAGTTGAGGCTCCCAAGCATGAAACAATTAAATAATGGTTTCATCATTGGGAAAAGTGATAAGAGGACCATACTAATCAACATATAATTTGAGATCAATAATTTAATTACCAAGGTGATCATATCCAAAGTGTATTTGATGTATATCTATGTCCTTGGCATATAATGTAATCTCTAGAGTAGGTGGAGTAGGGGAAGAAGGTTGATCATATTTGATTAGTTTTTTGTTAGTGTCATTTATGGGGGAAGAATTTTATGAAATTATTGGGTCTTTAGGTAGTATATAAGATGTAGGAATTTCTAGAGGTTTGAAAGGTAAGATTTGTTTAACCACCCAAGGGCCATGAAGGAGTGTAGAATTAGTAGGAGGCATATGACCTTCATATGATAATTTAATGTTAGTGAAAATGGTATGAACATCATGATTTAAATAATGTATTTTAGATAATGTTTTATAATAATATTAAACATCCAAGTCTCATGATTTAGCTTGGGCCATGATGTAGTTATCATCCTAGGTTGGATAAATTATACATGCTTGAGGTTTAGGAGGAATTTTGGAAGGGTAAATAGCTATATCATTGAATTTATGTGGATACATGATTAAATTAAATTGTAATAATATGGCCACTTCATAATAACTTCATGTTAAGGCATATTATGTGTAAGAGGCTTCCTAAGCATTATATGGAGGGAGAAAATCAGTGATCTCATCAATGAGAGGGAGGGTGTGATCATGAGGCAATAAAGAAGGAGGAATCCACTTTGATATGTAAGTATCTTAGTAGTGTTATAAGTATGTTTTAATTCATTAGGTTCATCATCATATAAATAAATAAGAATGACATGTAAATCTAGAATTATGTTGACAAATTCAGGGAAGGGAACATTATTGATTGTTAGAATGGTAGGAATGCCATATTTAGATTTAGGAATTGGAAGTTGAATACTATAAAGTTTGGGATCAACTTCATGTTTATACATTTTACTATTATGGAAGAAATTGATACATTGGCTACCAGAAGAGGTGATGGCCCTCATTCTATGAGTCCATGGTCATCCTAGGAGTATGGTGTAAGATAGGGGTAAATAAATGACCATAAACTTAATTTGAATAGTATTAGGTCTAATTTTAAAAGGGAACTAGATATAAATAAGTTTATTTTGATTATGTTTATCAAATCCATGATATATTAGGTGGGTTTACTTGAGATGATCATTATTATAGCTAAGTTGTGGATGAGCCACAAAAATGTGACATTAATACTAGACCTTTCATTGGCTAATAATTTATGAATGAAGGTAGTATTTATGGATATTTTAATGAATAAGGATATATCATAGGTGGAAAGAGGATCTTATTTTTAATCATGTCTTCCTTGAGAAGTTTAATGGAAGGTTTAAAATAAGGAAAAATGGATTCAATGGTATGTAAGGTGTTTGGTTAAGGCTCATGAGAGGGTGGTTATTATTTTATAGAATATGGGTCTTTAATTTATTTCAACTATTTCATCAAAAAATTAAAATTATAAGGGGATGAACAAACTAGTTCCATAATATTAATCTTGCAAGGCATGGATTGAGCTCTTCTAATAAGTTCTAATGGTTTTTGGAAGAAGAACTAGTACAAGGTTTAGAAAGTAAGGTAGACTTTGGAGGAATAGAAGTGGTTGGTGGTTTAAAAGAAGGAGATGGTTCCTCATTAGTTGTTGAAGCTAGGTGAGTGGTTTTATTATCTATGAGGATTTTATCTTACAAATATGGTTTCTTAGGTTTAGTGACAAGATATTTATAAGCTAGTTTTTGGTGATAATTAACCTTAGCCACATTAACATATTGAGAATTATTATAATATTGGTCATATTCAACATCAATGGAAAAAAACATACTTGTTTCTTTTTAAGCATTAGATCTAGAAAAATATTGTTGGTTATAAGAAGAATAATCTTTGGGAGCTTATACTTTTTAAATAAGTAGTGTTGTAATATTAATGAGGGAGTTGAATCATGGATTTATGATTGAAAGAATCACCAATAATATATGAGATAAAAAATTTGGTAAGCCCTTTATAAGTTTCATGGGCGTGAGTGATGTCAACATGGAACCAATAAAATTGATTAGGGTCATACCATTTGGGAGGATTATTGGTAAAAGTAGATGATTTAGAGGGCACTAAAAATTATTTCATTTGTTGTACAATAAATGGTGTGTGAGAAAATGGGGTGTTGTTGGCTTTGGAAACTCTTAGCTTGGTTTGAGGAGTATTTTCAATGATTGTATTGGTATATGTTTGAAAATACCCTTTGATTAATTTTTTATTAGGTTTAAACTATTTCATTAATAAGTCTTGATGTTTGGCTTGGTCAATATCTTCATAAAGCATTTGAGGGATAAAAGTTCAAACCTTATATTAAAGAGGTGTTAAGGTAGTTATAAAGAGTTTAAATAGATTATCATCAATCATGTTATGGTCAGCCTTATGGGCCAAAGATTTTCATCACTTGATAAAATACTGAGCTTATTCAATGGAAGATTTCTTACATTGATGAAATGGCTAAGGTAATTTTTAAGAAGATCATTGCATTGAAACTCTTTAGCTAAAGGATTGAATAAATCCTCTAGTTTCCATATGAAATGTTTGGGAAGTTGGTTATACCAATCTAAGACATTTCCAATGAAAATTTTAACCAAATTTTTAGTTGTGGAGAAAGTATTAGTATAGATACATTCATTGTAAAGATTGTTGAATGACTTGAGAAATGATGTAGGGTATTTAGTCCCATCATTCCTCATAGTTGGAGATATGATACCAATATGAATGGAAACAATAAAAGGGGATAAAGGTTCATTTTGTATGTGTTTTAGCATCTTATTGATCATGATAGGTTGGGGAATGGAATTTATGATAACATATCTAATAGGTGAAGGAATAAAGTTTTGGTTATTTTGAGGGAGAAGAATGGGAGGTTAATTATCCATATTGATCAAATGATGTTGTAGTTGTATCATTTGGGAGTTATTTATTGTTTGCATTATGTTTATTTATTGCACTATTTGTGCAAAAGTTTGGGTTGTATCAATTGGTAGGTTAATATTTTTAGGATAAATTACCAAATTTGTATTAGGTGGAAGTTTTTTAGGAGGTGGATTACCATCAAGGTTGTTGGATAGACTTGTGTCAATCACTCCGACATTGTGATGAGATGCCTTAAGATGGGAATTGTCTTGATAGGTAGATAAAAAAGGATTTGATCGACCTATCTCATCATGAGGTGTAATTTGAAACATGTTATAATCCAAAACTAAGGGAGGGGAAGAATTATGCCAAGAGTGAGGATTCTCTTGAGGAGTGAAAAAAGGAAGAAAAAAACAACCCATAGTGTCTAAATAGATCTAGGTTGTCCAAAAAGATTTTTATAGGGTATTTCATGATGCTTGATGAGAGAAACATAATATATGAAATGAAAAAGAGAATCAAGGATAAATTTGGGTAGATAGAGAACTAAGTCAGCTAGATAAAATGATAGGGTTAGCCATTAAGTTATAGGGTCAACCAATAGGTACCAAGTCAACTAGCTTGACAAAGTACTTATAAAACATAAGTTGAGAAGAGTATATAGTTGTATAGGTAGACTATTTACTAATGGAAAAAGGAAAAAATAGTGTGAAGAAGACATAGTCATGTAGGTCAACTATGTACTAGTGGTGAGAAGGTGAAAGAGTTTGTAGGAGACTTTATCAATTAAGATGATAGTGTTCTGAAAGAGGGGAGAAATTTTGTAAGATAATTAGAAGAAAAAATGAAAGTAAACACAAATAATAATATCAATGTGATTGATCCAATTGAGGCACACATTACAAACCTTGTACTAATGTTGGTTAATGCAAGTTTTAAAATATAAAATACAATGATAAAAGAGCAAGTAATCAACTAAAAATCAAATGCTAACAAAATGGTCACCGTAAGTGTTATTAGTTAATCATAAAGTTTTATTTTTAATGTGATAAGATAGTTGGCTAAAATAGGGAAATAGAAAGTAGTTTAAAGTTGGTTTTAGGATGTTTGGGCTAAAAGTGATTTGTATTAAAACTGGTACTAGTGTGGTATTGAGGCCTTCCCCCTCACTTCAAAATTCCTCAATGATAAAGGTGTCAAGTGATTTTTAAATATATACCATTAACGATGTATTTATACTTGGCTAAAAAAACAAGTTGGCTTCCCCCTTGGTGATGAAATCCAAGTAGGTATGCCTTGGGAAGATAAATTTTTAAATGCATTTTGAATGTTAAGCTATTTGGTAATGTGTGAAAAAGAGAAAAAACTAAAACGGTAATTTGAAAAACCACCTATGAAGACTATATGAGTTACTTTAAGAATGCAAACAACTAAAAAATAAAATGTGAATTAATTAATATAAAATAAATGTTAATTACTTGATTAAAAATAGTGTATAATAAACTTAGGAGACACTTTATTAAAACATGTAATAAATTCAATTGTGTCGTTACTATTCTACAAAAGTAGGGTCTTTAAGAATATATTCAAATAGGTCGACTATGTCTCTTAGACATAAGACATACTACATAACTAAGTCAACCAGGTCAAACTAATTAGATTCAGGGTTGCAATTTTGAATCCTATTAACTTCTAAAAAATAGAACTAAAAAAATACTAAATTGATAGAGAGAGGAAATAAAGGAACCTTGGTGGGCTTGAAGATGATTTACATTGAGAATTTTATGTTGCAATGTTTTAGTTGATGATTTTAAGTTATAAAAGATAGGTCAATTGGTTGGATGGAGTTTTTTAAAAACCTATATGTTGAAGAAGAATAAGGAATAAGGTTAACCTGTTTGATAGAGTTCATTGACTTATATGCTGGTAGAAAGAATTAGCACACAAAGTTGACCTATTTGATAGTGTATGCTAATATGGAATTAAACAATAATATTATGTTGAAATATTTAATCTAGTAACTTGTAGTTGATGAAGATATGCACAAACAACATTTTCATTTTGAAATTACTATGTGTTAAACCTATACACAAAAATTTAGAACTATACTGATTGTTTTGATATAATACTGTAAACATGGAAAAATATAATAAAATGATAAAAATTATGGCATGAAAAAAAAAAGGGTTAGATTCATGTTGGGTTCACTAGAATGTATGCAAAGGGAAATGTAGATAATATATAAATCAATCCTATCTTAGAGAAGATAAATACTACTTACACTTCTGATTATCCACACATTAGATATTCAAGGTCATGACTAAGATGGATATGTTAAACCTATCCAAGGGATCTCTTACCATAATGAATTCACTAGGGAGGATTCCAAATCCTATAGTCAAGTAAAACTATGTAATAACCCTAATGAGTCATATATTTTAATATTCACTAAACTAATAACAAGTAAAGTATAATCTAGAGCTCACCAAATCTTATATAATAAAGTGGAGGTTAATAAATATAAAAGTGAACATGAATTACAGAATCATATTAAGTTATGTATAGGTAAAACCCTAATGTACGAAGAAAAAATATATTCAAAATCCATTATTATACTATTTATATCTACTAAAAAAAGGATCAAAATTAGAGATACTTACCTTGAATGCAAACCCATCAAGACTCGATCTCTCCCTTGGCAAAAGGTGTTTCACAATAGGTTATTGTGGTTTGTAAATATTACTAACAAAGGCCAAACTATCCAAGACTTTTCCATAAGACAATATTTTTCTCCAACTAACCCTAAGTTATGAATCCTCAAGTAGAATGATAGAAGAACATATCGTAAAGAAGAAAAAATGAATAATTAACTCTTGTTATCTCTTTATGAGTGAAAAAATGAATGTGTTTATATTATTGAATCTAACCCTAGTCCTTTTTGAAAGCATACCTAATAGAGTTGACCCAACTAACATTATATCATTATTTATAAAAATAAATTAGGTCTTGGTCTATGTCAGCCCAAGACTAACCTAGACCCTAAATAAATTTTATCAATTAGAGTACAAGGTCAATATGGCTAACAATGTAATGTAAACCATCAAAAATAATTTTAGGCTAGGGAAGGGCTAATAATAGTATAAAATGACAAGAAGATGGTGTGAAAGAAGACAAAAATCTTAGGGAAATGTTTTTAGGATATGGTTGGATTGATAAAAAGTGTTATTAAAGGGAAAATAATACTATGAAACACTAATGGTCTACCCACCCTTTTCTTGGTGCACCCTTTAAGGCATGCACTTAGAGAGATTGAGACTCAATGGGTTCTTACAAGACAAAAAACATCAGTAATTGATAAAGTTTGAAAATATTATGTGTATACAAGTTCTAATGCCTCTAGTTGAGTAACACCACACAATAACCCTAGTTAGGTCTTATGTTTTCTTATCAAAGTAAATGACAAAGTAATGTAAATATAATCTATTACTCACCAAAACATGTGACACAAAATAAGGATAATAAACATAAAATTAAACATGTAAAGAAGAACTCTACTCAAGTCAATGTAGAGGTAATCCTAATGCATGGAGAGAGAAACATATTAATAAACTAACACATGTAATTATATCTACTAATAAATAAGAGCAAGATTTAAGAATACTTATCTTGATTACAAACCCATTGAGCCTCAATTTATCCCTTACCTGATGGTTCTTTTTAATAGGTTAATGTTGTTCGTAAGGATAACAAAGATAGGTTAGCTCTAGGCTACACAAATTATCCTATGCATTGAAAAGACTTTTCCCATAATAAAAGACTCTTCTCTCCAAAATAAGTATGAAACCTTATGTAATGGATCCTTAAGTAGAATAATTGATAAGTAGGTGCACAGAAAAATTATTATCTCTATCTCTTTCTAATGAAAATAGTGAAAAGGATGTGTTTATATATCCAAAAACAACCCTAAATCCATTCAAAGTTTTAGCTAACACAATCAGCCCAGTCAACGAAATTCTTAAATAAATAAATTAGTTAGGTCTTAGAGTAGGTTGGTTGGGCCAACCTAGTCTCTTAACGTGCTCATTTAAAAAAAATAGAGTCAGCCCATGTGACTTTTTTTAGTAAATGACAAAAAGATATTTTGGCTTAGGTAGGGGTTATTTGAGGCAGTGAATTACTTGAATGAGTGGGTAAAGGATGTGTCAAATTTTAAGGAAATTTATAAGATAGTTTTATCTTAGTTTCAAGTGGTGGTATATGGGATAATAATTTTGTAAAGTAGTAATGGTCTACCCACCCCTTTTTGAGTGCACACTTTAAGGCATTCCCTCAGAGAGATTGAGTCTTGATAGGTTCTTGGTAATGAGAAAACATCAGTAATTGATAAATTTTAAAAATATAGTGTGTGTACACATGGCCCACTTGAATCTCATCATCTGTCACATATTTGTAACATGGGGTGGTGCTTTAAGAAAATAACATATCAACACACAACAATGAGCTAAGTAAGTTTTAGTAAAAAGTGAATAAGATAAATGAAAGGACAAAATTGAAAAAAACACACACATTTACTTAGGTTAGTGATGTAGAGTAATAAGGAAGTGAGATAAATGTGAAGGTTTCTAATGTAAGTAACAATAGGTAGACTTGTAAAATAAGCAAAAAATTGAAATCTTTGTAATATATACATGTAATATGTGTAAAAATTCATTATGACATTAAGATTCCAAAACATTTTTTGATTTATAAAAAGATCTAGTAAAATCTTTATGAGTGAAAAATAAAATATATTGGTAAATTAGTAGGCAAATAATTTTGAATAGTAACTATTATGAGAAAAAATTGCTCTAAGAGATCCAATTGAACCATTAGAGTAATCATGGTGAAGAGACAATAGCTTCGATGTGGAAGATGTTTAGTGGCCATAACTAGTGTAAATTAGGTAAATGATGCATTAATTTGAAAACAAATTATAATTTTAATTAAAATCAATAAAGATACCAAAAATTAGATATTAGAGGAAATGTAGATACCAAAAATGACCCTAGGAAATTTTAAGGTAAACTAGAGTTAAAATGTGATATTAGGTAGGAAATAATTAGACCAATAAATGCCTAAGGTATTTATGGTAAATCATTAAAAAGTCATTACAACATTCAAACAAAGTGAGCCCTATCAACTCAAATGGAAAAGGTGAGAGAAGTCAAGGTGGTATAAAATGTAGTAGAGGTCTAACTTAGTATTACTAGGGGTGGTTGACTACGTAACAGAGGGATGACTCAGTTAGAAAAATAGGCATAGTCAACATAGTACATTCTGACCAATGTAGTACATAGTAAGAGGTTGATACAATCTATTAAATGAGTCTAATTGCATATTAGAGGGCTGATATAATATGTAAAGTATGGCAAAATGTTTATTTAGTATTAAATAGTTTGATTATGTATGTAATAATGGATAAAATACATAATAGAGGGCTGACTTAGTATGGTAAGGAGGTGATATGGCTAATTTAGTATTAAAAGGGTTGACTCTATAGGAAAATAGGAAAAATAAGAAAAACATGTTGATGAAGTAGTTAATTTTTTATATTTTAAGAATTTCTATGAATTTATATTATTATTATATTGATATCTATTACCTTCTCTATTTTTTGATATTTTTTAGAGATGATAGAGATTTTGGCACCTAATTAATGTATCATGGTTACCATATTTACTAAAGCAACTATCATGTGTCGATCGAGATTAAATATTTTCCTTGGGATTTAGAAGTATCATGGAGATGAGGAGGATTCCATTCAATTTTAATTTAGTCTTCATGTTCGTAGAAGCATAAGAGTGATTGATAAACACTTTATGATGGGAGGTGGATGGGGATACCATAGAGGTGGGAATCACCATGGAGGATGTCCATGCCTTTATTTTAATTCCCATTATCAGGACTCCTATCACATGTGTTTTAATGGAGGTAGAGGATGAGAGGTGATGCCTATCCCATTGGATGATAGTCTCAAAAAATATTTATCCTAGGTTATGGGTTAGCTTGTTCGATGTGTATATCTCATCCATTATGGATATTTCAAAGGCCATGATAGTACTTGTGGTAACCCATGTGTTTTACCATAACCTGAATGGGAAGGTACCACTATATGTTATAGTCTTATGTTAGCCTATCCTAGATTATGGTATATTGTATGATCTAATATCTATCATTTGGGTGTAACTCATATATGATATGTATGGTATGTTGACCTGAGGGTCGAATATGATAGTCCCCATGATTTTGTTGAGTGATTAAATTTATGAAATATTCCTTATGTATCAGTTAATTAGGTTACCCCATGTAGTTAATGATATGTTACATCAGGTGTCATAATGGAGGCAATATCATGCAATTTAAGTCATGCCCCATGTATTAGATTTATAGACTTTGACATGAGGGAAATACTATGGAATTCTTACATTGATATTTAAACCACATGTGCAAATTGAAACAATGTTGTTATAGGTTCTATATATCTTTAGATCATGAGCCATTATACTTCATGGGTAGAGCCACATCCATTAGCTTATGTACCCAGACAACTAGGCCCACTGCATCTAGTGTATCTCCTCGTAGTGCCTAATTATTGGGCATGACATGCTAGAGAGTTGAGAGGTAAAAGAGGCATAAGGGTGATCATAGATATACATATTATTAGGCCTTGGTGAACAAGACCATGGGTAGGTTAGGTATAATAGTAGGAGGTGGTGAGACTTGGTTTAGATAATGTTATAGTTGTGGATGTTAAGAATGATGACATAGGAGAGGTAGTAGAAGATCCAAAATACGGGTGACAATGGTTTTTTTGAGATCATAGGAGAAAAAGACACTACTAGAGAGGGGAAACATGCATGAGTAGTCACATATGGAGATCCTATAATAGTTATTGGACACATTTTGTTGATAAAGAGGTAATTAAGGATGGGACTATGACATGCATGGGTAGTGAATATTTTTTTACACTTGTATGGAGGAAACTGATAGAGGAGATGCTTAGTAGTTGAACTAGTGGGGATACCATGGTTGGTGATAATGACACTAGCGATAAATGATTTAGTTTATTAATTTATTGGCATATATCACTAGTTGCATTTTTGTTTATGTATCTGGGCTAGATAGATTGTTTGATATATATATATATATATATATATATATATATATATATATATATATATCATATTTTATGTATATTTTGTTTTTTTTTATAGGTACTATTGTAGAGGAGATCAGATAGGTGACCATGAATATGGTTTCACATCATGATATTTTGGATGGGGTATTGTAACATTATGAGCCATCTATATTGGTAGACCCTATGGTACCATCTGCCCAAGCTTATGACAACTAGTTTAGATTACTTGGGGAGGCTAATCAATAGTTTTAGGCATGAGGAGATGGATTATAGACACTTACAAGATTAGGAGAGGGAAAGGCTTGAACCTTATAGGTATTTTCATAAGAGCGAGACACCCATATGGTAAATACTATAGATCTTAGATGTGTGAAGACCTAGGTGGTCAATATACAAGGATAAGTAGATGGCTTGAGATATTATATTTCCTAATTTTAGTAAACCACTCAAAGGGGTTAGTCACATGCATCCATGGGTAGTATGGCTTGACCATAGGATAGACATGATGGAATAGAACATAAGTTGTAGCTATTTTATTTTATATTGTATTGTATCAAACACATGTTATATATATATATATATATATATATATATATATATATATATATATATATATATATATATATATATATATATATATATTGATATGGACATTTCTTGGTTTATGATTTGTATTTTTTGTTTATGGATGGATTTATGGATGTCTTTCCTTTCTATAAAATGTATTTTCACTATGTTGCATATGCTATGGGAAATATGTGATGTATGTTTTCTTTTCTAGAATTATGTGATACACATGCATGGTTATAAAAAAAAGTAAATGATTTAGAAGAGTATAAATAATCATAAAATTTAATACACACTAAATCATGATGGGAAACATGTAAAAATATAAGATGAATCAATATGATAAACCAAAATGGTAAATTAACATGTAAAAAATGTTTTCAAACCATGTAGAAGTAAAAATTGAACTAAATTAAAATAAATATAAGTCATCTTATATCAAGTTGGGAAGTATGAAGATTTGTAATAAAGTGGTAAACATGTTAAAATAAATGAATAGAAGACAAATGAATAATAAATTTAATCAATCATACTAAATCAATAGGGGAAGTATGAAAAGGAAAAAAAATAAAATGTAATTATAAATAAAATTAATCATACTAAATCAAGATGGGAAGTATGAAAAATTTAATAAAATGGTTGTAAATATACACGTAATGAGAAAATAAGAAGATAAAAGTGAAGTGTTTATTAAATAAGCATAAAACATACTAAATCATTATGGGAAGTATTTAAATGACATGTAAATCATAATATAACACAAATTATCAAAAATTTAAAGAATTTAATTTTTATTGTGGCTTGGTTATAGTATGAAATTTTTATTGGAATATTCTATGAGGAGATCTTGGTCCTATCTAATGTCTTAAACTACAACTCATAAAGGGAATACCAATGAGGTGGAGATAAATGTAGGAATATAATTAAAGATGTTTAGTGTGGTAATTTATAAGTATATCCTAATCCTATCCATGTTTTTACACTATAAATCATAAGGTGAAAACCAATGGGTTGAATGTTAAATAAGGGGAAAAAATAAGGAAATGTTTTGTGAAGAATGTTTCGTCCTATGCAAGGTCTTACAATGCAACTCATAAAGGGAAACCATAGGGGGTATGATGAATTAATAAAAAAATATTTATCAAGGGTAAATATTAGAATTGTTTTAATGAAATAGGGAATGTAAAAAGCATGACATAGTCATTGATGATATAACCTTTGTAACGTGAGGCATATTAGGTAACAAGGAAAGAAACTAAGAGTTTAGTGACCATCAAAATACAAAGGATAATTTCTCATAATAGGCATAAAGTTATTTAGAGAAATAAGTGGAATACTAAGATAAAATCATAAAGGTTATATCAATAGGGAAATTAAAATGGGCATAATTTACCACAATATGTTTCACATTCCTCAGGGCGTCTTACAGAGTTGTTATTCTATTATGAATATTGGGTACTTGTGTGAGAAAGTAGGTAGCACCATAGATAATTTTTTGTTCACCTATCCCAATTTACTGGCCTAATGCATCTCAATGGACCTCATCTCTATCATAAGACCAAATGTGGAGTTTGAGATTCCATTAAGGATAGGATATGTGCTAAAGAATCACATATTTTGGTTGGATTAGGCTTTTTAATTTTTATGTTACCTTTTGAATCATTGCCTTTTGTTTAAATGATTTGGATTTTATATTTTTTTATGGCTTTAATGATTCCTCCTCCATACATATTTATAATAACCAATATGAGTGATAAAATTAATACACATTAATGAGCTTTATACTTTTGTTAAAGTAAGATAAGTAACCAGAGATATGACTAACTAAATGACTTAGTATTATCTATGAACTAGTATGGAATCTCAAGCTTCAAAAATATGTATGTTTAGTATGTGGAATGAAAATAAGGGTAAAAGGGAGGTTAAATATATATTTGTATAGAAATAGTAAAATTAGGAGTCCTTTTTACTAATTGATCATATGGTAAATATAAAATACTAAGGGAATAAGATTTATATAACAAATTCATAATAATAATTATCTTTATTTGAGTGTGAAAGATATCAAACAATCATGAAATATAAAATAAAGGAATCCATGAAAGAAGTGAAATCATAAACATAAGTTTGAATTCTTGAAAATAATGAGAATAGGCCATAATAAAAATGAAAAGATAATGAAACCATGTAAAATAGATAAAGAATAAATAATGTTTCATGTAAAAGAGATAAGTGAAATCATGTTTGACAAATATTCAAAATATAAGATATATAAATGGATCATAAATCCTATCAAAATCATATAATAGAATAATGTGAGACAACATGATGTCTTATTCATAAATAATGATATATTTGACCATGAATTTTATCCATAACATCTGAAACATCCATATACAATTGAATTATAATGTTATCTAGAGTCTCATCAATTTTTGTAAAAAGTTATGAAAAGACTTCCTTCCATATCATATTAATTGAAAAAGTAGGTGTAGAAGAATAGTAGTGCCCATGTGGTATATCATTTTTGGGATAATCAATACAAGGAATAATTATCTTAATGTGAATTTTATTTTTGGATCTAGGAGGAGGTGCAACCACTGAAGAAGGAGGAACCTTTATTCACCAATGACCTGTAGAAAAAGGAATAATTGGTGTTGGTGTAGACTATGGGAAATATTAGAGATGATATTTAAGAAAACAACATCAATAAATATGATGAGAAAAAATTGATGCCAAAGATAATATACATCCCCATTTTTATGGATGTACTCTAGAAGTAGCTTGGGAGGAGTTATTGTCTTCTCTTTGGGCTAGGCAATGATTGGTTGTAATGTGTTGATGTATTGCCTAA
Source organism: Torreya grandis (assembly GCA_037957365.1). Lineage (NCBI taxonomy): Eukaryota > Viridiplantae > Streptophyta > Pinopsida > Cupressales > Taxaceae > Torreya > Torreya grandis. The sequence continues at coordinate 339,921 of JARHVA010005083.1, read as the reverse complement.
GTTTTTGGAAGTGGGTAGAATAATGGTTAATTGTTAAATGGAATAAATAAATATTTTTATTAGTATATTTTTGAGGTCTACTAGATAAATGGGTAGAAGAAGAGGCCTAAAACTGCTTATATAGATGATAATCCTTAGTCCAATGACCAAAATTCTTATAACTATTAAAATAAGGTTGATCTACCCAATGTGTAAATTAGGGATTAAGTTGAGGTAATGGAAGAATAAAATAAACAAGGAAGTGATAAGATAGAGTGTAAATTTGACTAGGATCATCTGTAGGTAAGGTTAGTTATCTATTGGGTCTAAGCAAAGTGTATGACATCTATGGAGAAAATATACTATAAGGGTCATGATATCTATAAAAATTATAAGGTCCTATCATGGCATGATCTATGAACATACTCTTGAGAGGATATAATATGACTAGAGGTGTTATACATGAGTGATCCATCTCTAACTTAAGAACAATAGTGGAAAAACAAATATTAGGTACAATAAAAGAAGAAAAATAAGATTGAAATATATAAAAATAATATCTAATAACATTGGCATTTCTAGCATGGATGAATCTAGCTAAAAATGGGTTGTCTAAAATACATTTGTCATCATAATCAGGTTTATGTAAGTTGATAATACATGTATGAACTAATTTATCAGTCGATGAAGCATGGTGTATAAAATGTCTAGTTTTGGTTAAATTAGTATTTCATTAGAAGGTTATTGATGAGATCAAGGTTGTAGAGAAGGATGAAGTTGAGTGATGATGTGGAGGGGAAAGATGGTAAATTTTTATAGTTTTTTTATAAGTGGAGGTTATATTATGAGGTTATAATGTGAATCCCTAAGGGAGGATGGGGGGACATTAAGAATTTATGCTCACAATGAAACATAGTGAGGTTGGTTTTGGAGATATATGAGGTGATTTTGAATTTGAATCAACTAATTTACATTATTAGTTTCAAAATTATGTATTTGGTTAAGTGTTTTTAAAAATATCTGATTACTTTGAGTAACATCTTAGATAGTGGACACATCATGTGATGCATTAGTATTATGTGAGATATTAAGAACTTGAGATGCAAAATGAGTGTGGGATGAGGTAGTAGCATGTGTTGTACTATTGGCATGAGTAACAGTGGTAAAAAAAAGCATTGGTACTAAAATAAGCATTATTATCATGGTTAGGGATGTGGTTATTTTAAATATCCCCACTAAAAGTTGAATGTTCCATATTTGTATAAATACTTGGAATTGAGGTAGAAGAAGACATAGAGGATGATGTCATGGTGTGTGAAGGAGAAATAATAGAGGGTAAAAGTTGGAATGAAAATAAAGGTATTATCCCAAATCTTTGGGAAAAGGTAGGGGAAGGTGAATGTTATTCTCCTATATGATGTCCCATCATACGATTATAGATGGTTATAGGATATTTTCCTCTATGTTGAGAGTTTTCATTAATGAAAAGGAGAATTTTAGTTGTTTACTTAAGGTCATGATCATCTTCTAATTAAATCAAGCAGTTAAGTGTGGAGGAAGAATATGGAGGAGTCCCATAGTTGGTAGTATGGGTAGAAACATGGATATTACATTTATCCATAGTGGGTGGCATAAGATGTGTCTTAGGAACTCTATTGAGATTAGTAAAACTAATAATGTTTTTTTGATTTAGTTTTGTATTATATTCATACAAGAAATTAATGATGGAGGATGTAAACTAAAAACATGGTATAAATGAAGATGATTTGGTAGGATATTGGGTCAAACCATTTAGCACTATCTTTTAAGATAGTAGACAAGACATGATATAAAATATAGTTAAAATGGTTAAATTTGTTATATATATGGTAAAACTAAGGGAGTCTGAAAGACACACAGTCAGATATGTCAACTATGTGTTAAAGGAAAATAGAAAAAGAAGTTTTTAAGAGATTGGGTTGAATTGAGTGACTATGTTTATGGGAAACATAGACTATAATAGACATAGTCCAATAGATCAACTGTGTTGTGAAGGTAAAGATTGGTTTTGACTGTTATAACTCTAGATGATTTAGTGTTCTTTTGTAGAATATTTAAAATAAACACACAAGCAATTAGGTCAATCTAGTTATGGTACACATCACAAACCTACCAATTTTGGTTGATATATGTTTTATAATACATCATAAAATTATCAAAGAGAAAGAAATAAAAACATAAATGATAATCTATGTGGTCATTTAAAAATGTATTAATTTATAACTTTTAGAAATAAATGTGGTAGAGAGTTGGTTATAAAATGAACTAGAAAATCAATCTAAGGATGGTTTGAGTCAGTTAAGGTTAAAAGGTATCTATATTGGTGATGATATTGGCTTGGTATTGGGGCCTACCCACTCACGTGATAATACTACAGTGATAAAGGTGTTAGGTGATTTGCCAATATATACCATCAACCATGTATTTATACTCAACCATAAAACTAAGTCAATTTCCCTTTGGTGATGAAAACCAAGCAGATAAACCTTGGGTAGAATTTATTTAATGATTTTTGATATTATGTGGTTTGGAAGTATGTGAATAAAGTAAAAATAATGTGATTAAATCAATAAATTAAAAATTCATATTTAGTTAATATATGTTACTCTATGTAATCAAGCAACAAAATAAAATATGAGTTAATCACTAGTAATATGAGTTAATTCCTTTAATTTAATAGTACAAGGTTGGTTTAGATGACCAAGTATAAAAATAGTACAAAATTAAATAAATTAAGTCACTTATTTTTATTAAACTAAAATCCAAAAAAACACAATTAAACAAGTTGAATGAGTCTCCTAGGAAAGAAAGCAAGATATAGAACTATGTTGATCTAGTCAACCTAGTTTTCTATAGAGTTATAGTATTATAGATTCAAAAATATGAAAAAAAATTACTGTAATGAATTAAAAAAATGACTTATATGGTGAGAATAAACCTAATCATTTGAAAAATGCTATTTTTTTGTTTTTATATTATGCCATCTAGATTAAGATTTTTAACCTACTAACAGAATTAGCTAGGTTAACCAAGTTTGAAAGCCTATATGTAAAGCATCAAACTGAGTCAAGCAGATTTATCTAGCCACCTATGGTTGAAGATAATGTACACAATGAAAAATAGAGTCAATTAGATTGACTATGTGTTAAACTTCTGCATAGAATGTTAGACTGAGTCAATGGTTTTAATACAATGATGTAAAAATTGATTAAATCATAAATCATAATAAATTAAGGAATAAAATAAAAAATACAAGTATTAGTTCATGTCAGGTTCATTATAATGTATACAAGTGGAAGTGAATATGATCTAGAAATTAATACTATCTCAAAGAAGATAAATCAAACTAGACCTTCCCCTTGTTGGTACATTTAGACTATTAGGATCATGACCAATATGGATCCACTAAACCTAACTAAGGGGTATCTTACCATACAATATCACTCAATATTTTTGCTAAGCTTCTAGTCAAGAAATACCACAAAATAACCCTAGCTAAGTCCTATATTTTCTTATTGAAGTAAATGACAAAGTAAAGTAAATCTAATCTAGTGATCACAAAAGCATGTGACATAAAATGGGGATAATAAACATAAAATTAAACATGAAAAGAATAACTCTACTCAAGTAAATTTAGAGCTAATCCTAATGCATAGAGAGAGAAACATATTCATAAGCTAACACATACAAATATATCTACTAATAAAGAGGATAAAAAGTTAGGAATACTTACCTTAAATAAAAACCCATTGAGACTCAACCTCTCCCTTGGCCAATGGTGCTTTGTAAGAGGTTTTTCTGGTTCATAAGGATAATAAATATATGTTGGCTCTAGGCTTCATGATTTATCCTATGCATCCAAAAGAATTTTTCCATAAGACAATATTATTCACTCTAAAGGAAGTACAAAACCCTAAGTAATGGCTCTAAAAGTAGAATGGTGGATAAAAAATTGTGTAAAAAAATGATTATCTCTATCTCACTTTAAAGGAAATGAAAAAAAATATGTGTTTATATATATAGATCTAACCCTAAACCCTTATAAATTTTTAGTTAGGTTTTAGTTGACATAGTGGCCCAATTGACCTAGTTCTTAGATAAATAAAGTAGTTAGGTCCGAAACTAGGTCAATTGGGCTGACCTAGTCTTATAAGGTGCTCATTTTTAAAAAGTAGGGTTATCCCATGTGACTTTGTTTGGTAAATTATAAACAAAAGTTCTGTCTTAAGTAGGGGTTATTTCAGGTAGTGAATTGCTTAAAGGGGTGTGTATGGGAGGTGTAAAAGATTAGGAAAATCTATAAGAGAGGTTTTTGTTGGTTTAAACTGGTGGTATTGGGGACAATAATCTTTTGAAGCACCAATGGTATGCTTACCTATTTCTTATGCACCCTTTAAGGCATGCACTTAGAGATTTTGAGTCTTGATGGGTTGATATAAGAGATAAATCATTAGTAATTGATAAAGTTTTAAAATATTGTGTATATATAATGAAATAGAGTGAATTTAAAGACAAACATAGAAGCATCTAAGTGGTTTCAACCTTTTCCAATAGTAATTTGATATATGACACCTACATCAAGTTTAGATAGTAGTATCGATGTAACCATCCTTGGATGACACTAGTGTCTATAGATCCAGAGGCACTCAAATCATAATTTGACTATTGTTCAAGAATTTTTTTTAGTTTTCTTCTTAATTATTCTATATCTAAAACTAAATTAGCATTAAAACCAACTAATTACATTAATTATTTTTCATTTCCACATCTAGAATAGTTGTACTTACTATCGTTATCTTATCTCAGTTTAATGAACTCATCATATGTTATATCTAAGTTTATAATCTAATTGGTCTACTTTAGATATAGTTTATCATCCTTGTTCCTTAGGCTATCTCTACCCATTTAATCTTAGATAGCCAAATATAGATTTATTTTAGGGTTAAACATTTCGTAAACCTGATATTTGAATATCAAACCCTAGGAAAATTAGGTTTTTTTGATGATTATTGTAAATTATTATAAATATTAAATTTTTTATTTTTAAAAATATGGAAAATGTTAATGAAAAAACACAATTAAAAATTAAAGATAAATAATCATTAGTTAATCATCTTAATAATAATAAGACCTTAATGGATTCATTTTTGTATGTTACAAGAGATGAAATAAGTAAACATGATAAAACTTAGACTTCTTCACCTAGTGATGGTGAGTCCTAAGAAGTTATTACAACTAATTCCATATCAATCAATCCACCTACATCTAGTAGAGGTATAGATTATGTCTTCCAAGCTTTGTTTTCTAAAACTACTATTTGTACATCTACCATGGGGTTAATAAATGTTTCAAATCAAATACTAGTTTCTATGCCTACTCAAACCATTTTATATCCCATTTGGTGACTACTTAGCTTTCTAATCTAAATCTCAATGGATCCATAGTTAAAAAACTACTTTAAGTTATAAATAACTTGGAGTAAAATGTCACAAACATTGAACAAAATACTTTAAATTCTCCTCATGCTATTCATTCCCAAGATATGTTACACAACCCTCTTGCACTTGAGATATCTTTACACCCTTTGACAACTAGTTTTATTGCACCTAAATTCACATTTTAAGAAGGTAAGGGTGATCCTAAACAACATATTTGAAATTTTTATTTGATAATCTTTTATTATTCCTTTAATGATAATATTTTGACCAAATTATTCCCAATAAGCCTCAAAGACTATGATTGGAGGTGGTTATATGATTTACCTCTCCAATTCATGAAAGTATTCAAACCTATTTCAAATTAGTTTTTAGCACACTTTCTCCATTATTTTTTCTAAAAAGGTTTCCTATGCTCAAATCACTAAAATCAAACAAGGAAAAATTAACCTATCAATGAATATGTCTTGAGGTATAAAATAATATTAGATAAGATTACCAATCCTATGGTAGATAAAGAGATGAAAGACATATTAAAGCAAATTTTTCTTGATCTTTCACATATGACCATTGTATTTGATAAGTTCAAATATTTTGATGAATTATGCCATGTTGTACATGATTTTGAAATGAAGTTTATTTCATTGAATAAGCTCAAGTATGTAAGAAATACATTGGCTTCATCTATATCTAGTGCTAAATTTATAATCAAAATAACTTATAAGGTAAAACCTATTGAGCCTAAAAATGAAACAACCTCCATGTTTAACATAGTTTCATAGCAGCCTAATGGGCTTGCCCTATCTAATGCACCAAAGAGATAATTTACATGCTTACCTAATTCTCCTTCTTCATTAATCCCATGGTTAGTAGATTATCATCTTATATCATTCCCTCACCATATAGATGTTGATATGAAGATAACTCCACCCCAAATGATATGATGTGAATGATTATTATTATTAGCATGAAGGACCAACATATTATATGAATAAATGGTTTAGCTTAAACCATAAGATGCAAGACCTTATTAATGACTAAGACATTAAATTTTATGATCCTCCCAAGGAATCAAGTCACAACCTAGTGATAACTAGAAACAAAAAATATTTAACAATCCTTTGCAAGACCATTCTAAGAAAGAACTAGAAGTTAAAATGGAAAATAATTCACATCCCCTTCCATTAAATTATTGGAACCTATTAGATAAGATTATTACTACTTACACATAATATATACCTTGTAATATTCAGAGACCTTCTATTAATTTTTATGATAGTGAGGTTAAGGATGATGAATTTTATCTACATTATTTATTCATTTAAGAATTCCTTGATCAACATCCTATACATAGTTTTATTATTGATAATGGTGCAAGTGAAAATGTTTTCGCTATGATATTACTTATGTATCTGGGGTATACTCATCATGATTTTAGTTTTTATACTAGATCAATTAGAGCATTCAATATGATATTCCAAAAGGTTCCTGGTGAGATTAACCTACCTTCACAAGTCAATCCCACACATGTGGTTACTACCATTTTAGTTATAACTTCCATGATAATATTTGATATGTTATTGGGAAGACCTTGGATCCATACTCTTTGAGTGGTACATTATATAGTTCATTGGTATGGTAAATACATTCATGCTAATTAGGTAATTATAGTTTCTAAAATCCAATATGAGAATCTTCTTGAATAAGATAAAATTATACCTAGATAGATAATTAATAATCCTACTAATGCTAATTCATTATAAAATGGTAACAAATAAGAAATCCCCTTTACTAGGTGGACAATAATTAAGAGACGATTACATCAGGGACATATAGTGGATTCCATGAAATCCTTATCTATTATGCACCATGTTTAGATATCTAGAGCACATACACATGTTAGTATTACTACTACTCCAAAGAAACCATATATAACTCAATGATGGATTACATGAAACCCTACTCTTATTACTCCTATTTTTACATGACCACAAAGTCCTATTTTACATATGTTGATCATCATAAATAATATATAAATATATATTACACCTATAGATGCTCCTCAACAAAATCACCAAATTATTACACTAAGTTCATAATGGGGAGATATTTATGACCACCCTTTGGATGTGATCATAGGATAATAATATTTAAACAACCAAAAAAAAAAACAAAAAAAATTCAAAAATACAAAACATTTACAACATAAAATATGTTCTATTGGTTCTTTAGCATCTACGTGTTATTTCCATATCATATACCATCTACTCTTACATACACATGTGTATCATGATTCTCTTTAAGTGTGATACAGGCATACATAGATACATGATCTATTCCTATTTTAGATTTTATGTCTTTCCTCTAATCATGTCATATGAACATTGTGGAAATTTGATTCTATGATCACAATACTCATAAGTTATATCATTCTTTGGTCACTTTACATTATCATGTTTTGAGATCATACATATACTTACACATGCCTCTATCCATGATTATATCTTTGACAAGATACTTTTTATGTTATGCACTTGATGTTTTTTGTTAACACATTAGATCCATGGGCTATTATGATATTTTTATATTGGTTGATTATGATTTCATTTATGTACTTCCTTAAGTGTCTTACCTTATTATTATCTTAATTATTCAAGAATTTAAATATGTTCTTTTATTTATTCACCTCGTGCTTATGTGTACTTTATTTAAAATTTAAATATGTCATAGTTATTCTTGTGTACATTGGAATAAGTCATGTCCCTTAGATTGTCCAACATTTAAACATGCCCCTTATTTGAGGTCTCTTAGGACCATTGCCTTTTGACTTAGGTTTGAGTCATATTGTGTGTGCCAAATTTTCTTTCTGATCTTGTATTATTACTATCTAGACATTGTCATGACTCTATCATGCATCTTAGGACTTCATGTGATCACATTGTTATATGTGTTTCAATGCTATATTTATCTAGACATGCTATTCTGTAAACTATATAGTTACATTTACCAATTGTCTTATCCTTTTGAGGAGAGATAACTACTTATTTCAATTCTTACCTCACCTCAAAGTGGGGCATGTCATAGAGGCATGTTCTCCATATTTGACACAATTTTTAGATTTAGTGGAGGCATGCTTTGGAATCATGTTCTCCACACGTATTTAGTATTCTGGTACTTATATCAGTTTATAAATTTAGTGTATGTCATATAGGCATCGATTCCAAAAATTCATAGTTTTTATATTTAGTGGGGGCATGGTTTAAAAGCATGTTCTGCACTCCTATTTATTATTCAACACACCCAAATTTAATAGGGGAATGTTTTAGAAACACGTCCTCGACATTAGCACTTATTTTAGTTTTAAAATTTTCTCCATATATAGTGGGTGCATGCTTTGAAATCATGTTCTCCACACACTATTTCAGTTTATTTTTTGGATTTTTAAAGTTTTAAAGTAAATAAAATAAATCTAGTAATAGGTTGTGTAGAAGAATACCTAGTAGAATACACATGTGAATCCAGATGAATGTGGGAACTCTGCTTTATCTAGGAAGGAATAACCTATGAATTAGAAGAAACACTAGAAATGGGGTTGTTAGATGGTAGGCTGAGTGGATTACCTAGTGTGAACTAGATCCAAGAAGAATAATGCTTTCTAAGAGGATGTCAATCCTTTATTTTTGACAATCAAGTCTGAAATGATAAAATAAGGTAATTTAATTTAGTGATAAGAGAATAAATATATGAAAGAAAGGAAATGATAAATTGTTTCTTAAATAAAATGATTAAATTTTGATGTTAAGGTGGTTGGGGTCTGGTTTATAAAATCAAAAAAGGTCTTGTGATTAGAGGGAAACATAGAAAATGGGGTTTGATTATGGGAAAATGAGTGAAAATGGTTTGCTAGAAATGTATGCCACTAAGAACCATCAGTGGTTAGGGGAACCATTGACATTTAGGGATGACCATTGATGGTTAGGTTACCATTGATGGTTTGGTCTAACCATCAATGGTTTGGTGACCATCAATAGTTACCTATGTCAAAATGGGGGATGATTAGATTAGAAAGTACAAATTAGAAAGTGGGTCAAGTAGTGATTTGGTTACAAGGTTGTAAGGTAGGAATATGGTACTGGTAATTCTAATAAGATAGAGATCAAAAATAGGATAGATTAAATAAAATAAGCATGAGATACCTAAATCTTGGTGAAGATATCTTAGAGTAATTTTTCTAGAGTGATAGTTCTTTAGGCCTTCTAATATGATTTTTATAGAACTCCAAGTCACTGATGATACTATTGGATACCTAAAAGGATGTTGGATACCTATGAGAGAACTTAAATGCAAAGTACTTGATTGTACATCCATTTTTACTTCCTTCTCCTCTCTTTTATAAGAATTTTCTAAATGAGAATATGGTAAATTACTAATTTGATGTAGGATAAAGTTGCCAATCCTCATCATCTTGAAATATTATTTTAAATGAAAATTACCATTTTAAGAGTTGCTAATCTCATACAAGAGCTGATAATTATTTAAATTTTTAAATAAAATTTTGTAGACCTAAATGTCGATGGTTACGACAACTATCGATGATTAGGTTAACCATCAGTGGTTGAGGGACTAGAAGAGAATTGGTATAAAAAGGTTGAATTAAATAATGCATTAGGTTGGGGGGGTTTGACGAGGTTAAGTTTTAAATGAGCCTAATGTAATATGTGGTTCACTAGATGCAAAGTCAGATAAGGATCCAAAGTAGCATGACCTCAAAAATTATCATGTGTAGTTTTTAAGTGTCTATATTTTCCCCTTTTTATTATGTAGCTTTGAGCAACTTGTAAAACAAAAATAGGAGGTTGGTCAAGGTCTAGGTCTAGTTAGCTTGAGTATGGGAGGAGGTATTCCACCTCAAATTGATAGAAGATTAAGGTGAAAACAAAATTGGGTTAGGGTTTGATAAATAGGATATGGGTATTTATAAGGTGGGTGAGATATAAAGAATTAATACATAGAATGTAACTAAGAGTGATAGTCAAGATCATGTAAAGACTACAATTACCAAGGTTGTAAAATAAGGATAGTATCTAGAGGGACAAGAGAGGGTAACTGATCCATAACATTAGTCATTATTGTTTGGGTTATGCCCATCAAGTGATCTAGACAAGGTTGGTACTGGTAGTAGGTATCTAGGTTAGGAGGTGCTCCCATGAAACAACACAATTGGTAAAGTTGTATATGAGGTAGTGTAAAGTGCAAAATGACCAACTTGGTAAAAGTGGTCAATGTGATCACCAAACCATGAAAATTCATCACACAAGATGTGAAGATATCTGATAAAGAACAACCAAAATTTAGGTGGACATGGTGTAATAGGTGGTGGGTTAGAGACTTGGTGAGGGATGTTTGAGCTGACTCTAACTGTACTAGGTGAGTGAATGCTACCTACATAGTTCCATGGATAGAGTATCCAAAATGAAATTCAAGACAAATGTATCTCTAGCTAAGGTGGGGGAGTAATAGTGGTTGTGTTGGAAAAGTAGGCAAAAGAGTAAGAGACCAAACTATCGATAGTTATGGTTACCCTAAGGGTTGATCATCAATGGTTACCCTAACCATTGATGGTCAGGGTAAACCCTAAAAAACATTGAATAGTACAAAGTTTATGTATTGACTTTTGGTGACTATTCATTGGAAGTTGGCTGATTTTGACTATTGTGTTGAGTGTTGAGCTTTACAAAGGTGGAGAGTTGTGATTAGTTGAGTGTGTTTGCGTGAGGGTATGATAGATGGAAGGAGGATGAGGATGTGGTGAAGAAGTGGTAAGAGGGTTGTGACCACATCATTGATCATAAAATGAGGTAGGTGTTGTTGTGAAATTGATAGTATAGTTAAATTAGTTGTATTGGGCTATAATGATAAGGTGGAAAGGAGGGTCATAGGGTTTTATAAAGTATCCTAGGCCATGATGCCCTAGGTTTTGTTTGTAGTGGAATTAGGAAAATTAATGGGGTAAATGGACATTTGAATGTTGTATTTGATTGGTAATGTGCTATAGAATAGGTGTATTGAGTTTAATTTGGAAATCTAAGTGTGTTTTGGAAAGTTTTTTGGGTTTAGGGTTTGAGGGTCGCACCACCGGTGGTCACCTATAATGGTCATTGGTGGTTCAACTTGACTGTCAATGATTAAACCCAAGGGTAAAAGGGGGTCCACCAAATCATGGAGTAAATATAGGTGGTTTTGTTTTTGGTACCCTAAGGCCTTGAGATATGATATTTATATGTTGTATATCTTTTGTACACATTTTGATACCGGCCTATGCATCGATGATGCAAGATGTATTTATGAGAGAGACATACATTGTAACATGTATCATTCTATATTATGATAATTCTTATGATTATATTTTTGATGATGTTTATGATGATGTTGATCATGTGGATTATAGATGCTTATGTGGTTTATGATTATTCATATTATTATTATGATGATGTGATTATTTTTATAATTATGTTGGTTGATTATGATCATGATTATGAGGATATGTGTGTATAATGGTCATGATGTCTGTGATGATAATGTTATGATGTGATGAGGTTGGCTATGATTATGCTTATGTTGAATGGCTAGTTGAGGCATGATGATGATAATGTAGTGACTATTTTAATTTAAGTTAGTTTAAACAATTGATAGGATGAGATTTTATTGAGGAATTGAGACATATAAAAATGTTTTATTGGTAGGGTATGATAACATAGTGGATATGTTTGACTCGATATGATAATATTTTTGGTATTATTTTGATGTTATGGTAAGAGAGGGTGTAAAATTGTTTTTGTCATGAGAATGTTTGATCAAGTTGAAAGGTGATAAAGAAAGACATACATGTTCACATGTCCCAACAAATGGATAAGAAAGAGGCATGATGATTTGATTAGAAATTACCTAACAATAAAAAATTGTGGTTGAATTAAATTAATGAATATACACTTATCAAATGCTTCATAGGAACATGCTTTGATTGAGAAGAAGGATGTCTTGATCACTTCATATCAAGTAAGGTCATAATCCCTTGAGTGAAGATAATTTTGGATGGAGTGTAGGTGGTAAGTAGGAGGTTGAGTGTTAAATGGTAAGTTGATGTGGGTTAGATTGCCCCTTCTATAGGTGACAAAAGAATTGTAGTAGATGAGTCCATGCTTGCTTATTATATGGAGACTGATCAATGTGGAAAGTCTACCAATGCTATGTATAAGAGATGATTGTAGTAATATGGGATACTACATAGAATGATTAGTGTGGGAAGTCTACCAATGGCATTTTTAAGAGCCAATTGTGGCTTACTTATTTGGATTTTGATAGAGTTTTGTTTATTGCTTTTGCAATTTTAGAAAGTTATTGTAGTTTATCAATGTGGGAAGATTTAAATGATTATTTCTTAGCCATCCTCAAAGTGAGTGGTCTAAAATATGATTTGTATAGTTTTCCTTCAAGGGAGTAGTCTAATATTAAGCAAATTTGAATTAGGGGGTAGTTATCCTTTAAGGGAGCAGTCTACGATTGTTAGATAAAAGTTATTTTAAATGCAAATTTAGACATAGACAAGTCTATTTACAGGTCTAACCATATGGAGGCAAGAATTTAGCATAAAATATTAATGGTAAATGGAAAGGAGGGGTCAAGAAATAACTATCCATGGGATTCCATTTGTTAACAGATGAAAAGTATCCATGAGAATAATGTTATGGGTAGATCTGGGGTACCCATACTTAGGATCAGGTTTTATCTATGACAAAATGAATCACACAATTTTATGTTATAATAAATTATTCCCAAAGGATAAAGGAAAATGTATATGAGAGGATGTAAAAGTCTCATGAACTAAGGGATGAGCTTAAGTTAGACACAAAAGTAAGTTTGATCCTATTTAATAATAGAAAGGGCATAGATGTGAAGAATTGATAGGCTCAAGTTCTAGTTTGCCTTGAGAGAGGATAAATGGTAATCACCAGATCCATACTTATGGGTTACAATATAGGGTCATATCTAATTAAAATCAAACTTGCCTTTCTTGGTCTTGTCTATGTTAGTGACATATTGGTTTTCTTTAAGGATGAGGTCATCAATGTTAAACTCTCATTTTCTCAAATGTTTATTAAATTTATGTCAATGGTTAATTAATTTAACATTATTTGGTTCTCAAGAGGGAGAGATTTATGGATAGAGGAATCCCCCACATAGAGGTGGGTGAGAATAGAATTGTCATCTTGACATTGAATGGTGTTGATGGTGGGAAAATTATGTTTGATCATTTTTGAGTGAATGAGAGGAATGGTTTTAGTTTGACCATCCTTGTGATAGGTCAGGGGACATAAAATAACAATGTTAATAAATTTTTTTAGCTAAGATGATGTTATAGTCCTTAGATTGGGAAGATGAGGTTAGTGAAGGTGGAATTTCTTTGGTAGTGGTAGCAATGGGTTTTGGTGATGTGGGCTCTTCTGGTGGTTCAAACTTGAGACTAAAGAACTCATGAGGTTTCTAGGTTTTAATAATAGGCAAATAATGAGGTCCTTTCTCATAAAGGCCAAGTCTAAATCCATTTTGAGTGCACTAATAAATATAGGTTTTGGAAAAGGCTAGGTTGCTTAGGTAAGAAAAGTTGGAAGTAAAGGGTTAGACAAATGGAATGGTGTTATGATCTAGAAGTGGCTGATCTAGTCCCCCATAGATGAAATTTATTTTATTTTTGGGAAGCCCAAAGGGGATAATGGTGCTAATGTTTGGTTCATAGGAAGGGTAATTTTGAATTTTCTCATATTCATGTGGATTATAGAAGTCATCTAAAGATACAAGTTGATATTTGAACAATGAGATTCAATGAAATGTTGATTACATGGGGTCTTCCATCAGAATTTGTGATGAAGGAATGGATGAAATAGTGGATGATTATTCATTATGGTGGGTGAAGTGTTATTCATGTTAGTCAATGAGGTGGTTTGATTAGAATATATTTGTAAGGTGGATAAAGGAGGAATAAGAATGTCATTAGGCTGATAGGTCATATTTCACGAGGCAAAGGGACTATTATCAACTTTGATTATTATAACTTGTCATTATGTTTAAATTTGATGCATCAGTGTAGATTGGAAGGGACATAGCCCATTGCAAGGATCCAAGGGTGTTTTAGTAACACATTATATTGGAACTTTCCCTTGAAAATGTAAAATAGTTCAAGAATGGTTCAGGGTCCCAAATGGATGTGGAGCACCATGGTCCCTAAGGTACTTGCTAAGGTTTCATTAAAATAAAAAGGATCATTATATTCTCACACATGATGTTTGTGGGGATTTAAAGTTGGTCATATGTATGGGAATAGATGATGTTAATACTAGCTCCTCCATTAATCATTAAATTTTTCACATGGTTTTTAATGATGTATTCCATGACAAAGAGTGGGGGATCAATATCTTCAGTATGAAAAGGTGTGAATTCCAAATCCTAAAAGGTGATAATGTAATCTTAGTATAGGTCCCCAACAAAGGATGGAATAGGTTATGGATCATTAAGTTGAACCTCTATGGAATACTATAATATCCCCAACCAATAGGGACTATAGAAAGACAAAAGCTTTGATACCACTATAATATCCCCAACCAATAGGGACTGTAGAAAGACAAAAGCTCTGAATTGTTTTTCTGTGTATTCTAATTTTTTGTATGAAATAAGAACAAATTGCAATTTTTTCAAAATAATTTCCAAATAAATAAATAAATCATAGTATAATCTCTTATTTATTCGCTCAGATGATTACAATAGATGTCCTTTGTGATGCATATAAAATAATATTCAAATATGGTCTTAAAAACTTGAGTATTCCACAAACTAGGAATAAAACCTGAATCTGGTACGTCTCAGCCTGCTGTGCCAAAAACATAGTCACTGACATCAGTTATACTTCCACCATCAATTTCTTGGTGTCATTAACCTACCGACATCGGTATATGGTTGGCCAATGTCATCTACTATCAGTCTCTGCCTGCCGATGTTAGTCTCTACACTTTATGTGGATGCGTACAGATTTGCATGGATCTGTACAGACTTCGTATGGCTACCATTACAATATAGCACAACCTGAATGCTAAACCCCTAATCTGAAGATCTCTATCTATATAATTTATTGAATCAAAAACTAATGAAAGAAATACCTATAAACCTCTGTGATAACTTTTGTATGAAGTTATCTCTCAAACCTGTAAACCCCTATGATAACTTTTATATGAATTTATCTCTCAATTTGGTAATAGATCAGCTGATCTCTCACAACCTCTGAATCACACACATTGAAGAGTGGACATTCTCCAATGCAAATGGAATCTTGGAACCCTTGGCTCAGTCTTCTCAGAAGAATTCTTAGCAAAAATCAATAATCATAATCTCATAATAATTCCAACTCTCTCCCATGAGAAACCATTATACCCTCAAAAAAGTGTGTTTGCCCTAATTAGGGTTTCTTAAATTAGAATTAGGTTTTCTTAATTAAAATAGGCCAAATAATTAATATTTGAGTAAATCAATCAAATATTAATATCTCCCTCAATACATGTCAGATCCTCGAACTGACTGAAGCTGGTGAATCAAGGAGTGATTCTACATATGACCATACCAAAACAAGGGTGCTCCAATACATGTCAAATATCCCTAAATATAGGAGCTCTAGAAAACATGTCTGAAAGAGCCCAAATGAAAGCCAACTATAGGAATTCTACTAATTGAAGCCAAGCCAATCTCCATCAAGATCCTGTAACCATCCTATCAGCCTATGAGGGTCGTATAATAGGCTAACCATCAACTTTGAACATGTCAAATAAAAAGGGGACATGACAATCTGCCCCTCCTAAAATTGCTTGTCCCCAAGCAATCTCAAAACAACAAACCGATCGATCCACCTAGATCCCATATGTAGTTATGCTCTGCACTACTGTTAATCAATGCAAGTTCCTACAATATCCTCTAAAATATAACCAAGAGGAATCCACAATCAAATTGGTGAATGCAACTCAACCAATCTCTAAAATCATAACTGCCCTGGATGTGTCGATACTACAGTCTGTGTAACTTGCTACTACTAATTCCATCTGTAAAAGATGGTGCCAATCCAATCCATAATGGATGGTAAGAAATAAGTGCCGATCTACACCTATGTGAAATCAAATCTTTGATCTCTGGATCAAAAGAAGAATAATGAGCATACCCCATCGTATAATGCTAGTAAGAACCCCAAAACTCCACTATTGGCTCACCATCACTGAACTGGGAATCTGTAGATGGCTCCAATCTCTAACTCTTAGTGGCTATTGACTGGATAGGAACCTGTGCAATTCGCTCAACAAACCCCACCTCAAAATCCCTATGAGGTAGCATAGTAGAAAGGATAACTATAATCTTCCCACCCAATCTACTAATAACACTAGTACCTGAGATGAGAACACCTTCTGTCACTTTATGTGAGTCTAGACAAACACCTGCACTATCCAGTAAATACTCCATGAATGATTTAGTGCAGTAAAAATTATATGTGGAAGCATCAACATACTCCCCCACACACCACAACTGATCCCTCTGTAAAGGTGACACAACCAACTGTACCACACTATCATCTATGTGAGAAGAATCAATCTGGAGACTCGACTCCACTAGTATCCCAAACTCATTAAGACCAGGTACTCCCAAATCTTGAACATGTGTGTCAGCCCCAACAACATGTTCCTCAGCTATAATTGTAGGAATGTACTCACCAACAACACTCAATGTACTAACCTCTGAGTATATCTCCACACTCTAAATGCCACCATCAGACTCATCCTCATCTAACTCTGAAGAAGCTATTATTGAAACTATCTCATCATCACAATCTCTAACTCCCTCGTCCTCTACAACTAACTGAGAGTCCAAATCCCCATGACTAAGCTCATCCACATGTCTCTCAGAACCCTAGTGAGCCACCTTCATTGCCTCTACCTTAGGCTCTGAAGCCTCTACCTCTGACTCCTCAGAACTATCCTGCTATTCAAAATCTTTTAATTCTGAATCCTCATAATATAACCACATCACATGATTTGCCTTGCCCTTAGGCCTCAAAGGACAATCATGATTGGCATCATATGGACATTGGCAATATAAGCAAAGCTTTTTCCTATATAGATCGTTCAGAGCCTCTCGATCCAAAGGTGGTGTTGTGGGGTTGGCCTTTGAATCATTCTTAACAAACATAGGTCATGTAGGTCTGTAAGCTATTTTAGAGTAGGTCAGCTGTGGTCTCTAATTAATAGTAGCACTCCTATTACCTCCTTATTCCCCATTTTGTTGAACAGGTGTGTTCATCCTCTTTACCATAGTAGTGAGTGCCTGTAGTCCCTATGTCATCTCATGATATACTTCTCTGGTGTCCTGATCATCATTATCCCTGTGGTCCTAGTGTGGCCTACCATCATGCTTATCACTCATGGTGATTGGCTGTTGTTCTCTAACTTGAGTTCCCTCAAGCAAAGCTCTACTGCGTGTGATATACATGTGTGGTCCCAACTCTTGTGGCTGCATAAGATTGTCAAACCCTTAGGATGGCAGCATTTAGCTCTGATACCACTATAATATCCCCAACCAATAGGGACTATAGAAAGACAAAATATCTGATACCACTGTAATATCCCCAACTAATAGGGACTATAGAAAGATAAAAGCTCTGAATTGTTTTTCTATGTATTCTAATTTTTTGTATGAAATAAGAACAAATTATGATTTTTGCAAAATAATTCCAAATAAATAAATAAATCACAGTATAATCTCTTATTTATTTGCTTAGATGATTAAAATATATGTCCTTTGTCATACATATAAAATAATATTCAAATATAGTCTTAAAAACCTGAGTATTTCACAAATTGGGAATAAAACCTAAATCTGGTACGTCTCGGCCTATTGTGCCAAAAACACAGTCACCAACATTAGTTATATTTCCACCATCAGTTTCTTGGTGTCGTTGACCTGCCAACATCAGTATATGGGTCCGCTGATGTCGGATGTTGTCAATATCTACCTACCGATGTCGGTCTCTACACTTTCACAGATGCCTACAGATTTTCATGAATTTGTATGGACTTCATACGTCTGCCAATACAATATAGCACAACCTGAATGCTGAACCCCTGATCTGAAGATCTCTATCTATATAATTTGTTGAATCAAAAACTAATGAAAGAAATACCTATAAACCTCTATGATAACTTCTGTATGAAGTTGTCTCTCAAACCTGTAAACCCCTATGATAACTTTTGTATGAAGTTATCTCTCAATTTGGTAATAGATCGACTGATCTCTCACAACCTCTGAATCATACACACTGAAGAGTGGACGTTCTCCAATGCAAATGGAATCTTGAAACCCTTGGTTCAGTCTTCTCAAAAGAATTCTTAGCAAAAATCAATAATCATAATCTCATAATAATTCCAACTCTCTCCCATGAGAAACCCTTATACCCTCAAAAAAGTGTGCTTGCCCTAATTAGGGTTTCTTAAATTACAATTAGGGTTTCTTAATTAAAATATGACAAATAATTAATATTTGATTAAATAAATCAAATATTAATATCTCCCTCAATACATGTCAGATCCTTGAACCAACTAAAGCTGGTGAATCAGGGAGTGATTATGCATATGACCATACCAAAACAAGGGTGCTCTATTACATGTCAAATATCCCTAAATATAGGAGCTCTAGCAAACATGTCTAAAAGAGCCTGAATGAAAGCTAATTGTAGGAATTCTGCTAATTGAATCCAAGCTAATCTCCATCAAGACCCTCTAACCATCCTATCAGCCTACAAGGGTCGCATAATAGGCTAACCATCAACTCTGAACATGTCAACTAAAAAGGGGACATGAAAAATATAGATCCTCCATTAATGTTTGATGATGTTGAGGTGAAGTACTAACTAGATCATAAAGACTCATTTTCACCAATGTCTCGTGAAGTTGTTTCATCACAAGCCAATAGACAAATGGAGTAGGGTTGGGATATGGAGTTCCCAAAATGGAGACTTTAGGTTTTGAGGGTTTCAAGAGTGGATATGGAGATATTTGGGTTTAGTTGGTAGGTTGTGAGGTCAAAGGGTAAGTCTAGAGGATGGTTACATTAGTTTTATCCTTATCCTTCTATTGGGCTTAAGAATGGGTACCCATATGAATGGTGTAGATATATGGAATTGATATTTTCATTAGTTACTCCTCTTTTATTTTAGGTGAGGGTAAGGGAGTAGGTTCTTGTTGGATGGGTTGGTTAAGTAATGGGGTAGATGATGGGCTCAATGGTGATTACTCCAATAGATCATCTTCATCCAAAAGGTTATGAACAAGTGTTTAGAGAGGTTTATAGTTCTTTGTATCATGCCCATGAGTCCTATGGTAAAGATATATCAAAATATCATTGAACCAGGTTAGTTTAGGATGGGTAGGGTTAAAAGGTTTAATTAGAGGCAAGCTAATAGAAGAAGTTTGTAATAACCTTTACAAAATAGTTGTGTAGGATTCCAACAAAGGTGTCACAAGTAAGGGTTTCTAGATTTAAGGGGTGAAAATTCTATTTGGAATAATATTATTCATGGAAGAAGTAGTTGGAGGAATGATTTTAGTTGGGGGTTTTGGTTGGTTTTGCTTAGATATGATCAACTTGGGGGTTGGAGACTTAGATGCAAAAGTTTTTAATGATTAATGTTTGGTTACCAATGGGAAGGTGGATGGGGACAAGTTGATTAGGAATGATGAATAACTAAAGGGTTTGGTAGTTATAGGTAGATGAAAAGGTGATGGTTTCTTATAAGAATAATAGGTAATAGGGATGGTAGAAGGATGGGGTCATAAAATGGAAGGTAGATTGGAAGGAGGTGGTACGGGTCTATTTTTTGGTGGATCTTTTGGTATTCCTTCCTTCTTAAGGACTTAATCAGATTTGGATTTGGTGGGTTTGATGGAGTTCAGTCGAATCTCAAAGGAGGGTGAGTGTGACTAGGTATGGGAAGAATCCCTAGGTTCTTGATTGGTTTAGTGAAAGAATCATAAGGTGACTTGGCTATTTTAGATGGAGGTGTTTGAGATGGTTAACTTATGAGTTTAGAGGAGGTATTTGGTTAGGTGGTAATAAATAGTGTAAGTGTGGACTCAATAAAATTTGAGGAATTATAATTTCTTTGATAGTGAAGGCCAAGTCGATGACAAAAGGTGGCTCTATCAAAGTTAGGTTGGGATGTGAAATCTAAATTTTGGACTAACCTAGAGTAGGGCTTATAAATGGGTGTAATTACTTAATCATTGATCTTAAAGCTTAATCTCTTGGGTGGAGAATAAGGAATGGTTTTATAATTGGTATTTTTGATGGAAGGTTCCAAAGGTGATGATTTAGTGGATGAGATAACGGTTTCTTGGGGAATGTCTTCCAAAAGAGGCATAGATGATTCTATGATTGGAGATGTAGGTATGGATACTTCCTTGGCTTGGTCATCCAAATAATTAGGTAATTATACCACTTAGATTAGAGGGGTGGAGGTAGTGGTTGAAGCAATAGTTATCTCCTTAGGTGTTTCCACCAAAAGAGGGTTAGATAAAGCTATGGCCACATCAAGTGTAGAGAGAGAGAGAGAGAGGCAACTGATTCCTCTATTTAGATCTCTAGAGGAATAGATGGTGGGTTGGTTTCCTATATTTGGGTGATAGAGGTAATGATATATTCAATAATGGGAACATTAATGATAAAATTTATTAAATATGATTCATGTGAGTTAGATGATTTAGGGTTACTATCATGATGTTATGTGGAAGGAGTGTGATTTAGGAAAGGCTTACAGAAAATGTCAAGATATTGATTAGGAGGTGCATTGGGGTTATCAGACATGAGCTATCCACTATAAATTAGGTTTTTGATAATACTTTTAAATGTATTACATCTACTAATGTCATATTCAATAGTTTGGTGTAAGGCATAATGGTCATTTTCATTATACCACTTGAGTATGGGGTCAGAAAAATAAAATTATTGGGGTGGTTTAATTGGTGGAAGCTAGATAAGGTTAGATTTGAGTAGATTATCCAAAATAGATGAATATTAATCCCCAATGGGAGTATATTTTCATGGAAGGGATCAATTTTGTTGATAAGAAGATTTAAAATAATCATTTTGATGTGATTGGCTAACAGTTGGAGGTGGGGAAATTTTTAGAACCACCAAATTTGTAGATGATTTTGATTTTGTATTGGATTGGTTGGTGGTTTTGGTAAATGGAGGGTCATTAAGTTTAAAATTATAATTATTATTCTAGAATTTTAATTTCCCTTCATCAATGACATGGTTTTCAAGTTTTTGTGCCATGGTGAATGCCTCATCAAATGTTTAGAAAGTTTAAACTAGAAGTGTGGGTATAATATGATTAGCACAACCCCTAGAGAAAAGTTCAATTAATTTGGGTTGGGTTAAGGTGAAGGAAATTTGATTGATGAGGCCTCTCCATCTAGCCATAAAATCAACAATTGACTCATCATCAAATTGTTTGATAAAATAGAGGTTAGTTATGGATACCTTTTTAGTTATGTTAACCAAGAAATTTTATAAAAAGATTTGGCTAGTTAGGAGAAGGAGAAGATGGAATATGTAGGGAAAGAGCTATACCAATCAAGAGCAGGTCATGATAAATACATTGGGAAGGTTTAGAGGAGGAAAGAGTCATCATAGGAAATCAAGTAACAAGAGTGATATAATCCTCTCAAATGTTGTTGGGGATCCTCCTTACCTTGGAATTTGGAAAATTTAGGCAATTCCCATTGAGGAGGATAAGAGTGGATGGGAACAGATGGATGGATAGGTTCATGGCAAATTTGGTCATAGGAAAAAAGTTTGTGAGATCTAAAAATAGATGATTTTAAGATAGTCATTTTATCCATTAGCATCTTAATAAAATCTAGATGAGGTTGGGAAGATTCATAATTGAGAGATACATTCTATTTAGATTGAGTGGTAGTTATATAAGGATATGTTGTAGAAGGAACTGAAGAGGCCACATATTGGTAAGTGGTGATGAGAGGTTAAGATGGTGCCACATAAGAGCTGATTGGTGCAAATGGTTGATTGGAAGGTGGTATATACCCATATTGATAGGTTTTAATAGGTATTGGTTAGGGGGTGGATGTGGGTTGACTCAAAGGTATGGTTGAGGTGATAGGTAGAGGTAGGGTAGGTTGAGGTTGGGTGGTGACTCTTATGTTGATAGGTGGAAGTGTTTGAGGTATATAAAGCACTAGATTTTATAATTGGGTAGAATTTGGTGTATTAGTTGAGATAAAGGGAAGGGAAGAAGCAAGGTAGAAGATAACACCATGGTAGGGGGAGCATAGGTAACTAAAGGTAGAGTTGAACCTACATGTGAAGTGTGGGGTATGGTAGGAGGATTTTGGTTCAAGGTTGTAATATTGGATTGGGTTTGGGTAGTGGTAGTAGCTGGGATGTTTGAAGAAGAAGAGGCTTGGATTAGTGAGGGTTGGGTTGAGGTAACCCCCACCATAAGATGGGGAGGCATACCATAAGGAGGATCTATTTGAGGGACCAAATAAATAGAGATAGTGTTAGATAAGCTATTAAGATAATGTTGAAGGGCAAGTAGATTATTGTCAAGGAAGGCAACATAGTTCACATCACCCTTAGAAACAACTGAAATCTATGTAGGAAGGGGAGAAGAATGAGGAGAACCCTCAACATCAAAAGTGTACTCCATGGAGGAGGAAGAGGATGGTGGTAGTTTATTGGTTTGATTTCTTAGTTGTTGTCTAGTAAAGACCATATGAGAAATTAGGGAATATTATGACAAAACTCACACCTCATATAAAGAGAAACAAAAAATAATTCAAAGCAATCAATGCATACACTAAAAGTGCATTTATCCTAGGATTCCTTTTAGATCACTTTTGGACTATGCCTTATAGAGTGTGAAGAGTAATTTAGCATATAAATTAGGTACTAAAGAGGTAATTTATAGCTAGTTTCAAGTTGTTTAGGTGCTTAAAAGATAAAATTTGTATTGAAATTCGATACATGACTTTATATTGGGGCCTACCCTCTCACTTCATAGTCACATAGTTATAAGAGTGTCAGGTGCTTAGCGAAAATATATCATGTTTAGAGATCATACTCAATAAGAGAGTTGAGTTGGTTCTCCCCTTTAATGAAATCCAAGTAGGATAGCCAGGAGGGGGTAAGGTTACTACTAGGTGATGAAATCCTAGTTGGGCCTTATCTTAGGTATGTTTTGATGTGTTAATTATTTTGTGGTTTGGTTTAGTGTGTGATAAAAAATGTGAAAGATATGATAAATTACTTTACCTACTAAGTTACTAGATGAACTAAGACCAACAAGTAATCAATAGATGTAGAAGGTTTATTTTAAGCCCCCCAAAAAATATATTTTTAGACTTCATTTTATGAGAAAATAATAAAGAAAGAAAAGGGACCTAGGGTCCCACCAGGCATGCCAAAATGTTTTATTTTATTTTCTACATTTCTTAATTTTGAAAGTAAATAAAATAACAATAGTAATAGGGTGTGTAGAAGAATACCTATTAGAATGCACACATGAATCTAGATGAATGTGGGAACTCCTCTTTGGCTAGGAATGAATAACCTATGAATAAAAAAAACACTAGAAAGGGGGTTCTCAGATAGTTGGTTGAGTGGATTGCCTAGTGTGAGCTAGATCCAAGAAGCATAATTCTTTCTAAGAGGTTGTAAATCCACTTTTCATGACAATCAAGTTTGAAATGACAAAAGAAGGTACTTGAATTTAATGATAAGATAATAAATATATGTAATAAAGGAAATGATAAATTTCTTGTTAAATAAAATGATTAAATTTTGATGTTAGGGTGGTCAGGGTCTAGTTCATAAAATCATAAAAGGTCCTATGATCAAAGGGAAACATAGAAAATGGGGTTTGATTAAGGGGAAATGGGTGAAAATGGTTTGCTATAAATGTATGCCATAGTGAACCATCATCTATTAAGGGAACCATCAGTGGTTGAGACTGATCATCTATGGTTGGGTGATCATCGATTGTTGGGTCTAACCATCGGTAGTTTGGTGACCATCGATGGTTACTTATGTCAAAATGGGGGATGATCAGAACAAAAGTATATATTAGAAATTGGGTTAAAAATTGATTTGGTTACAAGGATGGAAGGTAGGAATATGGTACTTGTAACTTTGATAAGATAGAGAGATTATAAATAGGATAGATTAAATAAAATAAGCATGAGATACCCAGATATTGGTGAAGGGATCCTAGAGTAATATTGATAGAGTGAAAGTTATTTGGGCTTTTTAATGTGATTTTGATAGAGATTTAGATCACCATTGATACTACTAGATACCTAAAAAGATGCTAGATACTTGCAATAGAACTTAAATGCAAATTGCTTGATTGTCCATGAATTTTCACTTCCTTTTCCTCTCTTTTATAAAAATTTGATAAATGAGAATGTGGGAAGTTAATAATTTGATGTAGGATAAAGTTTCCAATCCTCATTGTCTTAAAAGCTTACTTTAAAGGCAAATTGCCTTTCTAGGAGTTGTTAATCTTACACAAGAGCTAACAATGCTTTAAAGTTTTAAAGAAAGTTCAGGGGACCTAATTTTCAATGGTTAGGCCAACCGTCAATGGTTAGGCTTACCATCAGTGGTTGAGGGTATAGAAGAGAATTGGTAGAACAAGGTTGAATTAAATGATGCATTAGTTTGGTAGGGGGGTTTGACGAGGTTAAGTTGAAAACAAGCCTAATGTACTATGTGGTTTACTAAATGTGAGGTCAGACAAGGATCCAATGTATCATGACCTTGAAAATTATTTTGTGTAGTTTTTAGGTGTCTACATACACATTTTATGAATTGGCCAAAACACATAGTTATATAATTTATATTTTTAATGGTGGCATAATTATATACATTGGTACCATTATTATACATAGATTCAATATGAGACATACCTAAGGTGAATATTCTATGCAATGTGCACCTAATATTGAAAAATCCAAATCTTTTTCAAATTTTAAAACAATCCTAGGTACTTTCAAAACCCACTGGGATAAACTTTTATGTACTGTATTGAGCTAATCTATTAGAATATTTGGATCATTTTAGGTATGGTTGAGGTGATTAAATCACTCAATCTTGCCAATTTTTTAGGGTGGAATTGATTTTACCTTCTACCCTTAATAATTTGAAAATATGAGCTGAATTTTTTTTCACATTTTCTCTAGGTTATAGTTATGATTAGGTTTTATGGTTGAGATAATCTAAACTATCAAATGACAACTCACCTTTTCTCCAAGGTTGGGGGAATGTGTCTTCCAATCTCTCTCTCTCTCTCTCTCTCTCTCTATATATATATATATATATATATATATATATATATATATATATATCCTATGATATATGTAATTTCTACATTTATACATATTTGTCCTAATCTAAGCTTAATATCATTAAAATTATACATCTTTTAAATCAAATTTATAATAGGAAAGGTGGTTACATTGATATAGAAGTGTACTCCTAAATCTTGATCTTTCAAGATCAATCTTTTCAAGACTTTCAATTTAATATTATATGCATTTATTATGTAATGTAACATGCCTTTGGTTATACATCATTCACTAACAAATCACTAAAGTTATACTCAAGCAAAGGCAAGGTGTGTTATACAAACCCATGTATGTATTCATTTTCTTTAAAATAATAATTGCATTACTATATTAAAGGGAGAAATGTAGAAAATATTTATGAATTATGTATCACCTTAGTCTTGTGCACTTGGAAAAGTTATTCCTTTGTTATTCCTCTTAGTTATGTATGTTTCCCACTTCCATAATGTCCACACATGCTCTATATTATGTAAATTGGCTTATCTATTAGTTTGACCAATTTTATGTTGATGACCCAAACCTTATATGTTTCATATAATGGTTAAAACCTACTTATCTTCTACCTCTATAAGTTATAAGTCTATACCTACTTTCCTACTCTATGGACACTATCATTTTAGATAGACACCTATGTCAACTCAGATGTCTTGCTCTGATGCAAGTGTCTAGTTCCTTAAATTTATCTAATTTTCAAATAAAATATATCCTAATGGCCATCCCAAGTGATTTAATGTGAGTTAATTTTCCAAAGGGGTTGATATAAATACAAGATCAACCCTCATTCATTATTCACCTATACTAACTTAATAAAGGCCTATGGTAAATATTATAAAAGAATTTATTAAAGCACTTGATAAATCAAAGCTTGCTTATTTTTTCTATTTTCATATTAGTCATAGGAACAAAACATACATAGGTTTAATTTATTGAATGAGTAGCCTAAGATCATAATTTTCTAATTTATAAGTTAGGTCACTATTGTACTTGCTTTGAAATATTGCATGATTAACACAAGCCAACACAAAATGAAGAAGTACATCATTCTAAGGCCCTCTTAAAAGTATTGTCTATGTAGGTGGTGCTTATTGATAGAGGGGTATTTGGGGTTAGCTCCATACCATGTGCCCAATAATCCATTTTCCCAAAGGTCACTATGAAGATGAAAAACTAATGTTTTGAAAATTCATGAAGAGTGGTAGTCCATGGCTGAAATATGAATGCACTAGAGTGAAGGTGAATACAAACCCATAAGCATCTATGTAGTCACATTATTTTCAAGATGGTATTCTATATAGTACACCTATGTTAAGACTAGATAGTAGTATCAACATAACCATCCCAATTTGATTCTAGTGTCCATAGCTCCAAAGGCACTCAAATCAAAATTTGGTGACTATTATGGAAACATATTCCACTCTAATTCATACATTTTCTATATATAGAACTATATTAACATCAAAACCAACTAAGTACATTACTTTTTTGTCATTTCCATATCTATCATAGTTGTACTTAATATTTTTATCCTAGCTTAGTTTAATGAATTTAACATATGTTATATATAAGTTTAACATCTAATTAGCCTAACTTAGAGATAGTTTATCACCCTTGTGACCTAGGTTATCTCTACCCCTTTCACCCTACACAACCTAATCTAGATTCATTTTAGGGTTAAATAATTTACATGAGAATTAAGACAAGAGGTTTACCTTGAGGTTTTAAATAATGAATGCACCTATTATGATGCATATATAAATAATTATAAGAAGATAAAATTATGCAAGGTGCATGTAGTAATTAGGACCATACATACTCATAATTCATCCTCCTCATTAGATCATAAACATAATGCAAGCAATGATGGTTTCACTAATTTTCCATCAGAAAAAGACAAAAAGGATGGCCATAATGTTAATGATTTGAGTATGATGATAGATTAAAATGAGACCCCTTAAAAAAGCATAGTAGTTTTTCATCTGTCATTTCATTATGATCCTAATAATCTCTACAAGTTTCAGCAAATAATGGTCCATACAGATAAGGAATATGTTTCCCATAAAGATGGTGCTAAAAATCAATTCACTCTCTAGATCTCTCCACTTGTTTATCCCAACCACAAGTTGGATGTGTTCATATATACTCTTCCTAAACATAAAAAAGAAAATGAATATGAATAATAATAACAAGATTAAGTCCAAGGATAAGTCTCATCACTCTACTTATTGATATTCTACCTCTACTGATTAATATTACTTGATTGGACTAAAAGGGAAATCTAAGAATGATAGTAGAAAGTTTGTTGTTTATATTTAAATAACCTATACTATTTATGTGTTATTTGTGGGAATATGAGAGTTAGGTTTGAATTTTACCATAACATCCCTCCTTAGGCTAGGTATCACTCTTACTCTATCATAAAAGAGATATAGTCCCTCTCTACCAAGATCTCTATTTGGGACCTTTTCCACCTTTGACTAAAGTAAAGGGGCCTCATATTTAATGAGATTTATCTCTCCAAAAAAATGCTACTATGGAATAACAATGAGGTATTATTTCAATCGAACATCCCTAATTGACCACACCTACCTACCTTATCTTTTGATCCTACCTCCTTTCTTGATCCTTCCATTTTATCAAAGAGGGATAGATTACCACCTACATTGAGACCTAAGTTACTAATTTTCACATAAATATATGCGTCATCAATGAGAGTGACACATTAAATATAATTCCTTTATAGGTGTTCAATACTATGGGTATTATCCATATGAAGACTTATGACTCTCATTAAAACTGTGTTCATTTAAAAAATGACAAGGTCATGTTGGTGGGTAACATGATGTTTTGGGTCAAGTTCAGACCTGAGATATTTAAGGTAAAGTTATGTGTGTTAGACTTAGATATATATATATATATATATATATATATATATATATATATATATATATATATATATATATATATATATATATATATATATATATATATATATAACATGATCCTTTATCATCCTTTCAACATTACCATTTAGCCCATTACATAGGCAATGTTTTATGGGATATAATTTATGAATGAAGGAGAGGTTCATACATTGGAGGTTGAAATAGATCCGTGGGCATGGTTATATGCTAAGACAAATCCCACTAGTGAGGCTTTGTTTATCTCCTTTTGGGATCTTTCTAGTTCACCCAAGTTATCATTGATGAATCTTGATTTCTCAAGGATGAATAGTTCAATCCTACTAAATATCAATTGATGTTCACTCCTCTTATGCCCATTACATTCTCTCTATCACCCCCTTCCTATTTTGAGTGTCAATGTGGATCTTTGATCTTATGAGACCTATTTAAAGATGTATCCATGACCATCAAGCCTCTTCCTTTATCATGAAATATCTATCATGGCATCATAACTCTTAATATTTCCCTTGTAGAGTCCTCTAGAGTTATTGATTTTGATATCAAGTGTCATTTCATCCATGGCATGGTACATAAATTATTAAAGGAGAGGATATACTAAAATAAGCTCATGAAATTGTGTCACAAAAATTACACCTTTTCACTCATTTGTATTTAGATATCTCACTCACTGATGATGGTTAGAACCCTAATATTTCCATAATTTAGGTAATCACTATTGAGGCTAAGGAGTTGGATCAATTAATTATTTATTATTTATCCCACCCTTATTATCCATTTGACCTATTTTTAGACTTATTTTGGGTCCTTTTTAGTGACCTAGAGAGAACGATACAACTTAACATGTTAAGACATGGCTTGCTTTAAGTTCTAGCCAAGCCATGGCCTAGGTCCTCAACATCCTAGGTTATCAATGACCTAAAAATCCTTAGGGCTTGAAATAAAACCTATTTTGGTGGTTCCATTTTTGTAGGTCCCCCATCATTTCTATTTTTAGCGTGAAAACACTATCCTATGGGTTTTAGCCTATTTTATACATAATGGTAATCTCTATTTTGCTCATCAAAGCTAGATGGTGCCTAATTTCATACATTTTTAGTCTCCTTACCCATTTTTTACTACGCATTCCTCTTCATATTCATCTCAAAATAGAATTAGAGTATTTTTATTCATTTTTTTAGTAGTGTTTTTGTTTACTCTAAGTTGTTCCTCTACCAAATCCTTATTTCTCTCTCACCATGGTCTTTTTAAGTGTTGTGATTATTTGATACTTCTTTGCTAGTCTTCTCTAGATATTATTCATTTTTTTAAAGGCCTCATACCACCCCTCCTCACTTATAATAATGAATAGATTTTTTATCCTTCATAAAATTATAGATTTGTCATGTTTTTTGTTTCCATCCTGCTACTTATTTATTTTTCTTCACGCTAATTTAAACCAATAGTATAATTTTAGGAAACCTAGGACCTAGGACTATGGCCTAAACTATTGATGATCCATGAGGAAATGAACTTCTTATTCTATTTTGTTCCTTGTAATGAGATTAAAAATGACACTAAGTATCACATGATCATTGGACCATTGGATAACACTCATAAGTTAGGTGTGTGTTATATGTAGTTGTTAACTAACTCACTCTTAGATATGTCTCAACTCACTAGGATCTATAAATTCCTTATCATTGAGTTATTCCCCTCTTTAATTTAGTACATTATTTTATCTCATTATTTGAGAGGTTTTGGATCTCCCACATCCATCATTTTTAGAACACCAAGTGGATGCTCTAGTAATTGCCATCTT
The DNA here is from genome assembly GCA_037957365.1 of Torreya grandis. Classification (NCBI taxonomy): domain Eukaryota; kingdom Viridiplantae; phylum Streptophyta; class Pinopsida; order Cupressales; family Taxaceae; genus Torreya; species Torreya grandis. The sequence goes on along the minus strand of JARHVA010005083.1, from coordinate 309,239 downwards.
GGATTTTATAGTTTGATGTCACTTTTTATACCTTATTATGTAAGAGATAGAGGTGGTGTTGGATAATAAAAATCTCATAATTATAAACACTAAATTACATCATTGATATTTCATCCACCACTATTCTCATCATGTGAGTGTAGGTGATGTTCTCTATTTCTATTATTATTTTATTTGGATTCCAGTTATTACATATCACACCTTTTTTTGTTGAACATGAGTACTTATACCTTGAGGTAATATGTAATAATGAATTAATCTCACCCTAATACTCCATGTGATTATATATATATATATATATATATATATATATATATATATACTTGTCATACTTACTACTAGACACTAATAAACCAATTCAACCCTTAAAATAATTTATAGATACTTTAAACCTTATTTCACCCTATCAATCCTTTTTCATACCTTGTGGTACCTTCCTACACCTTTTCTAACTTTCCCATAGCTTGCAAAGTCCCTCAAGATAAATTTGTGGCCTAGGCAACTAGTTATATTATAAAACCTATGGCTTAGCTTCCATTTTCCCTATTGTTCCACAACCCAATCCATTAATTACCTATAAAAGGTCTATTTCACTCTTGTCCATTACCAAATGCATATAAATGATTATTTTTAATGATTTTGACATTTATAAACTCTATATCAGTTGAAAATTTGCCTCATAACCCCTATTATTCATTCATTCTTCATATCTTGACCTCTTTTCAGTCATCTTGATTCTTTACTCTCATTTATCCTCCCTCTTAGAGATAAATCCACACTTTCACTTAATATTTGTATCAAATTCACCATTTTTATCCACATTTACACTTACCTTCACTATTGTTTGATCTCATAATGTATAAGTTGAAATTGAACATAATTTATGAACTTGGATAAGCTCTCACACCTCCTACTTACTCCCACCTAACTCTTTATCCTAGATTGTTATTATCAAATTAGACATAACTCTTCTTGTAACTTAGTCTTATTTTGGTTAAGATCAAACTTGGAATCTTGGTTAGTAGTTTCTTAAATTATCATTGAGCATGATCTAAGGGAACCTTTCTTACAAGTTGAAATTATTATTTTAAATTAGTTTAGTGTTATTTATAGGGTTAGAGATTACATGCTAGGGTTAGCTTCATTTTCACAAGCATTTAACATAAATTATGAAAATATTATGCATTTCCATTTGACAACATATTTCATAACCTAGGGATGCATGTTTATAAATTATTATTTGATCTTGATATTTATTACTTGTTTAGATTTCCTATTTAAAATGTATTATTTATTTCCATTATTTACTTAAATTATCATGGTTATACTAGTTAGAGATACTTTATTTTATCTAAGGTTGATTTCAATAGCCCTAACCTAGGTCTATATGTCCATTTTTAACCTAGTTCAAGCTAACAAACTAGATTGGTATCTTAAACCTCTAGTGGATTCTTATATCCTTCATTCCAATAGGTATTTTATTCTTACCCATCTAAAAAAACATAGTGTCTTTATTGGATTATTGAAGCTACATATAACATCATATAATATCCTTTGATTATGTGTAGAATATATCATCATAATATATATATATATATATATATATATATATATATATATATATATATATATATATATATATATATATATATATATATATATATATATATCAATTAGGACATGTATGTAACATATGGAATACAAAGCATGTAAGTGTCATGTATATATGTGTGTATAAATTAATTATATATTATAATCATATACAAATAATATGAGTGAATTATATAATCATGAAACCTATAAATCTTAACAAATATAATTTGTTAGTGTCACACACAATCCAAGGGAAACATATAAGGAATATAAATGTCTCAACAAGTAAGGCCAATCACCACACATAAGATGACACAATTTTTTTTTAAATAAGATAAATCAAGGATTTTGCATAAAAAGGATAAGGGACACATAAAATCTAACCTATCATGTAGAATAATATCAATGGAGCATAGAACAATAAACTTGTCTAACCATCCATATGTATCAATGTCTCATCATAGTATAATGGCATATCATGTATCACTATGTAAAAAATTAGTAATGAAAAAGTAACATGTAATAAATATATGTATACGATCATGGTACAAAATTCATAGAAATATATAACCTATAATAGTGAAATTTATAGAATAATATGCTCCTAAGATTAACATGGCCACTGGGTAAATGGAAAACCAACATCTTATGTGCAGTGACACTTTTATGTCCTTCATAATAGTTAAATATCATTAAATTAATATTTATATGTATAAAATATGTCATATACCAAACATGTTATAAATAAAATAATTAAAATTTAAATTGGCCATCATGTCATGCTCAAGTCTGGATTTTGATTTTTTCAAATATTTGAATGTTTATTTATTTATTTTTGGAATTTTTAAAACTAATAATCATGTATTTTAAAGTAATTAATCTTAATTAGGATTTAAATTATCATATAATATTTTGTTCTTGAGGTTATATAATCACATAAGCTTATATTCTTATAGTTTTGATGGGTACAATGTGCCTTTTATCATTTCTAAAGATTGTGATTTTGGATGGTAATCATCACCATCATGTAGAATCATAATAACCATTTCTTAATGTGATAAATTTATATGTTTGTTTTTTAAATATATTATAACATTAATAGATTTTAAATAGTGTTTTACTAATGTGAAGGGAAATTTGTATATATAAGTCATGACTCATATAGTTGTATTGACCACCTTTGGCCCACAAGCTTACTATGTACCTAGGGATATGATACAATAATGTATATGAGTTGATGGAGATGAATACATGTGTCATACATCCCCATTAGTTATTTATATGGGTTTAATATATTAGGATAAATGAGTGACTTTTGGAATTAGTGTTTTGGGTAATAGTTGACCTACATTGGGATTAGGAAGTTACCTACCCTTTATTAGTTAATTAGAGATCTATATAAAAGGGGTGAGTATCATTATAAATCAATCAAGTAAATTTTGAGTCTTCTATTTGGTATAAGTATATTTGAGGGCATCCCCTTGAATAGATTTTGTGTAGTTATTCCTTCCTAAAGGAGTATTGTATAGTGTTTCCCTACCTTAAGGGTGTTTCTACATATATTAGATATTTGGGAATATTGGCCCACCATTATATATTATGTTGTGTTAGTCTACATTATATTTTACATATTTAAAATATTACATATGTGGATCATAATAAGTCGTATCAGAGTTTCAATTTGAGTGATTTGTGTGGGGTGAACCTAAGTCTTGTGGAATCATTAATATCTTACAAAATTTATAAATTTTTATACAATTATTTTAATATAGATAAATAATATTTCAAGGAAGTTATGAAAAAAAAATTATAGGTTTTATGATTATTTTTGATTGAGTTATTAATATTTTAGGTTTTGTAATAAATTCATCATATATGACTAAATTTGATGAATTTTTTAGTGAAAATTTTGGTTAAGTATTAGTATACAAGAGATCTAAAATCAAAATTTTGGAATTTTTGGACAAATGTTGTGGTATTTATTGTGATTTTATTATTTTTCATATATTCACTCTATAGGTCAAAAGTTTTTGGAATCAAGAAATCCACTATCAAAATTTTAGACTATTTTGATCAATTTTTTTGGAGTTATTGAAAATTTAGGGATTTTCATAAACCTTAGTTATTTTTTGTGGATCATGAAGTTACAAGTATTTTTAGGGGAGATAATATTCATGCTATAAAATAGTGGCTCTTTTTTAAGGAGTATAATTTTTAAACAATTTGGTAGCAACCATTAATGTTTCTGAAATTTTCTTTAAGGTCCTGTATGATTTAGTGGGATGATTTGGGACTAAAACAATGGAATTTTTTATGGGAAGAAATGGAATAGGTTTTCCTAGATCAACAAGGTATAAAATAGAAATAAAATATATAATAATATGAATAGGATGAAAAAGATTATCATGGTAATGAATAAGAGAATAAATATCATGAAGAAGAGAAATTAGTGGAAGAAAATAATGACAATGAGGAAGAATATGAAAGTGATGATGAAGAAGAATAAATTGAGCATAATGATTAGGAAACTACAAATGGTGTATAAGGAGAGGTAAAGGATATAAAATAGAAAAAATATGGATTGGATGATAAGGATTTGAGTAGTTTGGATCTAAATAAATTAGAGTTAATTTTTTAGTTTCATGGATGCATTCAAAATAAGAATTTCATTATGTTCATAAACCATAGAAACAATTATAAATTCATCAACATGGATGTGTCTCAACATATGCATGTTCAAAAAATTAATATCAATGAGGCTCAAGTAGATGGTAAGAAAATTCAATTTTTTGAATATTTGAATCTCACTCTTGACAAATGTGTTTTGCATTCATATTTTTATGTTTTGGATATGGATGGTGCGGATATGGTTCTTAGATATATCCATGGTAAAAATTTTTAGGAACAATCAATATTAATGTTCAAAATAATTTAATGAATGTTTTGTATAGGAAAAAATAATGTCACTTTAAAGGATATCATATTTAGAAAGGCACAAATAAAAACTAAGGTAGAGCATGAGGATGAGTTTGAAATGGGTGATGAAGAGAATTAGGAAGATTTAGATGGTAACATAGATTGAGAAATAATAAAAGTAGAAAAAAACACTTCATGTACTCAAAATATAAAGGAACAATCAAATGAAAGAGTATAATAGGTAGAGGAAAAGGTGGATAGGTCAAAGTATCAGAAAAAAGGTCGAGGTATATAAAAAGCCACCTCATTATGAGAGGAAACAATCATGAAGCCATGTGAGGGACTATCATAACAATAATCACTTTGGCTATATGGGAAATCAAAGTACCTATCATTATGGCTATTCATAGAAGCCAAAAAAAATACTATGGTCAGGTATGGAATCAAAGTATCACAATGACCTATGGAACATGGAACTAGTGGGGAAATCACTATGATGATGCATGGAATAAACCACTATGCCAATGTATAGAATAATATTAACATGATAGAATATGTTACATGGAATTAAAGGAGGTATAATTATACATGGACACCAAGGGAAAACAATTATGATCATGAATGGAATTAGAGTAGCACATAAAAATTTTAAAATAAGGTTGGAGAGCTATCATCTACCAAGATCACATATGGATGATTGGATGAACAAGATTAGAGACAAGTGTGTAATGATTTGAATCACACTCATTTCTTAGTCTCTTCTTATGTTTTGGGGATTGAACATGTCAAGGAGGTAAGGAATTATATGTAACAAAGAATATTATATATTAACATATATGTATTGATGGATATGATGACATGTGTCAAACTCCCCCTTAGTTAATTATATGGTTCCAATATACTATGATAAGTGAGTAACTTTTGGAGTTAGTGTTTTGGGTAATTATTGGATCACATTTGGATTAAGAGGTTACCTATACTTGTTAGTTAATTAAAGATACATATAAAGGAAGTGAGTATCACTATAAATCAATCAAGTGTAGAGTATTATATTTGGTAGAAGGATATTGGAGGTTGTCCCCTCAAAGAGACATTATGGATTTATTCCTTCCTAAAGAACTATTGTATGGTGTTTCCCTACCTTAGGGGTATCTCTACATATATTGAATATTTGGGCATCTTGACCCACCAATATAAATTATGTTGTGTTTATCTACATTATATTATGCATATTTCAAATATTACACGTGTGGATGATATCAAGTGGTATCATAGCTTCGATTTGGGAAATTTGTGTGTGGTGAAACCCTAGTTTTGTGGAATCAATAATATCTTGAAATTGGTTGTATGTTTTTATATAATTGGTCTACTAGATATAAAGAATATTTTAAAGAAGTCACATTAAATAAATTGAGGTTTTATGACCAATATTGAGAGAGTTATTAATATTTTAGGGTTTATAATAAATTCATCACACATTCCTAAATTTGATGATATTTTTAGTGAAAATTTTAATGGTTGATTATCAGTATAGTAGAAATCTATAGTCAAAATTTTGAATTTTTTTTCAATTTTTGTGGTAGTTATTGTGATTTTATGATGTTTCATAGATTCTCTCTATAGGTCAGGAATTTTTTTTTTTTCACAAAATATTTACTAAATTTCCACTATCATACAAGAAAGCTACTATCAAAATTTGAGACTATTTTGATCAATTTTTTAGGAGTTATTTTAAATTTTAGGGTTTTTCATTAACCCTATTTTTTTAATCATGATTTTACATGTATTTTTATGGTAGGATGATATTCATGATAGAGAATGGCTGATTATTTTTAATTATTAAAATATTTGGAAAATTTGGTGGCAACAATATTTTTCAAAATTTATTTATGCTCCTACATCACTTTGGTGGGATGATTTGGGACTAAAATAATGGAATTTTTCATGGGAAGAAATGGAATAGGCTTTCTTAGATCAATGGGGTATAATAGTAAAAAATATATATAAGATGAATAAGAGGATGAAAATGATGATGATGGTAATTAATAAGAAAATGGAGATCATGAAGAATAAAAATTAGTGGAACAAAATAATGATAATGAGGAAGAACATGAAAGTGATGATGATTAAGAATAAATTGAGCATAATGATGAGGAGTCTACGAATGGTGTAGAAGCACAGGTAAAGGATATCAAAGATAAAGAAGGATTGGATGATAAGGTTTTGAATAGTTTGGATCTAATTAAATTAGAGTCAATTTTTCAATTTCATAGATGAATTCAAAAGAAGGTCATTATGTCCATAAACCCTAGCATCAAGTATAGCTTCATTAGCATGGATGTGGATAAACATATACATGTTCAAGAAAATAATATCAATGAGGCTCAATTAAATGGTAAGAATATTAAAGTTTTTAAAGATTTAAAGCTCACTATGGAAAAATATATTTTTATTTCATATTATATGCTTTAGATATAGATGGTGTAGATTTCATTCTTATATATCCATGGTTATAAACTTTAGGAACAAAAAATCTTAATGTTTAGAAGAAGTTCATGAAGTTTCGGTATAGGAAAAATAAGGTCACTTTATTGAATATCATAGTTAGAAAAGCACAAATAATAACTACAGTAGATCATGAGGATGAGTTTGAAATAGATGATCAAGAGCATGAGGATGATTTAGTTGATGACATAGATGAATAAATAATAAAATAATAAAATAAAATTTCATCTACTAAAGAGATAAAGGAACCACCAAAGGAAAAGGTAGAATAGGTAAAATAAAAGGTAGATAAGGTCAAAGTATAAAATAAAATCGAGGTATATAGACACCTAAATCATCATGAGAGGAAAACAATGGATACATGTGAGGGAGTGTCATAAAAAATCACTTTGGATATATAATAAATCAAAGTACCAATCACTATGAATATGCATGAAAGCCAAAAAATAACTAATATTTTTAGGTATGGAATTAGATTAGTGAAATGGCCAATGGAATATGGAATCAATGGGTAGATAAATATGATTATACATGAAATAATAACTACTATGGTCATGAATACAATCATATTAACACAATATAATCTTTTACATAGAATCAAATGATGAATAATTATGTGGACACCAAGGTAGTAAAATTATGACCATGACTGGAATTAGAGTAGAACACTAGAATATGGAAAAAATGTTTAGAGAGTTATCACTTACCAAGATCACATATGGATGGTTGGATGATCAATATTGGAGATAAGTGTGCGATGATTTGAAGCACATTCAATATTTAGTTTATTATTTTTTGGGGATGAAACATGTTAAGGAGAGAAGGAATGATATGTACCAAAGGATATATATATCTATATATATATATATATATATATATATATATATATATATATATATATATATATATATATGGGTTGATGGAGATGATAACATGTGGCACACTCCCCCTTAATTAGTTATATGGGTCTAATGTATTAGGATAAATGAGTAATTTTTGAAATTGGTGATTTAGGTAATGGTCATCCTACATTGGGATTAGGAGGTTACGTATCCTTTGTTAGTTAATTATATGTCTATAAAAAGGATTTGAGTGTAACTGTAAATAAATCCAGTAAATTATGAGTCTTCTATTTGGTAGCAGGATATTGGAGGTTGTCCCCTTAGAGAGACATTGTGGATTTTTCCTTGATAATGGAGTATTATATGTCATTTCCCAACCTTAATGGTTTTTCTACATATATTAAATATTTGGGGATATTGACCCACCAATATCTATTGTGTTGTGTTGATATACAATATATTCTACACATTTCAAATACTACATGTTTGGATCATAACAAGTGGTATTAGAGCTTAGATTTAGGCAATTTGTGTGGGACAAAACCCTATTTTTGTAGAATCATTAATATATTGAAATCATTTGTAAATTTATTTACATTGTTTTAATAGATATGAAGAATGTTTAAATGAAGTCACAGTAGAATAAACTAAGGTTCTATGATTAGTTTTGAGGGATTTATTGATATTTTAGGTTTTGTATTACATTCATCATATCTACTTAAATTTGAGGAATTTTTTAATTAAAATTTTAATGGTTGAGTATCAGTATACATGAGATATACAATCAAAATTTTGTAATTTTTGGACAAGTTTTATGGTATTTGTTATGATTTTATAATTTTTCATAGATTTGTTCTATAGGCCAAAAATTATGTGTTTTTTTTATGACATATTTACTAAATTTATAATATTATATAAGAAAGTTAATTTTAAAATTTGGGATTATTTTGATTAATTTTTCTTGAGTTATTGAAATTTTAGTGTTTTTCATTAACGATGGTTTTGTTTTGTGGATCATGAAGTTATAAGTATTTTTAGGGGAGGATTATATTGATGTTAGAGATTGGTGTCTAATTTTTAAGGAGTATAATTTTCAAAAAAATTGGTGGGAATAATGTTTCTCAAATTTTATTTATGTTCTTGTAGCACTTTGGTGAGATGAGCTGGGACTAAAATGATGGAAGTTTTCATGGGAAGAAATGGAATAGGTTTTCCTAGATCATATAAAAGTAAAATAAAGTATAAAAGATGAAGATGAGGATGAAAAGGATGATGATGGATTTAATAAGAGAATGGATATCATGAAGAATAATAATTGGTGGAATAAAATAAGGAAAATAAGTAAGAACATGAAAGTGATGAAGAATATGAAGAAATTGAGCATAATGATGAGGAGACTATATATGGTATAGAAGGAGAGGTAGAGGATCTCAAAGAGAAAGAAGAAGGATTAAATTATAAAGGTTTGAATAGTTTGTCTCTAAATAAATCAAAGTCAATTTTTTAGTTTCAAAGATGAATTGAAAGGAAGAAGGTCATTGTGTCCATAAAGCTTAGTAGCTAGTATAACTTCATCAACATGGATGTAGCTCAACATATACATGTTCAAGAAAAGACTATTAATGAGACTCAAGTAGATGGTAATAATTTTCATGTTTTTTAAGATTTGAAGGTCACTATGGAAAAATATGTTTTGTATTCAAATTATTATTCTTTGGATATGGATGGTGTGAATATGGTTCTTAGATATCCATGGTTATAAACTTTAGGAACAATCTATATTAATGTTTATAAAAACTTTGTGATGTTTTGGTATAGAAAAAATAATGTCACTTTACATGATATCATAATTGGAAAGGCACAAATAAAATTTAAGCTAGAGCATGTGGATGAGATTTAAATATAAGATGAAGACCTGGAAGAAGATTCAGATGATAACATAGATGAGGAACTAATATAAGAAGAAAAGAAAACTGCATCTACTCAATAGACAAAGAAACCACCAAAGGAAAAGGTGGAAGAGATATAATAAAATGTGGATAAGGTCAAAGTATCATAAAAATTTGAGGTATATAGACACCCAAATAATCATGAGAGGAGACAATTATAGATCCATGTGAATGAGTGTCATAACAACAATCACTTTGGTTTTACATGAAATTAGAGTAAAAATCACTATATCTATGCATGGAAGCCAAAAAATAACTAATATGGTCAGGTATGGAATCAAAATAGTGTAGTGTCCTATGTAACATAGAATTAATGGGGAAATATCTATGACTATGCATGGAAGAATAACTACTATGGTCATGAATGGAATCAAAGTAGCACAATGGAATATGGTACATGAAATCAAAGGAGGAATAATTATGCATTGACACCAAGGTGGTAAAATTATGATCACAAATGGAATCAAAGTAGCACATTGGAATTTGGAAACAAGGTTAGAGAACTATCACCTACTAAGATCACATATGGATGGTTAGATGATCGATCTTGGAGACAAATGTAAAATGATCTAACTCACACTCTTTATTTAGTTTTTTCTTTTGTTTTTTGGATAAAACATGTCAAGTATGGAAGGAATGATATGTAACTAGGGATAAGATATATTAATGTATATGAATATATAGATATGCTAATATGTGACACACATTCCCCTTAGTTATTTATTTGGGTCCAATATATTATTATAAATGACTAACTTATGGAATTAGTGCTTTGGGTAATGGTTAGCCTACATTTGGATTAAGAGGTTATCCATCCTTTGTTAGTTAATTATATGTATATATCAAGGAGGTGAGTATCATTGTAAATCAATCAAGTGTTGAGTCTTATATTTAATGTAGGGATATTATAAGTTGTCCCCTTGAATAGACATTATGGATTTATTCCTTCCTAAAGGAGTATTGTATGGTGTTACCCTAAATTAAGGGTATTTTTGCATATATTGAAAATTTGGGCATTTTGGCCCATAAATATATATTTTGTTGTGTTGACATAAATTCTATTATACATATTTAAAATGTACATGTGGATCATAATAGATATATTGGTAAAAATATATATATCTAAGGGGCCGAGATCATTGTGTGTTATGTTGTAACTTTGTATGTCATAACCCAACTATTCTATACCTTTGAAATTGAATATATAATGTTGTATATAATCATCAATTTAAACATTTTTTTTAGTATTTAATTTCCATAAAAATAACAATTCTCAATGGTTCTTGTCGTGGATTCTTCCTAGTCATATTTGTTGTAGATGCCATGTTTATGGGGGATTTGATGTTATTTTCCATTGTTGGTCCTATAAAATCATGATAATTCTTTTATCCTTGTATTTATGAATATGTTTTTATAATACTTGACAATGATGTGTATCATATACCATGATTCTATGAGAGCCACAATATGTATGGCCCTTTTTATTTAAGAGACAACTCACAACTAGATGTTGAATATATGGTAATATGATAAGATTATGACAAAGCAGACATTGTAATACTATACTTAATATATCTTAGATTTTTTTTATTTTTAATGGTGTTGGAGTCATATAATATATCATCTCCACATTTTTTACTAAATTATTTGGTCCTTCTTTGTCCAAGTCTCATTGATATTTATTATTTGTTGAGATTAGTGTGTGATAATGTTACAACTATTATTCACATTTATGATATGTGCATGGTTGTCATTATTTCGTTTCCTTTATCCATATAAGATTGTGTTTGTAGTAGTTTTTGATATGTCATTATTAATTAGGTATAAATCATATCAATATGTTCTATCTCCAACATGTGTGGATATGGTATGAGAATAGTATTATTCTAAGGGATTGAAATTTATCTTTTGTATATAATCATATATCATATCTCCCATGTTTATTATTAGTTATCATTATCATAATAACATCATGAATATGTGGTTTTTATAAATTAACATGAAATATTTTCTATTCCATGAATTATTTTAATATAGTTGGTTCTTTGTATTTTTATGTACTTGATTTACCTACTTCATATGTATTCACTTGAGTTATTAAAATATTATATGATGGGGTAATAATGGTGTGATCTTATAACTAAGAAACTTATTGATCCTCATTAGTAATTATAGTGAATTTTTAATATCTTAGTGGATCCTCATTTATTGGTTTAAATAGGAATAACCTTCATGCATATAATTAATACATTTGTGTAATTTTGATGTTATTGCTTCCATAACATGCATCCATGGTCATCCTTAAATTAGGTTATAATTTAAATGATTATCGATGATATGGAAACTAATAAGTGTTACTTTGGATTCTAATATCACATCCTATGATATGGTTCTAATTACTTTATGTGGAGTGTTATCTAATCCTTTTATTATGATTTTTTTTTGAATAGTTTCTTTGTTGTTACCCAATAATTATAAGAATGTAGGATTATTTTTTTCAATCCATAACCATTATCTACTACCACACACTTGACCAAGCTATGATATAATTTATCTTGAATAAATAATTAATTTTTTTCTCTACTACATGTTGTGTGAGTAAGTATGCTTTGTAAAAAATGATAGTTTTGTTTTTATCCTTTAATGTGTTCATAATGGTATAAAATTATATATCTTACATATCACTAGATAGAGTTATTTATGTTGGAAATATTGTCATTGATGTCAAAGGTTTAGTATTATTGGTGATAAAGGCCCCATTGCATTTAATATTGTTTATCTTGGATAATATGAGTTAATATTTATTTAATATTAATGAATATATTTTTGGTTGCATATGAGACAAAATAAGGGCCCATGGAGAAGTTGAAGAGTCATGGGATAAAGACAAAAGAAGGATGGGATGCATTTTCCCATGAAGAGTCATCTTGGGGAATACCAAGAGTCACCAAGTGAAGACAAAAGAGTAAAGGGAGAATTTATCATGAAGGGACACTTAAAGGAATACGAAAAGTCACCAAAGATAAGGAAAAAAGTGGGAAAGATGTTTTTAGTCATGAAGGGTCACCACATGACTTTTCAAATGCTTGGATATGAAGGGTCATCCAAGATTGGTGCCATTTTCCATGAGGAATGAAAGGTCACAAAGGGGGAAGGCCAAAGGTCATTTGTAAAACTATAAATAAAGGCTTGAGTAGCCATTTGTAAAGTGGAAGTGAGAGGTTGATTTGATATTGTAATATCTAGCTTAGAAGAGCAATTATGAGAGATGATTTGTATTTGTTATATCTAGCTTATAAGAGCAAAAGTGAGAGAGAGGAAGGTGATGTTGTATTGATCTATCATTTGTTGAGATAACAACATTGAGAGATAGGTGTGTGGTATACACAAAGGGCTTGGTGCTCATGTGGGTTGGTGCTCATGAATTGTTGCTGAGTTAGTGCTTGGCAAAGGGGTTGGTGCTCATATGGGTTGGTGCTCACGAATGACAGCTGGGTTGGTGCTCGACAAAGGGGTTTTAAGCTCCTGTGGGGTGGTGTTCATTAATTAAAGCTAAGGTTTGTACTTGGAAAAGGGGTATGGTGCTCCTCTTGGGTTGTTCTCATGAATATATTTGAGATTGATTCTCTATGGTTTTTCCCACATTGGGTTTCCATGTTATATCTGGTGTCTCTCTCTGTCTTGTGTGATGTTTATTGTTTAAGTTTTATTACATATCTTAAATTATTTATTAAGTGGAATTTGGTTAAAGGAAAGATTTATAAGATATATAATATACTGATTCACCCCCCTCTCAGTATATTCTATGCTCAACAGTTTCTTAAAACACCTTAAATAATACATTTTTGTAAACAATTAAGATTTTAATTAAATAAACATAGAAATATTAACATGAATATTATTTAATTGATGGATTATGTCATAACCATTAGGTTGGTTGGATAATTTTATAATAGGTGGAGGAGGTTCAGGTGTAAAATGTTTAATACATTCATTATGTCATGCATGGTGGTACACCCTACCTCATCTAGTGTTAACAACATAGAAAATAGTATATATAATAAGTCATGGGTGAATAATGGGAGTGGATGTAAAATATTATAATGTTGATGTCTTAGTGGAAAATGAAAAAAATGAGTCATGCATGCCCTTCGGCAATTATTAGTTACAAGAAGAATCTTATAGTAGATGTAAAAACAATAGGATTCAAGGAAGGATTGAATTTTTTCATTGGTAATTTTTGGCTTATTAGTGAAATTGGATTTAATATTTTTTAACAATTTATATACATAATTAATCCAAATAATATATAATATCCATGAAAAACAATATAAATATAGTATTAGTTATGTTAACCAATAATTTCCATTCAATAAGTTCATGATTACTGTGTATTATTAGGGAAAAAATATAAAATTTAAAGCTAATATTTTATATCTTAAATGAAAACTTAGGGTTTTGCACTATTAGATATGTGTACCAGTCCACCAATATGTTTTAACACAATTTTTATTAATGGGTTAGATTAATATAATTATGAGAAAATTTTAAATGTGATTTAAATAAATAGATATTGAATTCAACTATACAACTCAATGTAAAAGACCTTAATTAGTTCTTATTATTTGATAAGGGCATATTTTAAACATGGAAAGTAATAAAGATATCATGATACTTATACTATTTAGTTTAGGAATTGATCTACTACTTATACTGGGTATATTCTATAGGATTAAGTTAGTATCACTCATCGATACTAACATAGTAGTCAGTACTAGCCTATAAGGAAATGTCCCATAGTAAGTGTACAGTTACCTATGAATATATGTTATTAATCTATATTTGTGATCTCACACCTTGATGATGTGCAAATATATATAAATTAACCTCTTTTACCTTGAAACCATAGATGCAATTGTGAGGGATAAAAATCTATAAAAATGGGGGAAGTGTAATGGGTTAAGTTGACTCCAATCACCCTCATATAATTATTAGTTGTTACCTACATATACAATACTCTAAGGATGGAAATCAAGCCACACATTTTTCTCACATGTAGTGTGATTATGAAATTATGTTCCTTCTCTATGTATGTAACTAGTGATTGGCTTTGGTTCTTGGCAATGATGCATTTTATTTGGTTTTTTAGTGCTTTAATCTTGGATTGTGATTATTCCTAGTGACATATATGCAAGTTGGGAAGAATAGGTAATATTTTATTATTTCACAATAGTGTATATATGTATAACAAATAAGTTCTAAATCCCCTTTTGAATGAGACATTGATTTATTTATATATGGATTAATTTGAGTAATTCTTCATGCCACTAGCATTCTAGTATGATGGGATGAACCTAAGGGTAGGTTTTATTTTATAAAATAGTCATTTCAAGGAGTTGGTTGGTTCTAAGCAATACATGTTATTGATTGGTGATAACAAATTCTACTAGCAAAATTAACACATGTATAGGTGGGTTGAGTTAAGAGTATAGGTATGTATATGTAGGATATTTATAAGGTTTAGGATATATAGTGAGGTTAATTTATATGTATAACATTATAATGGAAGATTGGACTCATAATATAACATGAAAGAGTTAGAGGATGGAAAATTAGGACCTTTCTTGAGTGATCAAGTCATGCATGGTAAATGTGTGTCAAGCTTGTCATTGTCAAGTACTAAAGACAATAATCTAGTATATAAAACATGTTTTTATATATTATTTTAAGGGATAGATGAAATAATTTAAAAAATGGA
Organism: Torreya grandis; assembly: GCA_037957365.1. Taxonomy (NCBI): domain Eukaryota; kingdom Viridiplantae; phylum Streptophyta; class Pinopsida; order Cupressales; family Taxaceae; genus Torreya; species Torreya grandis. The sequence goes on along the minus strand of JARHVA010005083.1, from coordinate 293,676 downwards.
TTTTAATGTCATTAAACTTGAGGAGCAGTCATTTATTGTGAAGGATTTAAACGAGTCACTGATATTTCATGAGTTTTATACTGACTCCGTAAACATAGATGTAAATCACATAGATGAAATGCATAACATGTAATATTACCCTAAATTCCATGAAAATATTAAGAAAAATATTATCATTGGGTATTATTTTATCAATAAAGTTTCCTCATTGACTCTTCATCATATTTGTAGATTCAATCTGGATTTTAGCTCTCAAAGATACCATGTTATTAGATACCTTAATGATCACCTTGGGTAATTATAGGAGTGATAAAATTAATGTTTTTTTTACTTAGCATAAATAAAATAATATCGATGATATACCCTTTGATCTATGTTATAGGGGTGTCGGACTAGGCATATGGGGGATAGCTACACGATAGAGATAATGCACAACTATGAGAGTGAATACATGCAAATATTTCAAAAATAAAAACTGACAAACATTAAATGGAATATAAGTATTATTATTATATTAAATGTAACTTATAATCAATATGAAATAATAGGGAGGTTGGCATAATGTGATATAATGCATGTGTTATAGAGTAGTTATATAGAATATGGTATTTTTGTTACAACTGTGTATGGCATCAACCATTGGCTAGATGAATATGTTATATATTTATATAATAAGAATAATGAATAGTTACAAATATTTTTAGTTAAAAATAAGATTATTACAAGTCATTTCATCTTCCTTTCTAGGAAACAATCAATCTTCCATGTTGGTGGCAATTAATAGTTCAAGTAATATATTATTGATTGGAAAGCACCACCTAAAAAGTCACATGTTCAGATTAGGTTAAAACACAAACTTTTGGATTGAGCATAGGTGTATGCACATGAGTATATGAGTAGGCTCCATTGAGGCATGTGGGTCTCCAAGATGGTAGTGCATAGGTTGTGATATGGTAAAATCTAGGTGAATAAGTCTATGATAAAAAAAAAATAAGGTGTGTAATTGAGATCAATATCAATGTGGAGGAGGGAAAAATAGTGCATAGTAATTTGGAGTGTGATTTTAAAATGTATATTATAAATTCATGATACACATGAGCTACACATAGATCCTTCAACCTTATTTGAATAGAAATGGTCTCCATTACATTGATGGGTAGTTTATATAATTATATGTGAATTTGTTGAGAGCGGTACCACTTAACTTGATTAACACACTATCCAAACTTAACCAATTATAAATTTTGATGTGGGCCACAGTGGCTATAGATCCTCCATTTTTATCACTTCCATGTCAAAATTGTAAAATGGAAAGAATTTTCATAATTGCACATAAAATGGTCCAAAATCATTTATCCACCTAACTTATAAGTTTGAATTCACATTTGGGTATTTCTAGGTGGGATAATTCATTATATTAAATCTATTCAATTATAATTCTAGTCATTTTCTTTAGTCAATTCTTCTACTCTAATCAATTTAGTAATTATCCTTTACTGATCAATTAATGCAATCAATTCCCCCTCCCCTAAATCATTATTCTAATCAAATTCCCCACATCATATTAATTAAATTAATCTTTAGTTAATTGAGTTAATAATTATTCTAATTATATTTATATGTACATGGAATTATAATTTCCTTTAAATTAGTAATTCTTCTTTTTCTCCCTCTAAGAGGCATCTTCATTCATGAAATAATCTTGAAATCCTATTGAATATTATTTTGTGATCTCACTAATTATTAAAGGAATTAATATAAAGAATTATTATCCACCCTTCATCTTAGAAACAAGATGAAGGGTCCATAATGAACCTTGTGAGATATTTTAGGAAGAACTCTCAACCCTTCGTCTTGGAAATAAGATGAAGGGCCTTTATTAATGATATATGTGCTTTATTGGGAATTATTTTCCAACATTAATCTTAGAGATAAGATGAAGGTTCCACATTAAATCTCATAAAAATAATTTGAGGATAATTATCCACCCTCCATATTTCATGCAAGATGGAGGGCTAATTTTAATGCTTATTTAATATTTTCAAGAGGTATCCTCTACCCTTCATATTTGATAAGATGAAGGCCTCATGTGATAAATCCACGTACAATCCATGTGTCTTGGTGAGGATGTATTTGTATCCATCCATATTGGATTCAAGATGAAAGGTCCTCATTGATTCAAATTTATTATAAATATACCTCTTCTCCTTCTAAATGAACACGCTCAAATTGGACAATGAAGTGTTGTCATATTCTCAATTCTTCTTATGCATCACCTTTATACTCTTCATCAATTTAAACTAATCCAAATTTTAAAAGGATATGTTTCATCCTAAAATGGCATTGAAAAAGACCTATTGAAACTACATTTGATCCAAATCATACACAAAGATGAGGTTTGTAATGAAGGTTTGTATTGTATTTATTTAATCATAGTATTGATATCTTAATATTTCTATGCTCATGATATATTAGCTGTATATTATTAGTTATTCATACTTTATTTTATGATTTGATATTATTGAATAATTAGAACTATATATTATAGATTCTAATGATACATATGGCATGCCTAGTGAAACTAGAAACCCATACCTTTATTATGAACCTCTTTAGAAATCTTCCTTTATAAAAATATTATTATTTGTCTAATTTATGTTCATTTTTATTAATTTTTTGTCTCTATGTATCAACAAATTTGGTTCATGAAATGGTAAAAAATGCCACTATTTTTATGATAATAGGTAAAAAAGCTTTGTAATCAATGAATTTGCATTTATGCTATGTCTTCTATTCTATTTTTTTTTTTTGTGGGTTTTAAAATCAATGAAATCAATAAGGAAATTAGTGAAATTGACTACTAAATCATTAAAATCACACCTAGGTATCACATGGTATTTTTCGTTCCAATTGGTGAATTTGTCATAATTTTGGGGAAATTAACTTATTTTCTATTGAAATCACCTTGGAATTAAATAAAACAACTTTGTTCTCTTTTCTTCTTCCCTATTGTAAATTTTGTTAATGTTCTATATTTCATGGAATTGAGTTACATTTTGACAAAATTACCTTTCTAATTGGTGAATTTGTTTATGTGCTTTGTTTCTTATCTTTTATAAATTCTATGTAGGTTTTACAATAGAAAAAATCATCCATGAATCAATGAAATTGTTAATAAATTGGTGAAATCATTCTTAGGTATTTCCCAAATTTAATTTTCCATTAAAAAATAAAATTGACTTATTTTTAGGGAAATTTATTTAGCATTGATGAAATAGACCTACTAATAAGTGAATTCACCTTATGTCTATGTTTTTTTATGTTCCATTTTGTGATGGTATCTAAAAATAATGAATTTTCCCTATTTAAAAGTGAAATCATTTTAGTATTTTAAAATTTGAAATTTTTAAAAACATATAAAATCAACTTCCTTCATTTGATAAAGACACACCAAGGAAAATTACCTACATTATTTACTTTTAGGTTCCAAAAAGGGTGTGGTGATCCATTTAAACATACATTATGTGTTTAAATGTCCTTCAGTGCTCTAAAAATTAATTTATTTATTGAGTTAGTGTATTAAAATGAATTCAAATATTATTGATTTAGTGCTTCTTAAAAATAATTCATGCTTTTCTTGGTGCTATAAAAATCCATTCATTTCTTTTCATCTTGATTTAATTCTTTGTTTAGATGGTGTCTTGTATATATTGTGTGATTCTTTCAAATGTATGCTATCCCATTTGGTAGGGTGACTCAGAAATGTGGAGGTAATTATTTATTTCTATCCTAAGATATTTGTTTATTATTTTCTTCACTTTCCCTTTCTTATACATTAAAATGATAATACCTTTCATTTTTATTTTGTCTACATGATTGGGGTGTCATTATCATTTGTGAGTCCTTAGGGCATAGTGACTAGGTTACCATTACGTAGCATAAATACCAACCATGTTATCTGATAGGTTACATAAATTGAGGTTACGGTAGTGGTATCTTAGTTGGAATGTCCTTTAGAGAATAATTTTTTCTATTAGTACTTTAGTGAAATCCTTACAAATGAAATGGTCATTAAGTGAATATAAACTTTATAAAATGGCTCATTAAATATCAACATCTAATTAATTGATTTTTTTATGGCCACATACCATAAGGTATAGCCGAAACATATATAAATTTCACAACAACTTTAGCATAGGACCTTTCAACCACAAAATATTTATCAGCACAGGGTTACAAAAGTAATCACACTAGAAGATATATTTTATGTAAAAAAATCTTGAGAGAAGGATAGGATTAAAACACCACTAATAATTGCATTAATTACTTTAAAAATCTTAAATTTTATAATCCTCTCTCAAGAAAAGTATGTCAAAAGAATAAATGAATGTGGAATATTTTTGTGCTATTCACTAAAGTAGAGATGGCATATTGAGTGTTTGATATCTTAGTTATTGTGTCAAAAACTTGTCATAATCTATATACACCTTCACAAAGAGGCATTACTCTTCCAAAAAAATTGGGTTAGAATTTCATAACCCCAAAGGTGTTATGTTGTCAAAATTGGTCCACCGTACTTATTTCTAGGTGTTATGTTGAAAACCCCCTCTTTTTCGAAATTATGTCATGACAGTACCCCTTTTAAGTCATCCCTAATTTCAATTTCAAACCAAATTTATAAATAAAATTCAAATTAGGTCACCTATTCAAGTCCAATTAATTCATCCATTCATAGTCAAACTATTTTTAAGTCAACTCTATTTGAGTCAAACCTTCAATTCTATTTTTAAAATAAATTTTCTAGATCTATTTCAAATTAGGTCCAAGCCTTATTCAAACCAACATAAATAAAGTCACATTCAAATAAATTTGACTTTGATCAAGGTCCACCAATTCAAATCATATCCTTATTTTTTCATTCAATCTCTTACACCTATCAGTTGGGAATGATGTAGTCATGAAATCCACCCTTTATTTAATTTGAATCTAATCCAAAATTAAAATATAATATGAGCTTAGATCAATCTAATCAATCTACCTTATTTTGGGCTAATCATAGTCTATTTCATTAAGTACACCCTACTTGGGGATAATCTAAATCAAATAAATTCTAATTTTTTTCCCTACTTAGGGATAATTATATATCAATCAAGTAAATTCCACCCTACTTAGGGCCAATTCCAATCTAATCATCCCCCCTACATGTATCCTTACTTTGGCACATACTTCAATTAGTATTCTATTACCTTTACATTATATTCTATGGTGTTCAAACTAGATAAAAACAAATCTTATGAATAATATCTATTTAACAACAAACATGATCTCCTTTTATGAATCTTAGAAATAATTTCTTGACTTCCTATAGATTATAATCTAAAAAACTTATATTCTATCCTAAGTAGGAGTAGTCACACCATTTCATAATGGCATCCATCAAACATCTTGTCTAATGATCATGATCATACTAAAGAAGGGAAACCTCTTTTGGCACCTTTATCTAATGATGATTTTAATTTTGAGCTACAACAACGACATCAAATGTCAAGTATAAGCTTATTTTATAAGACAAGATGTAATATACCAGCTCTTTTAGCTTATCCAAAACCTATATTATATTAAATATATTATTACTTTGACTTAGATTCATATTCAATTATTCCATCTAATTATGTCTTGTGATTACTAGTCCAAGCGCCATCATCTACTAAGAATTCAAGTGCACCCCAGTCTAAAAATCCATTTTTAGGGATATGCTAAGATCACTTTCTTAATCATAATCATACTCATTCACTTTCAGGTCAAGATCAAGACAAATCACCCATTTTTAAAGTTCTCATTGAATCACCCATATTTGATGAGTCATCCTTTCACCATCATCCTATCTTTGATGAGCCTTAATTTGAAGAGGATCTCTATGACTTTTACCTATATTTTATGAGATATTATTCAATTATCTTATCTTCAAATAACACATTATTGATCAATAGTCTATCTTTCATTCATTTCCATACATTCCCCATTTTATAAAAATCTTTTTTCCTAAAGATTTCATTTCTAAGTGAAAGGTGAATAAGGTACTTATGTAAAATAAAATTGAATGAACCAATTTTTTATACATATTAACATTTGAAATAAGTTATTTAAAGTCAACATTATTATCAACATCAATGTTAGGATCATGTTTTCTTTCAAACCTAATATCAAAATTGGGTTCCATTTTAGAAAAAATCCTAGATTTAGTGTCAAAAGTAGAATCAACATCAGGTTCAGATCCTCTTAAGTCAAAATTGGCTTAAGAATAAAAATAAACTATTGGATATTAAAATAATGGATATACACTTATATCTAATACACTTAATTTAGAATCAACTTCTAAATAAGAATACATTAGTGGATATCACAACATTGGCTAGATGATTCTATCAGATCCACTTAAGTCAAAATTAACTTCCAAATTAGAATATGTGTCATTAGAAATATCCCTTATCTATATTATCATCATTATTAGTTTTATTCAATCAAAACATGAAAATAAATTGAAAAAATCTTAGAGCCTCAGACCTCATGACAAATACAAAAGGTTAGTCAATAATCCATTAGATTTAAACTAGAAACATGCAAACCTCCATTAAAGGCTTCTTTGTATGGAATGTCACTTAGGTGTATCTTTAAATGATATTTGTCAATGAAAACTATGTGAGGACATTTACATAAAAACTATGGACCATGTATAACTTAATTAATATTTTGGTAAAGTTGATGCACAATAAGACTTGATGATTTGACAACACTTCATTGTCTAAATTAATAATGCCAATTATGATGCAAAATGATATATTTATAATAAATCTAGATTAATAAGAACCTTAATATTAAAATCAAGATGAATGGTTATAAATGAGTCCTCAAATCTTTACATGGATTAGAACATGTATCACTAATGTGAAACCTTCATCTTAATCGAGATGAAGGATAGAGGATGATCTTTGAAAATATCAAATGAGAATTAATATAAGCCCTTCATCTTGTTTCTAAGATCAAGGGTGGAGTATTGTCCTCATAATATCTTTATAAGAATAATTTTGGTCCCTTCATCTTGTTTCCAAGATGAAGGGTGGAGAATCATTCCTAAGCAAGCGCATAGATAACCAATGTGCTCCCTTCATATTGTTTCCAAGATGAAGGGTTGGGAATACTCCCTAAAATATCTCATAAGATTCATTGTGGGCCCTTCATCTTGTCTCAAAGATGAAGGGTGGAGAATAATATTGTATATTAATTCACTTTATCAAATTGATTTTAGCTCACAAAAACATATTTGAAATAATCTCAAGATCCTTTATTGAATCAATATGCCCACTTGGAGGAAAATAAGAATTAATTAAATGAAAGGAAATTATAATTCTATTTGTAATAGAAATATAATTTAGAAGAATAATTATTTTGATTAATAAAATTTCAATTTAAATTAATATCATGTGGGGAATTTGATTATAATATTGATTTATAAAAGGGGAATTGATTGTATTAATTTATCAATTAATGGAAATTAGTAAATTGATCAGTGAAGGTGAAATTAATTAGAGACATTGACTAGAATGATAATTGAACATAGAAATTGACTAGAGTGACAATTGAATAGTTAAATTGAACAAAATGATAATTGAATAGAGAAATTGACCAAAGTGATAATTGAACATATTTTATATGGTGAAATATCCCACCCATAGGTTCCCCTAAGTAAGTTAAATCATGAATATAAGATGAATAGAATATTTTAGACCAATTTTATGTGTAATTGCTTGAAATCATTCCATTTTGTAACTTGACATGGAAGTGATAAAAATGGAGTGGTTATATTTTCCCTTATTTAATAAGGAATTTAAAATATATAATAAGTAACATCCTCTTAGATAATGAGAATTAAAAAAAAAGTGGATGAAAATTAGATGAAGAAATAATGGTTGTTGTGATGTTGTCACTTCCAACTGATAGGTGCAGGAGATTGAATGGAAAAATAAGATAAGATTTTAATGAAATTAGTTAGATGATACCCCATTAAGAGGTCATGTTTAAGAATTTAGATGGGCTCTTTAAAAATATAGGAAGAAGATAGAATGGAAGAGAATATTAACCCATGGATAGTATTACACCACTTGAGTTAAGACTCACATTCTTTGATTTTTGATGAGGATGAATTGTTTTCCCCAAGTGGGGCAGAATTGGGAAATAAATGTAACTAAATAAGAGAAAAAATTTGAATTTTCTCAAATAAGGTGAAATATGTGGGATTAGGAATGATTTATCTTTAATAGGAATATGCATGCTTGATTTTCCCCAAATAAGGTGAAAGCTACAAGCTTGGATTGATGGTTCACCACAAACATAGTGGATAATTGAAGATCCCCAAATAGGGTGAATTAACTAATGGAATTGATTGATGGGAAATCATAGATCAAGGATTTAACTTTTTTCAAAGATCAAAGATGGTATTAATTATATAAAGTTAATAATTTGGCACAAACATGTGTGCTAATGATATAATGACTTTTTGTCGAAGCCATAAAAATTTGAGAATGTAAGAATGCTTAAAGTGATGAGTGAATTAATAATGGAAAATTAAGATAATAATTGAGTAATGGCATGATTCGATTAGAAGAATATATATGTTAATAATAATAAAATAGGGTTGGATGAGTTGAAATTAGAAACTAATTGGTACTAAGTGCCACTTATAGTCTAAAAAGACCTCAGGCTAATGTAGTTTTCCCAAAAATTGGGAGAGAATATGATGAATAATGAACTAGATGATTAAAAGAATAATAATGGTTGATCAATGTGTATGTCTCTATTTTCTATTTTTATTTGTTTAAGCACATCCTAATTAACATATAAATATCCATAATGTGTAGTCATTATGATTTGTTCATTGAAAAATGGGATGATGTGATGTAGTCAAAGATGACCAAAATGATTAAATTTGATAAGATATGATGATGCAATAGGAGATACTTTCACTATGAAATTGATTATTTAATAAATTTTATGGTTTATTTTTAATTTTACACATGATAGTATACAACATGATATAAACCACCATGATGACCTAGCCACAATGTGTATAAGGATTAACCCCTGATCCAATAGATAATTTATAACAAGTACTAATGATAAAAATCATGATGACAATGATGATGTATGCCAATGGATGGAATCAAGTAAAAGTGAATGATAGGGGACACCATGATAATTAAATTATTATCACATTGGACTAAATCAAGTCAAAAATAATAAAAACAAACAAATAAGAAAACACAAAAATAGGTAAAAAAAAGAAACAAAAAATAATATTGTCTTTAATAAAGTCTAATTATACATGATAGGATCAAGAATTGTGATGGTTGGAATGTATGCCAACAAGTAAGGATACATTCAATGGGAAGAAGTGGGAATATAACATCCCAAAATAAGATGCACGATTAAGCATTCCCTAAATATGGTGGAAGTGACAAGTTTGAATTAGAGTGATTTGATTTGAATCTTCCCCAGTGGTGGATTTAGGAAGGAGACATCCCAATGGTAACCTAAGAAAATATAAATGTTTTTGAATTCTTTGGTTGTATATATTTTCAATATATTTTGGAATTTTATTATTTTTAAGATTTTTTAATGTTATGAATGTTTAGGATTTTTATATTTTTTTTTATTTTTTTGGGTTTTTGGCATCTCAACTCAATGTAAAATTACGAGATGTAGAATGATTTAAATCACAAAACTGTGAGAGAATGGAACTGACTCACACAATTATGAGAGCATATAATTAACTCATAAAATGGAGAGATCATGAATTTAAATAAAAAATGGTGAGAGCATGGAATTAAATAAAAAATGGTGAGAGCATGGAATAAACTCAAAAATGATGAGAGCATGGAATTTAACTCGTAATATGGTGAGAGTGTGGAAATTAACTTGTGAAATAGTGAGAGTGTATAATTAAATTTTAAAATGGTTAGAGCATGGAATTTAACTCAAAAATTATGATAACATGAAAATTAACTCAAAAAATGATGAGATCATGGAATGGGAATATTTAGGAGTGTTTTAAATAATATACCCATAAGGGATCACTAGCACAGGGAAAACTTGCTCTAGCACTCAGATGGGATGTAATAGTAAATGGAAGATTAGGAAGACCAAATTGGATAATAATAATGGATGGTAATTATATAATGGATATCCAAGGACCATGTTACCTAGGCACAAGAATTTATAGTCATCAAAGTGCCACTAAGAGGATATGCTAAGAGATTTTCTAAAACATGGCTTAGAACAACTTCCACTTTCCTATTAAGATAAATATATGAAATAAAAATTAATTTTAGGATAAATTAAAAACTAGATCTATCCCCAAATTACATTTAAGAGAAAGTATGAAACAAATTAATCAAAAATTCAAAAAATAAACATAAAAATACACATAAAAGGAGACACTATATTTAATGTGGTTCACCCAAGATGGGCTACATCCATCAAACTTTTTTAGTATTTTATTTCCAACAATACAAGGGAGAAATCAAAATCCTATAACAAACCTTGTTACACCTGTATACCTTTTCCACCTCATCTCTGTGTACAATATTTCCTTCATCAATCAAAATAATCCATCTCAACCATATATCAATACAATTTGAGTTAAAATCACATAAACATAACCTTTACCATCAGATCTAGAAACCTTTAATAAATGGCCCAAATTGACTACAAAATTACAATTCAACGATGCAATTTTAATAAAAAATTTCTCTAGGGTGTGTGGTCCCTAGACTGCCCAAACCCTACAAGGGGGTTAACCTCATTGAAAACCCTTGAACCATGAGGGATTAAAAGAATGGGATCCAAACCTACCTGAAATAACATAAGAATTTTAACCTCTAATCCTAGAAGACAATCAGGCTCCACACCCAACAATTACACCAAGATAGGATGGAAAGAAAGATTTTTCAAGACAATGTAATATGATAGGAATGGAACATATTTAAATTTAAATAAGGATGCCCCAAAGTTCCAAGGTACTTGTATACATCAAATTATTTAAACATGATTCTAGAAACCTAGTTTTCATCATGGTACTTGCCCAAGGTGCCATAAACATTATTTTTACCATTGGATGAATTTTTTATTATTTTAACATTTTAAGAAATATTAAATATAAATAATATGTTGTTAAATAGATGATTATAGTAAATAAGGGTAGAAATATGTAATAAATATAGCCACTAATTTGTTATAGAGTTGACTAATTTGACCTTTCTAAAAATACAAATAAATAGTGCAAATAAGAACATAGCTATTAAATGATAGAAATGGATGATCTAAAGGATAAAAACTAAGGTAGATACTATTTGAATATCAAAAAAAAGATGCATGTGTCGAAACCCCTTACAAATAGTGGATCCCTAATTAAAAAGTATTGCCATGTGGTGCTAGTGTCCCTATTTTAGTGGTAGTGTCTTATGTGCAAGATTATTCAAAGCTTTTGGGTGCATTTATGTCTAGATATATAAGGCATGTTCTTGGATGTACAAGTTTTGAAACCCTATAAATGGCCTATTTTAACTAATTTTATCATTAAATCCTAGTCCTCCATGATATTAGTGCATTTGATTTATACAAGTAGGAAGTGTGTTTGTTAGAGGTATAAGCTAGACATACTCAACACCTCATTATGATGAGAGTTACCTACATACCAATACTCTAAAGAGGGATAAATCCTAATTTAGTTTTGCCCACATAAGTGCTAGTAAAAATTCATGTGAAGCTTGTATGATGGTTAAATTGAGTGCTTGAGACTGGATATCTAAGTAATCTAAGATGAAGAATGATGTAGATGGTAGTATGTATAAGTAAGAAATAATAGGGATTGATAACCTTAATTATATATAACTTGTTTTAAGTTTGCATAAAATAGTTTCCATCCAGTGGTTAGAGGGATAAAAGTCACATACATATACTATTATGGTGCTTGTCCAGCTGATAAAGGAGGTCTAGGCCAACACTAAGAGGTATAAGATCTTTAAAGATATTTGTTTGTGTAAAAATGATGGAAAGGATAGTAGTGAAAACATTGGGACACTAGTACCATGTGGTATAAATATCCATATTATGGGACTAGTGTCTGTAATGAAATTACTTAGATATTCATACAAAATGATTTTATATTGCACATAATAAGAAAATATGAGAGATTACACAATGGTAATTGATAGTAGAAAAAAATATTAGATGATATAGAAAATCCATTTCAAGGGGGAAACCTCCACAACAATTCAATAATAGTATAATACTTAACATAATACATAAATACTAACCACTACCTCCTATATGTATTCTACTTAGTGAAGGTTATTCTATAGGCCAACCTATCTAAGAACATAAATAAATGTAACAATTAAATAAAAGAGGTATGTAAGCCACAAGTCAGCCACATATATCCCTCGACACACTAATGGTTAAGGGGATAACAAGCCCTTCCCCTTGAAAATAATGTTGTCATAAACATTATAGAAACTCTGGATATTATTGCATAAATGATTCATCCTCTCAAGTGGCATCTTCACATGGAGGATTCTTCCATTTGATCAGGTATTCTATAATTGATCTAAAATGCAACTACTTGGTGCACCTTTGAAGGATTACCTCAGGATCAAGAAAAACTCTACGTTCCTCATCCAATTCTAGTAATTATATTTGAATGGAAACTCTATATCTAGTGACTTTATTTAGGCATGATACATGAAATATTAGATGTATGCGAGTGGATGAAGGAAAATCTAACCTATAGGCCACACTACCAATTTTATACAAGATTTGATAAGGCCCATAATACTTATGGGATAGGGTGTTATCCTTTTTTTGTTGCTTTAATGACATATGTTTATATAGATAAAATTGAACAAATACCCAATCAGCAATGTCAAAATACCTCTCACTTCTATGTTGATCCACTTGTTGCTTCATGCAATTTTAGGCCATAGGTAAATTTTCATGTAAACTTGTAAAGACCTCTTTTTGATGGTGAATATGTTCTTCAACTGCATGAACCTTAGGATGGACCTTCAAGTTTGAAGTGATGGATAGAGGGTGGTATCCATATAGTTCCACAAAAGGAGACATTTTGGAAGAACTATGAAAAAAAATATTATACCACAATTCAGTAAGTGGCAGCCAATGAACCCATTTATCCTATTTATCAAAAAAGAACAATGGAGATATCCTTCTAGACATTTGTTGACTACCCTAGTTTGTCCATCAAATTGAGGATTATAGGATGAAGTATGAGACAATTGGGTGCCTAAACATGTAAATAACTCTATCCAAAAATTACTAGTAAAAATGGAATCTCAATCACTAAAAATGATCTTAGGGGTCCCGTGCAGTTTTTAAACTATATTGAGAAAAGTAGTAGCTACTTTACTAGCAACAAATGGCTTAGATAATGAAAAAAATATAAGCATACTTATTGAGATGATCTAAAACAACCATGATAACATTTTGACCATCAGATCTTGGTAACCTTGTAATGAAATCCATAGATACTTCTTCCCAATGCTGGTTAGGGATGGATAAAGGCTATAAAAGACCTAGAGTTTTGATGGTTTTTCCTTTGTGTTGTTGAAAAATCATACATTCAGCTACATATTTCTATACATCCCCTTGAGACCTTCCCAAAAAAATCCTACTTTATTCTATGATAGGTTTTCAAAAATCTTGAATGACCCCCAATTGGAGTTGCATGAAATTCTTGAAGGATTTTTTGTTTAAGAAGAGAATTATTACATAGGTAAAATCTATATTTATACCATAATACATTACCTTTTCATGTCAATTTTTTAAATCCACCTAAACCTTATTGAAGATTTTGAATCAAATCATGGGAAATATTATCATGTTCCCATTATGATCATGCTTCCTCTATCCAATCTACCTATAAAATGGTTGACACCTAGCAATGCCTCAAATAATTCATCTTTTCTAGATAGTGCATCTACCACCATATTATCCTTGCCTTTCTTTTAGACTATTTCAAAATCATATCCTAACATATTAGTTACCCATTTATATTGTTCTTTATATGATAACCTTTGTTCTAAAAAATATTTAAGACTATCATGATTAGTCTTTACCTGAAAGATATGACCTATCAAATAAGGTCTCCATTATTTGACTGTATGATAAATGGCCATCATTTCCTTCTCATAGATGGGCTTGTGATAATTTTTACCCTTAATTTGATTAATTTTAAATAAAAGTGGTCTACCTTCTTTCATTAGTACATCACCCATGCCATACCTAGATGCATCACATTCAACCACAAAAGTCTTAGAAAAATTAGGAGTGGCCAATACTGGAGTAGTGCACATAGCCAACTTAAATTGTTCAAATGTTTGGGTAGCTACATCAGTCCAATAAAAGGCATCTTTATTTAACAAAGAGTGGAGTGGGGCTATAATACTACCATAATTTTTTACAAATCTATGATAGTAACCAGTAAGCCCCAAAAATCCCTGAAGTTGCTTGAGTGACTTAGGATTGGCTAGTCCACCATTGCTTGGATTTTTTTAGGATCCACTTTCACTCCTTCACAAGACACCATATGACCCAAATATTCAACCTCACTAACCCCAAAAGTACATTTGGAAGGTTTGGCATACAATTGATTTTGCTCCAAAATAGAGAGTACCTATTTCACATGTTGTAAATGGTCTACCCAATTTTTAATATAAATGAGGATATAATCAAAGCATAACAAAACAAATTTCCTCAAAAATGGATTAAAATTAGTATTCATCAAAATATAAAAAGTATATGGTGTATTTATTAGACCAAAAGGCATAACCAAAAACTCATAATGGCCCTAATGAGTCCTCAAAGTGTTTTCAGGTATGTCTTCATCATGGATCCTAATTTGATGATACCTAGAATGTAGATCTAACTTGGTAAAATAAAGATCACCGTTCAATTCATCTAGAAAATCATTAATTATATGAATCAAAAACTTATCTTTGGTAGTGCACTTGTTGATTTCTTTGTAGTCAAGGTACATCCTCCAAGTGTCATCTTTCTTTCTCACCATGACAACTAGTAAATAATATTTTATTTGGCTATGGATAATGATTCCTACATCTCTTGTACCATCTTTTCAGTTTCACTTTTTTGGGCATAGGGATACCTATATGGCCTAATGTTGGGTGGTGTACTATTAGGAATAAGTGTGATAGAATGATCATGCATGTAATTAGGTAGAATTAATTTTGGCATGTCTCCAAAAATAATGGAATGAGCATCAATTATTAGTTTCAGATAAAGAAGTGGAGATCGCTAAGTTGGTTATACTTCCATATAAAATAAGTTCACTATAAATCCCTCAGCACTGTTATGGAGAATCTTTGTCATTTGATGAGAGCTAACACGTTATGGATATTAAGCCTTTAATCGTCTTAGCTCAAATGTCATTTATTTAGAATGAAAATACATGAATAATTCCTAAAAATTCATCTCAATAGTGCCCAAAGTGGTGAAGCACTAGAATCCCAGAACAATATCAGTTATATCCATCAAAATAACAAACATTGGAAAATCTAATAAGTAGTCTCCCATGGCAAACTTACTACTATGACATTTTCTTCAACAAATGATAGTACCACCATCTATAATCATAACTTGAAATTATAGAGTGGGATAAATGAAATAGTTCAAATGAGTAGCCAACTTACTATGGATGAAGTTGTGTGTGCTCTTAGAATCAATCAAGATAGTGACCTTCTATTTCTTAAGGAAATCCATCACCTTAAAAGTTTGGGGAGTACTAATACCTAAAAGGGCATGACATGAAATAGTAGGTTGAGATTCTTTAGATTCCTCCTCAATAACTTCTACATCCTCATCATGTACTTTTGCATGTTCTTTATCATCATTGGCACCTTCAATGTAAAATAGTTTCTTTTCAGCACCATGATGGTCTTTGATCCATTTTTTGTCACAACCATAACACAACCCTTTGGCTTTCTTCTCCTTAATTTATCATTTTTTTAATCTAGTGGGCTGTAGAAATGATGGTGCTAGAAAGTTGTGATCGTAACCAATAGCGAAATTTTTCATTTTAACCATCTCTTTTTCTTCTAGCATGCATGCCTTAGGGATAGCTTCTGATATAGATGTTGGGTTAAAAATTTGAACCTCATATTGGATGCTATCTTTGAGGCTACGTAAAAATTCCACTCATAAAGAGAGATTCTAAAATTGATGAATATAATCCTTCATAATTCTTGTTTATCATAGCTTGGATAATTGGCTTAAATATTTCTCAAAGACATTATTCTAATAATGAGATGACAACTCCTCAATAAAAATAGTAATAGGAGAAACATTCTTTTTATTATAAGCACATAACTAGTGATACCAAATGAATTTCTCATGTTCTATATATAAGGACACCACCATCACCCTCTAAAAACTAGGGGTTTGATGCAGCTCAAAAAATTCTCACTTTGGGTAATCTAAGTGAGAGGATCCTTACCATCAAACTTATGCATGTCCAATTTTGGCAACATCAGTTTCATACCAGCATGGGATTTGTTCAGAAGAGTATTTAAATGTTGAAGTGGAAGGTTGTTAGGCTAGAACTGAGATGTGAGGGTAGACAATTCCATAGTGATATTCTACAATTCACTATGAAACCCATTAATCTCTCCATGAATCCCTAAAACATCATATTGGATTACAACAAAGTCATCATGCCTCATCAAATTTTTTATGTCTACTTGAAGCTAAGAAATCACCAAATCTAAATTTATATATTCTATGTCATCGACATGAGTCTTAGGAGTTTTTAGTGACTCTTTTCTTCCTTGAATTGAAGGACCTATCATAAACAAACCCTATGAGGGTTTTGACATTGAAAAAAGTGTACCAATAAATGGTACCATTGTGATCACCTTATCAAGATGAATCTAATGACTACCTTTGTGCACTATAGTAACAAATTTGGTACCAAGAAAGTGTATCAATAGAATATACCATTGTGCTAATCTTTCCAAGATGAATCCAATGACTACAATTATGCAAGGAAAAAAATCTAGACTTTTTTTTCAAATATTTTTTTTTCAAAAAAGCATTTTGAGCAATACTGCACTAATAGAAAAAATTAATTCTTCCCAAATTACAAGTTATTTTTTTTTCTTTCACCACTACCACAAGTCATGCCTCACCAGATCCAAAAAAAATTCCATAAAAAACATGCCCAAATCGAATCTCTGATACCACTTGTAATGAAATTACTTAGATATTCTCCTAGAATGATTTTATTTTGCATAGAATAAGAAAATATGAGATATTACACAATGATAATTAATAGTAGAACAAAATACTAGATAATATAGTAAATCCACTTTGAGGGGGAAAACTCTATAATAATGCACTACTAGTAGAATACTTAACATAATGCATAAAGACTAACCACTACCTCCTATATATAGTCTACTTAGCTATTCCATAGGCCAACCTATCTAAGAACATAGAGAAATGTAACAAATAAATAGAATAGGTATGTAATCCCCAAGTTGGCCACACATATTCCTAGACACACCAATGGTTAAGGGCATAATAGTGTTTAAATAGAAAAACTAAGGCACAAAGGGCTAAGAATGCAAGAATTAGGATCTAAGACTGCTTTAGGGATGACTATGGATGCATGTAGCCCCAACAAAGATTGGATAAGTGTGAAAATAGCCTCTAGGATAGGTATAAGGAGAATATAGTGATAGGTGGTCTCATGTATCAGTCTTAACACTCAAGTTTCACTATCAGGTGATTTCATTTCCCCCCCTTTAGTCTAGAAACACATCAAAGTGAAATGACTAGGATAAAGGAAAAAGAAGTGTATCTAGTCTTACCTAAGAGATAAAGAATATGAGTTTGGATATAAATATGTGAATCATACTCCATTACATGTCTTACAAATTATATGCATATAAATTAGTCTTTATTTAAGAGATATCATAAGAAAAGACAAAATTGAGTAAAACTAAGTGTAAAAGAGAGAGGAAAAGAATGAATACACCTCATTAGGTACATGAAATCATGCATAAATCTAGTGACAACCTATGTGAGTATATGTATATAGTGATCAATGAGTTAATAACTTGGACTAAGCTAGTGGTTTGCTTAATCCTCATGTGTGGGTGGCTCAAAAACTCAATCTAGTTTTGACTCCATTATTTCCTACCATGCTTGGTGGATCATGACCTATGAATAGCTTGGATTAGATTTGTGGTGTGTCTAACTATCTCGTGTAGGTGGATCAATAACTCAAGTAGAATATGAATCCATCATTACCTACCCATGTTTAGTATATGCATTTAAAATTTAAAGTTTGAGATGTAACTAGAAATGTTTAACTCGATATGTCAGCTCTATGACCATTTAGGTATATGAGGTAGCTCTAGGTTAATTGAGTATACCAACCACTATAGATGGATTAAGCCATGAAACTAGTGTGTAACCTAGAATATGATGTCTAATGTATACAACATAGAGAATGACATGGAATTTTTCATTCCATCTAATCAACTAGTGTGCAAGTGAACAAATGGAAACAATGTACCATGGACATGCCCTTAAATATGATATTTGAGTATATGGATTCTATATTGAGTTATAATAATTGATATTTGAGTATCTTAACTACAAATGGGAATGGTCATTCCATGCATGATGCCCCCAATCTAAGCAAACTAGTATGAATACGAGCTAAAATAGTAAATATATTATAAAACTTATGCAAACCTAAACTATACCTATTGTACTTTCCTAGCTAATCTAGATTTCTTTTAAGACAAAGGCTACTAGGTAATAGTGCCATATTTTGGATAATAGTGCCATATTGTGCTAGTGTCCCAATTTGGTTGCTAATGTTTGATTTTTCTCATTTGTGTATAACTATACTAATATTTGTGTCACTATTTTCTAGTGTGTTTACCTAAGTTTGACTTTTATAATCTCAGCCTATGTGTTGAAAAATGTACTATGAGTGCATAATGGGATCCTAATCTCTATGAAAAACCCTTGTGAATAGCCCCTCTTTTGAGGGAGTTGTTGAACATATAAAATAACTATATTCAAAATAAAAATCTCTACAAGATGTGTATTAGCCAGAACATATATGATATCTATGTAATAATCCACTATAATGTGCATAGATAACATTAGCATTTAAAATAATTTGAACATAAGTTTTAAATGTACAATGTATGTTATGTCTAGCATTCAAAATTCTTTCAGTGTAGATATAACAATGTATGCAATAGCAAATCTAAGTAATAGATGATTAGATAACTAGGGGGATGGAGAATGATGTCCATCATGACACCCAACTAAGAAAGGGAGATGCATGAGGTCCCTCATGCATTCTAAAATTGGAGTGTATAATAAGAAAAATATAAGTGTCATGGCCATGATGTATATAACAAATCATGTATACAACACACATAAGGCATAAAAACTAGGCCAAGGGGATATAATACAAGGTACATGTGACCATGTCACTAAATTTGAGAAAAAAAATACATACAAGGACATCTTCAAATGTTCACATAATTAGATAGAAATCAAGTTGGCTTAGATCCACATAGAAGGACATGTTCAAATGTCTGCATACATAATTAGGAAAGCACACACAAGGACATTGGTGCATGTAAAATAATACATATTTTGAAAGTAAATTGCATAGAGACAAAGAGCAATGACATATTCAAATGCCCTAGAATATAAGAAGCACATATATATATATATATATATATATATATATATATATATATATCAAGTCTAAAATAGGAAATCTAGAAATGAAAGTATGAATGAACATGTAATAAAAATCTATGTAAGAGCCAAGAGGTATATATACTAAGTCTAAAGTAGTAGTAGATGGTAAAAAATCTGAGTAAGAGTAGCATGATTGATATCAATATTTAGAAACTCTAAATCTATGATGTAAAGTTTAGAAATATGTAACATGGTAATCATAATTGCATCTAGGGTGGCCCCAAATAGATGAATGTGTCAAATGAATAAATTATGTATCTATGTATATGCCCCCAGTGCAAAGATAATATCAAATCTAAATTAGTGTAGTGGACCTAGGTCCTATAAGTAATCTACAATTAGTCAAAAAGAATAAGTGAAGCATATATGTATGATAAAACTAACTATACTAAGATATCTATCATATGTAGTGTCTAGGAAAATATAATAAATGTAGATATGAAAATGCATACAATAGGTAATTTTATGTTTTCTAAGTAAATACTTGAATTTTTTTGTGTTTTTTGAAATATTGTATTGTTTATGTACTTTTTTTGATAAAATCTATGTACAAGCAATATGAAACTAAAATTATATACAAAGAAAAATAAATAACTATGTCTAAGTAAATACTATAAATAAATGAGATAGTTTACAACCAAATTGAAATGTATCTATAGGCCCAAGAGCACATCCCTAGGATGTGGTTATTCAAATGGTGGATTAGTTGGGAGGTCATCCAATGTCAGATATTGGATTTATCTAAACTCAAATAAGTCCTCATAATCACAATCATCATACCATTTTATATGTATCAATGGAGCCTTATCCTTGACATTAGTCTAGATTTTGTGCATCCAAATAATGTGATGCTCTACTATGTAATATGTCTCTCATGCAATCCAAGGATAAACCACATTGGACCATAAATTATCTATATGAAACCTATGGTTCTCATCTTTGTTATCATGTAAAATGTAGACAATGTGTGACTCATGATTAAATGTCAAACATTTGTTTAATCAATCAACTATGGAATCCATCACCTGTAACCCTATACTTCCAAGTGTAACCTATAAATGTGTGCCCATGCTAATGATAAATAATAATGTTTTGGTCACATTAGGGTCACATGCAGTTGGTAGTGTGATATGTCCAATAGAAGCTTGACAATGTATGGCATGATATAGCTCATTTTCCTGATAGCCTATGTGCTATAAAAATGCAAAAGGGAAAGTATTAGGATAAAAATCCTCATCTATAGCCACATGGTGGATGTATCTATCTATAACAAAAATCTATATAGTCAATGGATCATTTCATGAATATATATGTCGATGATGATTATATCATGGTACTTGTACCTATGGAGGTGGAGGTTCTATAATTTTAATAGTGACTTGAGACTTGAACTTATTTTACTTATGATGTATTGATGATCATATATCGGTATCATGTCCTATAAGTATATAAAAATGACAAAAGGGTTGACCTTCTTACTATGATAGTTTACTAAATGATCTGTGATAAACTATAGGTAATACCATAAATCCTATATCAGGTAATATCTATAGAATTTGGTGTGGTCTATCCTATGAACTTTCTACCTAAATATATATATCTGGGTACATATCCATATATGTAACCATATGTACTAAAGGAATGGAGGGATCTACTACTAGATATAACTAAGTAAGGGAGTTTATATCCATAGGATTATTAACTAGTGGTATTTTTGATGTATAAAAAGGTATGAGTTCATCATAATCATCTCTATACTCTCTTAGGCCAATAGGTGTTAAACTTAATCCACATAAATAGTCATCAATGTCAATAGGTTTTGGATTATCCCCTATGGTGTCTTGAGAACCATATCTAATTTATGGATGTATACTGGAGATATATGTTGTATGACTAAACATGTTCATGTATGAAAGGAATTTTAACCTCTATTTTCTTGGCTCTCTCATGAAACACTAGATTGTGAACAAGATGTAAAATGCCCTGATTATTACAATTCAAAACATTAGGGTGAGTTTGTGGAACTCTAAGTCCTAAGAGAATGTGACATATATATATATATATATATATATATATATATATATATATATATATATATATATATATATCACTTCATAGATATCTCCTATACAACATGATATTATACCTCTATACAAGATCTAAAAACACAATTCTAATTCTTACTTCCCCATGAAATTGGATTAGATCCTAGAAAAAACACAAATCTATAAGTGGATTTCCTATCATCAATAGAAGCTGCATGGTCTACATTCATGTATCCTATCAAAAATAACTTATCATTATTATTATCCTCTAAGCCATAATCAATTATACATATGATGTATCTCAATACCACTTTTTATTCTTTATAATGTGCCACATTTAGTTCTTGCATGAACCAAGAAAGAGAGATAACAACATAGGTAATATCTGGCCTAGTATATGTTAAGTAAATGAGACTCCCAATCAACTTCTGATAGAGAGTTACATTTACTTCTAGTGATGGATGTATATGAGATAAATGATGTCTTGTATCCATAGATGTTACAATAGGCTTGCATTCTATCATCCTAAATTTCTCTAGCAATGTCTTGGTATACTTAATTTGTGAAACAGAAATGTATTGTTCCTTCTTCCATACCTTCAAACCAAGACAATAGTGTAGTATCCCAAGATATATCATGATGAATGATTGCTTAAGACCATTATTAGTTGCATTGATCATCTTCACTATGTTTCTAGTGATGAATAGATCATCAACATAAATAATCACTATAACAACCTCCCCCCCCCACCCATGTTATTTGAGGTAGAGGTTGGGATCATATGGACTCCTATTGAATCTATGTTGTATGCGATGCTCATCAATATTGATGTATCAGTCTTGGGGATCCTATTTTAGGCCATAGAGATACTTGATATGCCTACACACTTTTTGTTCCCAATTAGGTGCCATGAATCCTTTAGGTTGAGTTTTTTAGACTTCCTCTTTCAAATATCTATTAATAAAGACACTTTTGACATCCATTTGATGGAATTTCCATCCAAACAATGTAACCATAGAAAAAACAATTAAAGTAGTATTTATCTTAGATATGGGAGAAAAAGTCTCTTCATAGTCAATGCTTTCTTTCTAAGCATACCCTTTTTTACAAGCCTTGTCTTGTACTTATAAATACTACTATCTGATTTGCATTTGGTCTTAAAGACCCATTTTTAACTAATAGGCTTCTTCCTTGGTGGAATATCAACAAGCTATAAAGTGTTATTCTTTATTAGTGACTGATATTTTGTATACATGGAATCTTTCCAAAGTCTAGACTATAGGGCTTCTATTACTATAGGGGTTTCATAAATTTCCTGCACAATAATCATAAGGGACATATTAACCTCTTCTCAAGCCATGATTTGAGTCCCAAATCTTGAAGTGGATGTATATGGTATTCCATTCAAGTTAGCATCTCATTGAGTACTTGTATACCACTTGGTCATAAGATGAACTGTAGGTCCTATTTGACCATCTTCCTTTTCAATTTCACCATCACTATATGAAAATATTATATAAATTTGCCCATATCATTTGCCTATGTAAAATTTGGATTGATCCCACTCTTTTCATCAAATAATACATCTCTACTAATTAGTACCTTCTTTATTTCTACACTAAGTAACGTGTATGCCTTTGATTATGTACTATATCCCATAAAATTACATTCCTTTATTTTATTATCTAAATTATTTATTTTCTTCTTAGGAACATGAATATATTCCATTAAAAAAAAAACTTGAAGGTGAGTTACCTTTGGTCTATTCCATATCCCAGCTTAATGTGGTGTAATTCCATCAAGAGCTTTGGTGGGTGACCTATTTAACAAGTAGATTACAGTGCGATAAGCTTCTACCCAATATGTATTAGGAAATTTTTCCACCTCAACCATGATTCAAAACATTTCCACAATGAATCTATTATGCCATTCTACAACTCCATTCTACTGAAGTGAATATGGAGTTGTCAATTGTCGATTGATTCCATTCACATTGAGATAGGTTGAGAATTCTTTACTAGTGTATTCCCCCCCCCCCCCCCATGATCTAAGTGGAGGGTCTTGATTTTCCTACCAATTTATCTTTAAACCATGGCCTTGAATTATTTGAAGACTTGAAAATTTTGATCCTTAGTCTTCAATAAATATACCCAAATTTTCTATGAGTAATCATCCACAAAAAAATTGAAAGTATTTATACCCTCTAAGACTAGAAGAGAAATGTCCATAAAGATTGGTGTGCACCAAATCCAACTTACCAAGTTATTGATACTTAGTTTTTCCAAAGGGAGTTCTTCTTTGTTTTCCTACTAAGAAACTAGTACATATATCAAAATATTTCTTGAGTTTGGGAAGGCCAAGAATGATATCCTATTTACTCAATTATATTAAATAACCATAACTCAAGTGACCATATTTTATATGCCATAAATTTCCTAATTTTGTATCTTTGAGCACAAGTTTTTGATGATCATTTTGAATAAAATCAAGATGAAACATTTTGACAACATTGGAAGCCTTGGTTATCACTTTGAAATTCCTAGACTTGTCTTTGATGTGTAAAAATGTTTGACCATTTTGGTAATCAAATTCAACCATGAGGTTGTTGTCAAGTAGCTGATTAAAATACAACATATTTTTTGTAAGTCTTGGAACATAGAGAAAATTTGAAATGTTGAAATTCCTATTTCTATGTTGAAGTTTGATGTCACCACTACTTAGTATTGTATATGAGGTATCATCTCCAAGTGATACATTTCCATTTTATATTGATTTTGTCAAAGTAGAAAACTAATATTTTTTGCTTGTCATGTGTCTATTTTCCCCTGAATCAACATACAAAACTATACTTTGATGATTGGTGGACTCATGTGTTTGAGTAGCTAAACCATATTCTTCATTTGAAGAATAAATGTCTTTAGCAACATTGCCATGTTATTTAGGCTTGAAATTTTTCTATTTCTACCTATTTTTTTGTTGGGGTTGCTTCTTTTTTGTTTGTGGTGACTTGTTTAAAGAGAGATTCTTGCTTGATGAGCCTTGTTGAAATGTGTTGTACCAATAATGTTTCAAGTCATGTCCCTATTTTCCACAAATTTGACATGATTTAAGATAATTTTAATTGTTCCCTTGTTAGTTTTGTTGATTATTCTTCTTTGGAGATTAATTTTTACCCTTCATGGATTTTTTCCACTTTTGATTTGATGTGAGTGCATACTCATCATATATTTCCTCTAAATTATGAATAGCTTTCTCTTGTTACAAAAAATTTACCAACACCTCAAAGATTAGTTTTTATCTTGTGACATTCAATGTGTTAAAAAAGATCCTATATGTAGGGGGTAGTGATATAAGGACTATAGGGACAAAAGAATCATCTATCACTAGTTTTCCCAATGATTGAATTGAATCCTACAAAGTTACAACTATTATAAAGAATGATTCTTTTTTCATCTAATTTGAGCTTAAGAGTGTGAAAATGGATCTAAAGATAAAATATCAAAGTTTGATTCTTAGATTTATAGAAGTTTTAAGTTTATCTCAAGCATCTTTTGTAGTTGTAGAACTATGGATATGATATTGTACCTCATCTGAAACTCCAAACATGATTATCAACTTGGCCTTTTTATTAGCCTTGTCAAATTTTTATTGTTGATCAACATTTGTTGCATGTTTGAACTATGTGAAGTATACTACTAACAAAATGTCTTCAAACTCAATATGTGTCTATACTTTTGGTTTCCATTCTTCATAATTATCACCACAAAGAAATTGTGTGTTGGGGAGTACAAAACATGGTCTAAACTAGACATTTTTCAAGTTACGTATGATAAAGTATAAGTGTATTATTAAGTGCAAAAATGAAATGTGCATTTGAAAATTATAGATAAAATGAAAAAATTCATACAAAAAGATGAAAAATCACACACAAACACACAATGGCCATTGTACTCCACCAAAAATGCATCCAAAAATGAAATGGAAAATTGGATGTTTATTTCAATTAAAAATGAACTAAGGAGCAAATGAGGTTACAATTTTACTATTGTTTTTTTACAATTTAATGACACCAATAGATATATAATAAAAAAATATGCACTTTTGAAAAAATCAAAACTCAAATTTGAGTTATGATTCAAAAGTTATAAGCATTTTGATTTCCCATAAAAATGTGTCAAATCAATTAAAAACATTAAAAATTTGATTTTTGAGGCCAAATCAAAAAATAATATATTTTTACAACCATTTTTTGGAGTTATAATTTCACCACAAACTTCTTACAACTAATAAAAAATAATTTTGTTGATTTCCTTGATATGCATGAAAGTGAGTTTTACTTCCTCTTTAAGCAAAAATTACAACTAGTAACAAAAAAATAATGATTTTCTGACTGTGTAAAGAGGAAAAAGTAATTGAATTAATGTAATTTTTGGCTAAGGGGGATGTTATAAGTGTTTTACAAGATATATCTCCTCCTTATACAACATTATCAATAGATCTGAGATAAGAGATAATAAAAAAACAATGCAAAAATTTTACTTCCAATGCCTTTTCTCAAATTATCCTTGTCTTGAAATGCACCAATGATCCAAAACTCAGAAGTTTTGATTGATAAATATTTAAATATCATAGAAATAACATATTAACAATTAATTCTATGAGAAGATATGTAGTATTACTTAAGATCGCAATACAAATATATGCTTATCTCTGGGAAGAGATGTCTATCTTCACATTTTGGGTTACCTCTTAATTTATACACATTTTGAAATCATGGGAGGATGTGTAAGTTTATTAATATAAAGGGAGATTAAGTGGTTCAACTTCCAAGATTTAAAATAATATAGAATTCGAGGAATTACTATTTGTAGAAACTTACTATTTTTAGACTGCACTACTAAAATTGAAATTTGGGGCACTTACATTGGATTTTTGGGGGTAAAAATTCATTGAGAAAATATCAATTCCATCTCATAATGTTATCCTCATTCTTATTTTTCCAATGGTTCAAATGGCAAGCCAATTGGAGCTACAGTGCAAAAGTTATGGCTCCCGAAAGTTTCGTCATCAATTAGGGTGGAACTATTACCCAAATTGTCACCTAAATTGTTGCCCGGATCAACCAATCTGTTCTTAAACACAAAACATATATCTTAAATTTAAAAACTCCAAGGCTTGATCTTGAAAAATCTAGATTATAAAATGATTCCAAGATCAGTGTTTCAACACCAAGATTCAATTTTCCAATGTTCCAATCAGCCTTATATGTTCCCAAATAGATTTATACAACTATTATTCTCTTCTAACATTATTTTCAAATACATATCTAACCTCTTACTCACCTAAGAAAACCACATATAATACTAAAAATAAATTAGGTCTGAAAAAATGATAAAAATGTAGAGTTGGGACACCCTTTTGTTGGTGTTTGGGTGACTAAAAAAGAGTCATTGACAGCAGTAGTGGGATACTATTGACTACTATAATGGGATGTTAGAGAGTTGAGAATGTTGATCTATATGAGGAAAAATATTCAAAGTAGAAATATTCCAAGATAATATGGGTATATTGGGCCATGTAGAAGATTATTTTGAAGATGGTTAATGTAGAAAATCCACTTGTAGCCTATTATGGGTTACGAGTTGCCATTTGAAGGATGTTTTATATCTACAATGCCAAAATTAGAGCTCAATAATTTTGTAGATGGTTGGGCATGGCTAAGAATTTACCTAGAATGTTTTTTGTGTGGATACCCAAAATGAATTAATATGAATATTTATATTTTCCATATGGATGCTTAATGGACTTTTTACAAGGTCAAACTTTGTACAAGGTCAATACAAATATAGAGATTTAATATTGTCAATAAAAAATTGATAAATATATAATATAAATTATAGATATAAGGACAACAAATAATTTAAAAACTTCTCCTAATTTAATTTACATGTAAGATTTGACAAACAAATCTTGAATACCAGATCTAAAAATATACACTCAAACCCTCAAATACAAGATCTTGAATAGCATGACAGAATGAAGTCAAATAATACTTTCAAAAACATGGAATTTTCTCCTTCTATAAAATTGGCTAGAATTCTAGTAGAATTTTAGATTAGGATGGTTAAAATTAGAGCATCATGATGCATATAAGGATCACTTGAACTTCACTCTTGATCTCCATCGAATCTCCAATGCTTTGAAAAGGACTCCTCAAGAATTTCTTGCTTTGATACCAAATGTGAGCTAGAATAGAATACATTAATTGAATTAAAAAAATAACTACAAGAGGTGATTATTTATATTAAAATAAGTGAGATTAAATATCCTAATCTATAGGGGATTATGACTCATAATAAGTAATCAAACATCTTGAAATACCCCATCTAACTAACCTAGGTCAACATAGGTGTATTACCTTGAGACAATTATTGTAATAGGCTACCATTAATTAATTATTCTAACAAAAAATCTATAATAAAATGAGATGTCCCATCTGAAGATGTATTTGGGGTAGTAGGCTTGGTGATTTTTCAAAATAAAAATGGTTAATTATCTATTGGGCATGTGTGTAAGTATATGTCATGTAAAAATTGGACACATCTATCAAATTATAGGGTAAGACCTCTATATCATGTATCCTAAGCCTCCCAAGTAATAGGGTGTAGTGCAAATGATTAGGCATCACTTAAAGCTATGTAGGTAGATTTTTTGGCCTAACCAAAATATCCAATGTAATAGAGCCTAGTGTTTAACTAGGAATGTAATCAAAGCCTATGATATTCTTATGTATTATAAATCAAAGTTATATCAAGCCCCATAGTTTATAAAAATGTGAGGTTGAAAATGTTAAGTCTTGAACCACTATTAATTAAAAATCATTTAATATTGGTGGTATTTATTTGTGCTTGAATAAAAAGTGGTAAATTCTAAGCAATAACTAAATGTGATGGGAAACCATCGTTAGAAAAAGCTATAACATCCTCAATGTAATTGATAATGTTCATGATAGATGTATAGTAATTTGGTTATGTGTCATGAGGCAAATATGTATGATTAAGTGTTTTAAAAATATTATATTTGAAAATAGTTACCTGTTGAAGTGACTCCAATATGAATATCTTAACCAGTGTGTTTCTCACTTGATCCACAATATCAAATGCTTTATGTTAATCACTATGTCCCATTATAGTGCACTAGGTACAAGGAGGGATGGTGGTATTATTTTTTTCCTATATATGTTGAGGAGGCACCCTATTCCATCTAGTAACAACTCAAACCATAATATATACTATTTTCCAAAGGTGAGTAGTAGAGGTAGGAAAGGATTAAAGATAATCAACTAGTCTAAGTGGAGGTAGAATAAAAGGAGTCCTTTGAGCCCTCTAGGATGAATTAGTAAACAAAGTTAAGTCATAGTGAGACATGTATCATTGATCCTCATAATATTGGGACTCATATGAGGGAGGACCAATGTGAAAAATAATATAATCTTTGACATGATCCATGATAGGAGTGGCATAAATGTGTACTTTACTACAAATGGTAGGTAATAAGAATGTTAGACTAACCACAAGACTTTGTACAAAAAATAAAAATATGGAATCCATCATGATAATCATGATGATAGGATAAAAACTAAACAATAAGTATATGCTATAAAAAAATAAGGGAAACTTTAATTGTGCATTAGAGTTTTGAAATAATGTGCTTAAAGTAAGTCGGGTTCGCCAAATGTTTTGACCTTTTAGGACTTAGAAAATGTAAATATTATGTTATTAAATAAATAAGCATAGTAAATTAAGGTATAAATATGTAATAAATACAACCATTTATTTATTATAGAATTGATTAATTTGACCTTTATAAAAATAGCAATAAATAATGTAAATAAGAACTAAGTTAGAAAATGACTGAGACAAATTATATAGAGGTTAAAAATTTAGGTAGAGACTAGTTTGAGTGTCATAAATAAGATATAGATGTTTAAACCCCTTTTAAAATAGTAGTTCCCTAACTGGATAATATCACCATGTGGCATTATTATCCCTATTTTGGTGGTAGTGTCCTCTATGCAAGACTATTATGATCTTCTAAGTTCCCATATGTCTAGATTTGTAAGGTATGTTCCTACATGTAAGAGTTATAAAACCTTATATATGGACTATTTTGATTGATTTAATGATCAAATAATAATCCTTCATTTTTTTGTGGAATCTAGCTGATATAAGAAAAATGTGTGTTTGTTAGTGGGGTATGTTGGACATCCTCAACACCCCACTGTGATCAATCCTAGTGTAGCTATCCCCACCTAAGTGCTGGTGAAAGTGAAAATAAAGATAGTATGATGGTTGAATTAAGTTATTTTAATGTGTTTGCAATCATAAATCTAAGTAATATGAGCTTATGAATGTTGTAGATGTATGTAGAAGTTGGGTAGAATATGCATTAACAATCTTAATTGTGCATAAATTCTTCTAAGTTTACTTATGTAATTTTCATATGATTTTCATATAGTGTTTAGAGGGCTAAAATTCATGTATATATACAATTTTGGTTCTTAGGTGGGTGATAAAAGAGGTTTAGGCTGACCCTAGGAGGTCTAAGATTTGAAACTATATCTATTTGTGGAAAAATGAGGGAAAGGACAGTAGAACCAATATTTGAATACTAGCACCATGTGGTGCTAATGTCCTTATTATGGAGCTAGTGTGAAGGTGGAAAAACCTAAGGCATGAAGGACCAAACTACAATAATGACATTTTAAGACTAATTTAAGGATAACTAGGGATGCTTGTGGCCCACATGAAGGATATATAAGTGTGAAAATAGGCTATAGGATAGGTCTAGGGCTAAGTTAGGGATAGGTGGTCTCAATTATCACTATTATCACTCAAATGTTATTTTTATGTGATTACATATATCTTTATATTTTAATTTAATTTTAATTTTTTTTTAATTTTTTAATTTTGAGCATCTCAACTCAATGGAGGATGGCAAGATGCATAACGTTGAATGTTTGATCTCTAACCCATACCAATTGTAAATAGATTCTCTGCTATAATTATATTGATGTTTTAGGTTATATTTATTCTATTATGATATTCATGGGTCATTGATTCTACTTCTTCCAAACCTCAAAGTAAGGCATCTTCATAGTATCTTTGAAAAAGAGTGTTGTTAGGGAGTGTAAACATGGAGAGGGACTAGATAAATGATCTAATTATATAATGGAATATAGGTCTTGAATTAATTTTAGGATCATAATGGAATATATAATGGCTTAGGGTAGATTAAAATTTGGACTTTCAGTCATACACAATGTATTTGATTTTGAATTTAAATGTATTTTGGTTATGGCAGGGTTGATATGGATTTTAATATTAGCTTCATCATACAATGAGGAACTAATTAGCTCAGTTATAGGCACTTCAAAGATTTTTTATCCAACAAATTATTATTAATTATTCTAATTTAGGTTGTCTAATAACACCTTAAATAATGTTTCATTAAGGGATTCTAATAGATCATTTTGATTGTCCCTAGCACCTTAAGCAAGGTTTCACTAAAGGATTCTGATTTTTTATTTATCTTATCATCTAGAACCTCAAACAAGGTTCACTCAAATATGTTGAGTTTACAATTTTATTGTCCCCTAACACCTCAAATAAAGTTTCACTAAGTGACTATTCTTCTACCTAAATGTTGTCTTTGGTCCTTAGATATTCTACCACTAAAATGTCACCATGAAATATTTTCAACATTGATGTGTGATTCTATAGATCCCAATTAACATTTTTGGAAGGTAGAATATCAATATAATAGCTAGGATGGTTAATGGTAAATGTATGTATAATTAAAATGAAAGCTAAAAAGGCAACACAGTCCTCATAGAGGATCCTAAGAGAACTTATATCAATGTTGAAGTAAGCATCCTCAAAAATATTGGAAGGATCACAAATATATTCAATTTGATTTGTAAGATGTGTATAGTTGATGTCATAACATATATTAAGGTATGTTGATTCTAAATTTGATTTAGATTCAGGTGGATTTGATAGAAATACATAGCCAATGTTGTAATATCCATTAATATATTCTAATTTTGAAGTTGATTTTGACTCAAGAGGTTTTAAAATTGATGTTGATACTAACATTAATTCTACTTCTGATGTTAAATATGATAATGGCTCTAGAATGGAACCTAATTCTTCCATTGGTTATAAAATAAAACTTGATTCTAATGTAGATGTTGATTATAATTGTGATGTTGTCTCTAAATTTAGTTCTAATAAGAAATTTGATCTAGCTTTGGGTTTATCCAAAAATATGTCCTGTTGATATTGTCCAAAGGTACCCTTTTCATTATTCACTCAAAAATGAAGGCTTTGGCATAATTTTTTGAAATTAGGGACTCTGGAGGATGGGATAAAAATAGACTATGGATTGGTAATGGGTTATTCTAAGGTGAGATCATCAAATAGGGGTTTTTAAAATATAGGTGAACAATTATAGAGTGGATCTTAAAATAAAGGTTCATCAAATATAGGAAGATGATCAACATATGACTCATCAAATGTGGGTGATTCAAAGAGAATATAAAAAATGAGTGATTTTTATTGATCTTGATTTGAAGTGGACTAGTCTGATTATGAATGGGAAAATGATTTTATCATATCCTAAGTGAGTGATTCTTAGATAAGAGTGTACTTGAATCTCTAGTAACTGATGTCTCTTTGAGGGGTAATGAAAAGACATGATTGGATTGCTAGATTTGTTGTGGTTCTAAGACCAAAATAGTTAACAAATATTTGGACCAAGTGTTCAAAGTAGAGGAAAACTTTAACAATTTGTGGATAAACTAATGGACTATTATACCTTGATTTATAAATGAGCATAGAATTGGTAGTTGATGGTATTATTATGAATCAATCATAATATATCCATGATAAATAAATCTTGGACATAAATCTTAAACCCACCATATTTGTTAAGTGAATGGCCTTGAATCCTTTGATACTCATAATACTCTTATTTTTTGTAACACTTAGGTTTGGGATTATTTTCATCGAATGGATTAGTATGTGGATACACAATCATGTTTTTTGTGACCAATTGGTAAAATATGTCTTACCAATATTTATTAAATGAATTTGACATTTGAAATGGATATTGGATCTTAATCATGATATCTCTATTGTCAATCAAGCCTTAGACATAAATCTTTAACTCACTACATTAGTTAAGTGAATGGCCTTGAATCCTATGATACCCATAATATTCTTAGTTTTAGTACCACTTAGGTTTTGGTTCATTTTCAACAAAAGGATTAGTCTATGGATACACAATCATGTTGGTTGTGACAATTTAGTAAAATATGGATTCTCAAGATTTATTAAATGAATTTATATTTTGACATGAATGTTGTAATTTAGAAATCAAATGGGTGTGGGATAAAGGTATTAAAATGGGTTCCCTTTTGATAGTATGACCATATCATTCATAATATCTATCAAAAAATTTAATAAATGGCATTAAAAAAATTTATAAAGTGATAGAAATTTGATTTAAGGATGTCCCTAAGTAAGGAAACATGCAAGGGGAAAGATTGGATCAGAATTGGATTCAAATGAAATAAAGGATGGATGTCATGACTTTGTCATTCCCAATTGACAGGTGTGAGAGATTTAACATAAAGATAAGGATATGAATAGTAATGTATTTTTAAACATGATTTGAAAAATAGAAATGAATGTTTGACTAGAATAGAGTTAACTTCATAATAGATTGACTATGAATAGCTAAATTTAAATAATGTTGATTGGACTGGACCTAAAATTGGAAACCTAGATGTGAATAGAAGAATATGACTTTTGGAAATTAATACAAGAAAACTTGGATTTGAATAAAGTTGAGTAAAACACAAGGGAATAATATTGAGTCTTGATTGGAAATAACCTTAGAATTAATAACTTGAAAAAATATTAGAATATTTTCATATTCACATGGACAAAGTAATGGTATAATTTTAGATAAGAGAGGTATGGTTTGAGACACAATTCGGACACAAGTGGTTGAAAGGATAAATTTGGATTTGGAATCTAGATAGAGTAACATTATAATTTCACACAAAGAAGGTATGAAATGTACAAGTTTTAAAAAAAATTGACCAAGAACATAGATAGATTTTTGGTAAAATTTATCAAATAGAAGGAATGAAATGTACAAGTTTGGACCAATAACATGGACTCTAATTAACACCTTTCCATGTAAGCGTATGAAAATTATGACAAAGTTTTGACACTATAATCAATCGAGATAATACTCAATATATCAAATCTATTTTAGTAACTAATGATATTACTCCACATTTATCAAGTATTTTGATATACTTGCCTTGAGAGAGGATATAATTTAATATTCATTAAATAAATTATTACAGTTACTGGTAGGGTTTTTACACCCCTTTAGCTTAAAAGGTTTGTACATAACATATATCTTGGGGGTTTTTAACCTTTACAAACCTACATCAATGAATGTGACATGGCCAAAGAGTATTAAGATAAAGTTTTCAAAGGATTTATATAGAGTCATGATATACTTTTTGGTATGTGGGTACATTATAACTATAAATCAATTAGATTTTAGATATTATGGACCATTCGACAAAGGTTCTAGTACCTTCATGACCACTTTAGATGTAGAGACTTTACTGATGTGATATCAATGTAATCAAGATCTAAGGAACCAAAAACTAAGATAGCACCCCATCAGATAACATGGTCATTAAAAGGTTGGATAATGACATCCCAGTCACTATGCCCTATGCAATTGTGAGATGGTAATGACACCCCAAACATTAAGAAAAACAAAAAGGAAGGTATTGTTGTTATGATTCATGTTAATCACACTAAGCAATAAATAAAATTGCATATGCATGAAATATTCAAGATTTAAAAAAAATATATATTTATGTTTGTGAGTCATTGAAAATGGGAGAGCGTATGCATAAAATATCCCCATAAGACACTCATGTCACAATAAGCAATAAAGAAAATTGCATGAAATGAAAAAACTTGAAAAATAAAAAAGTTTTCATAGAACCCAAAATGAGATGTGAAGACAAAATGTGATTGATTGAATAAATCATCCCACCCTTTTGGAACTTGCAAAAAAATAGAGTAAGTAGTTTTTCATGGTGGGTATTTAGAATGTGTAAATCTTCAAACAAAAGGTTTAAAGTGGAAGTGAGTATTATAATGATAAATTCTAAAATACAAATTAGTTTTTCACACATTTCTATATGTTTTTGATAAGATAAATCCTCACATACCTGCAAAAATTTAGATATAAAATAACAGATCAAAAGTTATGATTATTTTACTAGCTATTTTTAGACAAAAATAAAAGATGAAAATAGAAGATGATAGTTAATAATCTAACCCCAAATCCTTAACTATACATCAAATTTTAATGAGAATTTGATATGTTTTTTATGGGATAGATATGTACACCTTTGAAAAACAGATTAAAAAAGATAATAGATAATTTGTTATGAATATTTTACCAGCCATTTTTAGCCAAAAAGATAAAATAAAAAATAAAAGATGTTATTTAGTAATTTGACCATAACTCCTAAAATATATATCATTTTCATCAAAAAAATTATATTTTTTTTATAGGATAAATAAGAATATCCATAAAAAATTACATAAAACATATAATAAATAAAAAATTATGAATAATTTATCAAGAATCAGATTTATCTTCAAAAGAAGTTTTCTAAAGAGGCTCAAAAGAAAGGTGCATGTTACTCATCCAACCATGCATGCCATAAGTGTCATTAGGAATATCACTTAGATATATTTTCATCATTATCCATTTTAGTCAATCAAGAACATTTAATAAAATGAAAATAAGATTAGAGCCTAAGACCTCATGAGAAATACAAAAGTTTAGTCAATAATATATTAGATTCAAGCTAGAAACATGAAAACCTCTATTAAACACTTATGTGTATGGGATGTGGCTTAGATGTAGATGCGAATGATCTTTATGAATTATAATTATGTGAGGATATTTCCATTGAAACTATGAAACATGTTGAACTTGATTAATAATTTAGGGAGGTTGATGCACAAATAAACTTGATGATTTGACAACACTTCATTGTCTAAATTCAACATGTTAATTATGATGCAAAGGGGTCTGTTTATAACAAATTTGGATCAATGAGGACCCTTAATCTTAAAATCAAGATGAAAATTTGTAAATGAGTCTTTAAATGAGCACATGGATAACTAATGTGAACCCTTCATTTTATTTGAGATCGAGGGTGGATTATGATCTTTGAGAATGTCAAATGACAATTAATATAAGCCCTTCATATTATTTCAAGATGAAGGGTGGAGAAGTATCCTCATAATATCTTTGTGAGAGTTATTGTGTATCCTTCATCTTATTTCCAAGATGAAAGGCGAATAATAATTCCCAATAAATTACATCTATAACTAATATGGGCCCTTCATCTTCTTTACATTATGATGGGTTGAGAATGACAACTAAAATATCTCAAAAAATTCATTATGGGACCTTCATCTTGTCTCAAAGATGAAGGGTGGAGATAAATATTGTATATTAATTCACTTTATCAAAATGATTTTATCTCAAAAAAACATATTCTAAAGAATCTCTAGTTTTTTTCTTGAATTAAGATGCCCACTTGGAGAAAAGAAGAATTAATTAAATGAAAGGAAATTATAAATCTATTTGTAATAGAATTATAATTCATAAAAATGATCAATTATATTAATAAAAGATAAATTTAATTAATATAATGTTGGGAATATGATTATATTAATGATTTATAAAAGGGGAATTGATTATATTAATTTATCAAGAAAGGGGAATTAGTGAATTAATCAAAGAAGGGGGAATTGACTAGAGAAAATGACTAGAATTATAATTGAACATAGAAATTGACCAAAATGAAAATTGAATAGAGAATTTGACTAGAATCATAATTGAATAAATAAAATGATCATAATTATAATTGAATAGATAAATTGATCAAAATGATAATTGAATAGATCTAATACAGTTTGTCCCACCTAGAGGTACCCTAAGGTGAGTTCAAGCATGTATAGTAGATGATCAAAAGATTTTGGACCAGATTTTTGCACATTTTCTTGGAATCATTTCGTTTTAAAACTTGACATATAAGTGATAAAAATGGTGTGGCTACATAATATATTAATATATATTACAACATTTGCTACACACTCCTTGAATATCCACTTGAACATATTTGTGATCATTCTAATGTTATTAAGGACATTTAATTTAACATCAAAAAATCTCTTTTAGTATCCTCTAAGAGGAATTTGCTATCATTTATCCATAAATCAGTATTAATATTACACATTATTTTCACATTAACCAACCTAGTTATTATATTGACATCTATTCACCCACAACCATCAATTTAGATAGACAGAATCATACATTATTTAACTCATTCCATAGAAACATCTCATTGGTATAATTTCTAGGGATCTAAGATAATATTCAAGCAAACAAACAATATCCTAATAAAACTATTATCACTAGGATGCACCCTATGAGAAGATTTTTTCCATGACTCTAATAAAAGTGGAAAAATGCGGACATCTCACTTGTTTTGGGTGAGCAAACTTGTGAGATCAACCTCTATATTAGGGTCTAGCTCCCCTTGATTCACCATTTAAGCTCATTCTTATAAAACTATCAACTTGGGGTGTTGAAAAGGGTTGAGAATAAAATAAATCAAACCTAAAATATGAAGGTTATAAACCAAATAAGTTTGATGACTTCCAACCACTTGCATTCCAAACTTGAGACCAAAGAACCAACTAAAACATACTCTTTCCCAAATCTGTCTTCTTGCATCAATATTACATTATGGGGTCCTAGATGATGTGTAAGGCTAGGAAGAATAGACAAGAGGTATTAGATGACTAATGAAAATACTACTCACTTTAACCATGAACATCTCTTGAACACTTCACATGCCCTATAAGAAGAGGCTGCAAATAGGTAAGAGAATGAAGCACAATGCTAAGGAATCCATAATATTCACTAAGTAAATTAAACATTCAAGTAGATCACACTATGAAAAGTAATGAGAGAATTATTTTATTTATCAAAATGTGTATAATTGAGTAGGGCTTCACCATACTCAGGTGGAGCATACTTATAATGCCAAAATGGCCAACTCTTGTAGAGTTTGAGAGAGAGAGAGAGAGAGAGAGAGAGAGAAATAAATCCAAGGGT
The DNA here is from genome assembly GCA_037957365.1 of Torreya grandis. Lineage (NCBI taxonomy): Eukaryota > Viridiplantae > Streptophyta > Pinopsida > Cupressales > Taxaceae > Torreya > Torreya grandis. Next base: position 255,439 of record JARHVA010005083.1, on the reverse strand, counting down.
CACTTGGACATGTGTCAATATGTAATTTTAGTTATATATATATATATATGGAAAGAGGATATTATTCGAACCATTCAAGGTTAGTAGTGACAAGTTCCAATACAAGTCATCAAAGTTAGGTAAAATGGCACAAAACTTCTCTCTTTACACATAAAAACTATCTTCATGATTAGTCCTATTTGAAAATCTTGTAACTAGTATAGGATAGTTAAAATTATTGTGATGTAAATGGATTATATTATAAATTCCTCTAAATGTATTGGATGTATTTTTGGTCTTTTAAAAATAAGAAGAAGAGAGCCATCATCATTTGTTGTCCTAAAAACTATCCTTCCATGCACCCTATACACTTGGCTTCAAAATTGTCATCATTTTTCCATGAAAATAAATTGGAAGGATTTAATGAAAATTTTAAAGTCCGTCCATGGCCTTTTAATCATCAGGGGTACATTAAAACCACTTCAATTAAAGAATTTATCTCTTCTCCTTAGATTCTGTATTAGGCCAGTTTTGACTGGCTGAAAGTAATGACCTATTTAAAGAAATCATAGGTTTATTAATGGAATAAAATTAATATTTGGAACCATAATAAGAGTAAATATTCTACATAAACTTTATTTCATCTCTTAATTCATCATGTATCCTACATAACACACAAAATAGCGAGAAAAATCTTGTTTCTGCCCCTATCCATACAATTTCATACAATCCAATTCCATGGATTTAATAATAATGAGGTGGAAAACAAATTTAATTTTACACTCATGGTAAAATTAATCCATTTTGAGGCACTTTCAGCTTGGCTTCTACCATTGGGTCTATAAGGAGGGTTTGAGAGGGTTTGGAGTGGTTTATGGTCTTAACATTTGTTCATAAAGAACAGACATTGTAACCCTCTCTAAATTGCGCTTGTGTCTTATTAAGGACTCTCTTGATAATTTTCAAAAATCTCCATGTCCCATGCCAAGGTACATGAAATTTCCAATCACTTGAAGTTGACCATTCATTCTATTTTGGGCTTTTTGTGAGGGTTTGAGAGCCTTAAAGCCAAGAATTGGTTTCTTTCTAAATTTATTTTGAAAAACATGTCCAAAAATCATGTATATTAACCCAAAAATAATGTTCCCATACTTATATTATAACCTCAAGATCCAAAAATGAAAACTCACCCTTCTTTGACACTAGGCCTACACCTTACCAATAGGCTTGTTTGCCATTTGAGACCCAACTTGACACTCAAATGGATTTATTTGACCTATAATGGATTAAAAAAATTATACTTATAAAAAAAATTTACAACCAATTTTTAGGTATGTAAAATTCAAAAAATGTAAATGACACTTAGTTGGGCTTTTAGGCGTAAGGATTCCCACTAGATATTCATGCAAACCTAGTAGGTTGGAACAAATTATATTCTTAAAGACATTATAGTAAGTTTTTATGGTTTATTTAAGTCTTATATATATTATAAATTCATAAAATTTCCCTTTATATCCTTATGGTTCAATATTTCATCATTTTTTCCAAAATTGGCACCTTCATGCACACCAAAACTACCCCTGGTCTGAGACAAAACAATGAGTATTTTCCATATTATCACATAAAATATGATTATTTTATAATTTTATATATTTCCTAAGGGTAATAGTTAACAAATTTTAGTACCTAAATCTTCCATTTGGTTCTCCAACTTAACCAATTTGCAAGGTAGACTTTTGGGAAAAGCATAGTTTGAGGTGGGCAGGGTATAGGATGAACTTAAAGAGAAAAAGAATTATTTTCTCTTGTTTGTGGAATTTTATTGATCCTACATACCTTTAATGATTTTTTTAAATCATTATAAATCCTATTTTCACTTCAAACACCTTTTATGCCATAGAAACCTAGAATAGGCCTATAATGCCTAGAAAAAAAAATCACTACCTTGTGTTTGTTATAGGTTATCATGAGCTTGTTTTGGGATTTTGAAGAATTTATTTCATTTTTTATTGGTAATATACCATAATAATAATTTTATTTGCCTTTAAAACCTTTAAATCATTAATTACCATGTCTCGGTCCTTCATTTGGCATACCCCTACCTTGACCGTGTTTCACCTTTGTGCATGACTGAGACAAACACCTACATGCCTATAAGTTGTCAAGGTATGTTTTTGACCTCAAAAATCATGAAAAAAGTTTTATTAAATTATTAAAACTCTATTATCATCCCATCTTCCTACAAGCTCCATTTGAGCTCCAAAACTTCAATTTACCCCTGACTGAGACCAACCTCCATTCCAGACTATAGGTATTTGTTCATAGGCCTATAGGTATATATTGATATGTATCTAACCTCAAATATGGGGTATGAAATATATCCTTCATGATTTTTTAATAATATTATCTCTATTTCACCATCCACATGCTTGAAGTTTAGCACAAAGGACCTCATCCACCCCTGATTGAGACCAACTCAAATACCAGGCTGTAGGTGCATACTCTGCCTTGGTTGTAGGTTTTCAAGGTGGCTTTTTAACCTCACAAGGGTATATAAGTATTTTTTTTACCTTCATAACATCATATAAAATTATTTTACCTAATTTTAATGCTCCATTTTGGCTCAAAAACCACACTTACCCCTGACTAAGGCCAAATTCCATTGCCCCTAGTTGTAGGTGGATAATCGAGGCCTATAGATTGTTTTTAAGACATTTAAAGCATGTTTGTGATGTTTTAGGGCTTGTTTGGATTTCATCTAGTTCCCCAAGACATACACTTAGGTTCTAGTTCCTCTTTTGGGATCCATTTCAACATTTTTATGCCATCTTCTCAAAACATGCACTCACTACACTGTGTGCCCTATGTATGGATAAGAGATGGGCATCTAAGGTCATTTGATGTGGCCATCACCTCTCCCATGTTATGAATTGTTAGGACATCTTCTTGGAATGTTTGGAATTACTTCCCAAAATTTTACAAGGTTAAGAATCTTCATAATTAATGCAAGCATCAAATTTGATTTCAATCCCTCTAGATGTCACTACCATAATTCAATGGATTTTTTGTCATTTTTTAGTGTGTCAAACTCCATCTTATCCTTGTTCTTATAGTATCAAAATTGGCATGGTGTTATCTTATAGATAGGATTATAAATTGAATATAAAAGTGTTTCCCAAACAATAATGGTTCCTCTTTATGGAAAGAGTAAAAACCTCTTGTATCTCTATTTGGAACTTTTGGGGACTGTGATACCAAAACTCAATCACCTCCTTCATTTGAAATTTCTCTCCTCTCTATGACTTAGTGAAATAAAAGGTCTCATAATTGAAATACATAATTATAGTAATTTATATTAGATTACCAATACCATCTCACATTCCTTAATACTCCCTTACCCCCTGTGTATGAACCTCTTATAGGCTGGACTGTGTTGCAATGAACAGTGAATGGAAACAATGGAGAAAATGCACAATTTAGGCCTCTTTGAGAAGGATTATGTTACCAAACACCTACTCCAATGCATTAAATTAATTAAAAAATATAAAACCTTGTCCAATACCTCATGTTTTCATGGATAACTTGCCCAACAACATCTGTTGGTGCACTCTTTTTGAGAAGAAGACAAAATTCTGACCTAAAGTGGAAAATGAGCTTAGATAAGGCTTCCTTGCATTATTAATTACTTTTAAACTAAATTAAGGATATAAAACCTAAAATAACCCCTCAAAAATCATGTGTAAACATTTTAAAAACCTGGAATCATTAGACCAAAACAAGAAAAATGAAGAAGAATGCAAACAGTGACCCCCTCTTCAATGTAATTTCTCAAAAAGCTACCTAGATTCAAATTGATTGTTCATAAAGGATGATGCACAAAAACACAAAATAATATTATGAAAATGAAGTTTATTCATATTATAATCCACCTATATAATCATTCCTAAAAATTATTCTTGTACCTTCCATACCAAGTTCTTGAAGTTGACCTTCTTTGGCTTGTCAATGGAGAAAGAAGAGAAATGAGTTATAGATGCATTTTTATATGAAATATATGAAAAAAAAAAATGTGTATATGACCTTTGGTAAGGTTAAGGGTAACACAACCACATTTTACAAGTGGCATGCTTCCCAAGGTTGTCATACAAGTGCCCATTTCTCTCTCCTTGGCCAAGATAATTGCCTTTTGCCTAAATAACCTACAGTTTTTAGTTAAATACAGTTGATAAAGACCTATAAGGACACATTTAATGTGATAATACACCTTTACAATTACAAAATTCCCAAAAAACCTATGCAAAACATTAAATGTACTTAAAAATACCTCTAAATGACCCAAAAATGATAAATACACATAGGGGACTAATAACCAAAGGTATTATAACATGAACTGACATTGATTTACCCTTTAAATACATTATAACATATATTTATACCTTATATATACCCTAAAAATCAATTTTTTGCCTATAGGTACCCTAGTTTGACTAAAAAGTCAAACTTGGTCAATAATTTGGTGACTCATGGGGGTAGTATGCTTGTTATACTAACTAGACTAGTAGACTTATCAGTATATTGGGTTTAGAATTCATCTAATGACTGAAAAAAACAATATATTTTACCATTTACCAAGATAACTAGTGACTACCTCAACACACAAAGGAAAAGGACACACACAACAAAAAAAGCAAACACACACAAGACACACATGTGCTCAAGACACCTAGGAGAGACAAAAACCAACTACTATATAAAAATAACTATAAACATAGATCCCCATGGATCAAAATTGAATATTGAGATTCTTCTTACTTCATGGCATGAAGGATTATATGAGTCAACAAGCCTTTTGTCTATTATCATTGCTACCTCTATGCTTCTCACAAAGTCTATGAACTTCATTGGCATGATGATCATTAGGAACCAAGCAACTCCAAATAATCTTACCAAGGAAATGAACTCCACTTATACATGATCACTTGTTTCATAATTTTTACCCTTCACTTTCTCATGATCAACTCCCATTCTCTTTATAGACATGATTTGAAAAGGATTGATTTCATGTCCATTATAAACTTTAGGCCAATATGATCCTTCTCCATCCTTCAAGAGCTGATGATATCCTTGTAGAGGATGATATCCCTTATTTATTACTTCAAAAAATTCATTCATATATTTTAAAATCCCTTTAAATAATAAACATGAAGATTTGTTTCTCATTTTCATACTTACTTGAGTCCCCATGCCACCTTCTTCATGCTTGACCAACTCATAGTCTCCTTAAAGAGGAGTATAACCTAATCCAATGACTTCAAACAAGCAATCCAAAGACTTATTATGAACTTTTTCATGTTCATCTATGGTGTTTTGAAATGTGAGAAAGGAACTAATGATCATTTCTTATTCTTTAGAAAAAATTAAACACCCTTCTTCAAAAGCTTATGAATTGTCTTTTTGTTCACTAAGAGGGGCACCTATGGTGATTTCCTCCTCTTCCACACTCATGAAGTATATTTTATAAGTCATTAATTTATCACATTCCTCTTCACTTACCTTTCTAAATATAGGCTCCTCAACATAAGGAAAACATTCTTCATCACCCAAGCCAAGAGGTTCAACACAAGGACTCTCAAAATTAGATTGGGAATGACACGTGAGAGGTTATTTTGATAGCTCATGAGAGAGAGGAGGTAAACCTTGGGCCAAAATTATTTGATTATATTATTTCCATTTGAATAACACTTCATCAACATAAAAATTATCTTGAAGACTCTCTTGATGAAAGGTAGATGGGATGTGTTTAGGCATAGGATCTTGTTTTAGGTTTAAACCTTCCATCTCCTCTTGACTAAGTAACTTCATCTTTGCCTCCAATTCCTCATTTTTTTTAGCTAGATTATCTTGGAAGAGTCCTTATTGAATCTCATAGGAATAATCATGGATATGGGGATTACATGAGGGCTACCATGATGTATAACAAGCGTCTTGAGGAAGGGTGGGAGGGATTTGAGAAGGACTAGCTTCATTTTCCACTTCACACTCTTGAACAATATTCTTATCTTTTTTTCTTACCCCATGATTTAAATATTTAACTCCAACTAATAACCTTAGTATTGTAACTCTCTTCTTGAGGATATGTAGTAATTTCATCTTTCTCAATGTCTTGATCTGGTTCATGATAGACATTTTCCCAACTTGGAATATTGACATTAGATTGAAGGACTTGAGGAGGTTGAGGGAGATTAGAAAGATTTTGTTTATGCATCAGAGTATTTACTTGAGGATGATCATGTTGGTTTTCAAAGGAAATAGGATGAATTTATTCAAAGGAGGACTCACAATCCAAGTAATTGAAATAGGTAGTCTCCATAGAAGGATATTCTAATATCCTTTAGTGTTGGAATGCTAGGTGCAAAGGATTAACAATAAAAGTAGTTATTTTTGGTATAGGAGAAGATGCATTAGATGGGATAAAAGGTTGGCTCAATTTATTTTGGTGAGCAAGTGCTATTTGGTATAAAGGATTTGGTGTATAAGAGGAAGGTTTATTTTCTATGAGATAAGGTTGTATTAGGATGGAAAAAGGAATACAATGTTGATTGCCTTGAGTGGGTTGGCTCCTCCATCTTACTAGTTTTTTCTTCATGGATTACATGGCTTGAGATTGCCTAAAAAAATACTCTTCCTTATATAATATCTCTTTCTGATATCCATTTTGGTCATTCACCCTATCTGTCTCTCACATTTGCTTTTCAAATTCCAACATTATCTCCCTAGTACTCTTGGATTGACTAGGAGAAGGAAAAGAGGAGAGTTACTTGAGGTGATTCCATGAATAACATGTGTTTGATCAAATCCATATGAAGGAACATAAGGTCCATAATACTCAGAAATGTGATTATACATACCAAATGTGATTTATTGATGAAATAGGGCTGCTTGACTAACTGATTCAACTCAGAGTCACCATTGGTGTTGATTGAAAGGCCTCAAAAGGCTGATTGGTTGAAGAACACACCAAGAATTATTCAAATCCTTGGACAAATTATCCCATTGGGCATGCCAAAAACTATTGTCACTTGGATGCACCCTATGAGAAGAGGTTTTATAGGCCTGTAATCCAAGTGATAAAATAGGGGCATCTCACTTACTGTGGGTGGGAAAAATTGTGAGATAAACCTCTAGATTAGGGGCTACCTCCCCTTGATGCACCATTTAAGCTCATGATTATAGTACTATCAACTTGTGGTGTTGAAAAGGGTTAAAAATAACATAAATAAAAAATAGAATATGAAAGTGATACACCAAATCAGTTTGATGACTTCCAACCACTTGAATTCCACACTTGAGACCAAAGAACCAACTAAAACACACTCTTTCCCAAATCTATGTCTTCTTGCATCAATATTACATTGTGGGGTCCTAGATGATATGTAAGTATAGGAGGAATAGACAAGAGGTATTGGAAGACTCTAATGAAAATACTGCTCACTTCAACCATGAACATCTCTTAAACACTTCACATGCCCTGCAAGAAGAGGCTGCAAATAGGTGAGAGAATGAAGTACAATGCTAAGGAATCCATAGAATTCACTAAAAAAATTGAAAATTCAAGTAGAGAAGACTATTAAAATTAATAAGAGATGTAAAAACTTAGTTATTATATTGATCATAAGTTGTACAATTGATCAGGGCTTTTCCATACTTAGGTGGAGCATACATACAATGCCAAAATGACCTATTCTTATAGAGTTTGAGAGAGAGAAAGAAGTATAAGGGTCACTTGGACATGTGTTAAGATAATAATTTCAGTTATATATTCATGTAAATAGGATATGAGTCAAACAATTCAAGGCTAATAGTGACAAGTGTCAATCCATGTCATCAAAGTTAGGCAAAATGACACAAAACTCCTCTCTTTGCACAAAAAAATTGTCGTCATGATTAGGCATGTTTGAACATATTTTAAATTATATAGGATATTTAAAATTATTGGGATGTAAATTTATGTTCACATACATTCATCTCCATGCATTATATGAATTCTTGGTCTTTTAAAAACAACTGGTAGAGAGCCATCATCATTTTTTATCTTGAAAACTACCCTTTCATGCATCGTGTACACTTGGCTTCCAAATTGTAATAAATTTTCCATTAAAATACATGTTAGGGACTTAATTAAAAGTTTTAAGTCACTCCATTGACTTTGAAACATCAGGGGTACTTTAAAACCACATCACTTGACGAATTTTTGTCTTATCCTTAGCTTGTGTTTTAGGCTAGTTTTGACTAGCTAAAAGTAATGACCTATTTGAAGAAATTATAGGTTTATTAATGGAATAAAATTATTATTTGTATTTATATTAAGATTAAATATTGTATCCAAAGTTTCTTTCATCTCTTAATTCATCTTATAGCCTACACAACACATAAAATAGTGAGAAAACTCCTATTTTATCCCCTATCCTTACATTTATGTAGAATCAAATTCCATGTATGTAATCCTAATTATGTTGGAAAAAAATGAAATTTTACATTAATAGTCAAATTCTTCCTTCTAGAGGCACTTTTAGCTTGGTTTCTACCATCAAGTCTATAAAGAGGATTTGAGAGGGTTTGGAGTGGTTTATGATCTTATCATTTGTTCATAAAGAATAGATGTTGGAGACCTCTAAAAATTCCAATTGTATATTATTAATTACCCTCTCCATCATTACCAAACATATCCAGGTCCCATGAAAAGGTACATGAGATTTCCAAGCACTTGACGTTGACCACTCATTCCATTTTGGGCTTTTTGTGAAGGTTTGAGAGCCTTAAATCCAAGAATTGGCTTCTTAATGAATTTATTTTAAAAATAATTTCCAAAAAACCTGTATATAAACCCCAAAATAATTTTCCCATACTTATATTATATTTTCAAGATCCAAAAATGAAAACTCACCCTTGTTTAGTACTAGGCCTAGACCTTGCCAATATGCCTATTTACAATTTGAGACCCCAATTGACACTCCAAAGGATTTATTTGACCTATAATTTCTCAAAAAAATATTTTATACCTATAAAAAAAAAATTCAACAAATTTTTAGGTATGTAAAAGGCCAAAAATGCAAATGTCCCTTAATTCAATTTTTAGGCCTAAGGATTCCCACTAGGTATGCATACAAACCTAGTAGGTTAGAAAAATATGTACAATTAAATATATTATATTAAGTATTTTTAGGTTTAATTATGTCCCATAAATATTATAAAATCATAAAATTTCCCTTTCTATCCTTCTAGTTCAAGATTTCATCTTTTTTTCCTAAACTAGCACCTTTATGCACACCAAAACTACCCCTAGTCCGAGACAAAATAGCAAGTCTATTACATATTATATAATAAAATATGACTATTTAATAATTTTATATAGGTTATAATGGTACTATTTATAAAATTTTATCACCTAATTCTTCCTTTTGGTCCTCAAACTTAACCAATTTGTAAAGCAGACTTTTGGGATAAACATAGTTTGAGGTGGGTAGGGTATAAGATGCACTTAGAGATAAAAAGAATGATTTTAAATTTTTTTTGGAATTTTATGAATAATAAATAAATTTAATTATTTTATAAAATAATTATATATCCTATTTTAACTTCAAACACCTTTTATGCCATGGAAACCTAGAATAGGCCAATAATGCCTAGAAAAGGAAATCACTGCCTTGTGTTTGTTATAGGTTATTATGATCCCATTTTGGGATTTTTAAGACTTTATTTCATTATTTTATTTTTAATAAACCATCCTCTTAATTTTATTCACTTATAAAAACTTCAAATCGTGCATTACCATGTCTAGGTCCTTCATTTGGCGTACCCCTGCCTTGAATGTGTTTCACCTTTGTGCATGACTGAGACACACACCTACAAGCATCCAGGTTGTCAAGGTATGTTTTTGACCTCAAAAATAATAAAAATATATTTTTTTCCTTCTTAAAACTCTATTATGATCATCTCATCTACCTATAAGATCCATTTGATCTCTAAAACTTCACTTTATCCTTGATTGAGACCAACCTCCATTCTAGACTATAGGTATTTGTTCATATCTCTGTAGGTATATATTTATATGTATCTAACCTCAAATATGGGGTATAAAATATATAATTTATGAATTTTTCATCATATTATCTCTATTTTACCATCCACATGCTTGAAGTTTAGCATAAAGGACCTCATCTGCCCCTGACTGAGACCAACTCAAATACCAGGCTGTAGGTTTTTAAGGTGGGGTTTTAACCTCAAAAGTGTATAAAATATTTGGTTACATCAATAGACTCATATCACATCATTTTAATCCTCCATTTGGGCTAAAAAACCACACTTACCCCTGACTAAGACCAACTTCCAATGCCCCTAGCTGTAGTTGGATAATCTAGCTCTGTAGATTATTTATAAGACATTTGAAGCATGTTTGTGATGTTTTAGGGATTTTTTGGATTACATATAGTTCCTAAAGACTTAAAATTATGTTATAGTTCTTATTTTATGAGCCATTCACCATTTCTTGTGATAAATTCTCAAAACTTGCACTCACTACCCTGTGTACCCTGTGTATGGATACGAGATGGGCCTATAATGTGATTGTATGTGGCCATCACCTCTCCCATGTTATGAGTGCTCAGGACATCTTATTCAAATGTATGGAATTTCTTCCCAAAATTTTACAAGTTTAATAATCTTAATAAGTAATGAAAGAATCAAATTTGTTTCCAAACCCTCTAGATGTCACTACCATAATTGAGTGGATTTTTTGCCATTTTTAAGGGTGTAAAACTCCATCTTATCCTTTTCCTTATAGTCTAAAAATTTCCATGGTTATATATTATAGATAGGATTACAATATTAATGTAAAATTATTGCCTAAACAATTATGGTTCCTCTATATGGAAAGAGTAAAAACATCTTGGATCTCTGTTTGGAACTTTTGGGGATTGTGATACCAAAACTCTATCGTCTCCTTCATTTACAATTTATCTCCTTTCCATGACTTGGTGAAGTAAAAGGTCTCATAATTGAAATAAATATTTATATGACTTGGGAGGATATCCCTAAGACCATCTCACATTCTTTAATTCTCCCCTACCCCCTATGTATGGACCTCCTATAGGCTGGATTGTGTTGCAATGAATAGTGAATGAAAATAATGGAGAAAATGCATAATTTAGGCCTCTTTGAGAAGGATTATGTCACCAAACACATACTCCAAGGAATTTCATGGATTAAAAAAATATATAACCTTGTCCAATCCCTCATTTTTTCATGGAAAACTTTCCCAATAACATCTGTAGGTGCACTCTCTTTGATAAGAAGACAAAATTCTTACCCAAAGTGGAAAATAAGCTTAGAGAAGGATTCATTGTATTATTAATACCTTTTAAACCAAATTAATGATATAAAACCTAAAATAACCCCTTGAAAATCATGTGTACACCTCTAAAAAACATGGAATCATTAGACTAAAATAAGAAGAATGCAAATAATGACCCCATCTTCAATGAAATTTCTCAAAAAGCTTCTTGGAGTCAAACTGATGGTTCTTAAAGGAGAATTCACCAAAAAAAAATTTATGAAAATTAAGTGTATTCATATTAAAATCCACCTATAGAATCATTCCTCCTAGTTCTTCTTGTACCTTCCATACCAAGTGCTTGAAGTTGACCTTCTTTGGCTTGCCAATGGAGAAAGAAGATAAATGAGTTATAGATGCCATTTTTTATGAAATATATGAAAACCAAATGTTTATATGAACTATGGAAAGGTTAAGGGTCACACCACCATGTTTTCTAAGTGGCATTCTTCCCAAGGCTATCATACAAGTGCCCATTTCTCTCTCCTTGGCCAAAAAATAACCTTTTACCTCAACAACCTACAATTTTCAATTAATGACAGTTGATAAAGACCTCTTAAGATACATGTCACGTGATAAAACTCCTTTAAACTTTCAAAATTCCCAAGAAACCCTTACAAACCATTAAATACACTTTAAAATACCTCCAAATGACCCAAAAATGATAAATAGACCCAGGGGACTAATAACCAAAAGTAGTATAACATGAAATGACATTATTTGAACCTTGAAATACCTTATAAAATCTATTTATACCCCATATAGACCTTAAAACTCAAGTTTTTACCTATAGGTGCCCTAGTTTGACTAAAATGTTAAACTTGGTCAATGGAAACCTTATTTGAAGTTCTAGGTGTCAATTAAAGTCTAATCTCAACATCTTCTAGTGAAACATTTTTTGAGGTGTTAGATGATACTAATTTTTTTTAGTGAAACCTTGCTTAAGGCACTAAGGGAAAATTAAAATTAATTATCAACATCCATTAGTGAAACCTTATTCAATGAGTTATTGGACAATTCAAATCATAAAAATCAAGAACACTTTATTGGTGAAAACCTCTTTGAGGCACCAATAGCTGACCCAATTAGTTCCTCATTACTTAATGAAGACATTATTGAAGTCAATATCAGCCCCACCATGACCAAAATTAATTTTAATCTAGAATCAACAATAATGTGTGATTAAAATCCCAATCTTATTTTTTCCTTCAACCACTATACATTACATTATGATCCCATTATTCATTAAATACCTATATTCCATTATCCAATAAAATTATTTATCCAATGCCTATACATATAGACTCTCCCTATTAGCATTCTTTTTCAAAGATAGTATGAATACACCTTGAGGTTTTGAGGAAGTAGAATTAATGACCAATTAATATCATAACAACATTAGTACATCCTACATCAACAACATAATTATTGTAGATAATCTATTCATGATTATTATGGGTTTAAGATCAAGTAGTAAACACTTTGAATCTCATCATCATCCTTTGAGTTGAGACGCCAAAAAAATCAAAACAAAATTAAAATATAAATATAAATAATTCATCTAATAGTGAAAACCATGTTTGTGGTGTCATGGGAAAGTATCATGATGAAAACCAAGTTTTTGGTATCATATGTAAATTATTTTTTATCTACAAGTAACTTATCACCTGGGGGAATTATTGTTTGTAATGGAATGCATTTCATTCCCATCATATTGACCTCTTTAACTTGTCCCAAACAATATTTATTTTCATCCTACCCTAGTTCAATTTTCCTTCCCGTCTTGATCTTCATAAATAAAGTGGATGTTGTTATGATACCTATTTTTGAAAATCTCTTGGAATGTCATCTTAGAGACACTTTTATGAGTATACATTTGGTTCCCATGTGAAATTTTCCTTGGATATTCCTCATCTACTTATTGTCCATTGTTATCCAATATAATCATTTTCAATCCTGTCATTTGCTATTCAACCCCTTCTCAATGCTATAGCCAATTTTTACATTTGATAGTGATCCATTGTGGGTATAATGATCCAAACACTCATAAACATTACCATTCCATACTCTCACATTTTATGAGTAAATTCCATGATTTCATCATTTTTTTAATTTAATTCCATGATCTCACTATTTTACAAGTTAAACATTCTATATTAACTTTAATCTAATCTTAATCATGATCATATTAATAATATTTCATTACCTATTCATACTTATTATATTCTAATCCTAATTTTAGTTGAAATAAAATTTCTAGATGTTTGTTTGGACTACGTAGGTAGTGATCAATTTTTTGAGGCCATCTCAACCACCCTTAAATGTAAACTCTTGCTATTTTGTGAGTAAAATCATTATACATCTTTAAATTCTCAATTGAGTTGAGATCCCAATAACTCAAAAAAATTTAAAATTTTCTAAAATACTAAACATTCATAACATTAAAACATCTTAAAAATTAGAAAAGGAATACAATCTCCATGAGAGATATAAAGCCACAAAATCCTAAGCATTAGAAAAAGTATTAAATCTCCATGAGAGATATAAATATGAAAAATTCAAAATAAATTATCTTGTCCTATAAAAAATCCATATTATTGAATGATCTTTGAGCCAATCATGTCATCAATTATTGTGATGTGTCCTTCCCAAATATATCTATTGGGGTAGATTCATTATTATTTCATATCATTTGAGTCACCCTTTAGATGTGTCCTTACCTTACATTTTTATGTTTTTTGTATCACCATTACATTATCATTACCATTTATCCTTAACATTTGTATTTTGACTTGATTAAATGACAAAAAGACTTTTTATTGTTTTTTCCATGTATGTGTGTTTACTTGTTTGTTTTCTTTTTCATTAATGTTTTGATTCAGTCCATTATGCTAACAAGGTCATCATTATGGTGTCCATGGTCATACACTTGTACTTGATTCCATCTATTGGCATAAATTATCAAAGTCATCATGGTTTTTATCATTGGTGTATTGTTAAAAATTTTCTACTAGATCATGGGTCAGTCCTTACACACATTGCAGCTAGGTCATTGTGGTGTTTTATATCATGATATATACTACCATGTGAAAAAGTAAAAATAAAGTGTCAAGTGTCTTAAATTTGAAATGTCATAGTGACAAAAAAATCTCCCATTACATCATCATATCTTATCAAATCCAATCATCTTGGTCATCTTTGACCACGTCACATCATCCCATTTTTCATGATCAAATCACAATGATTGCATAATATGGCTAATATTTAGACTAATCATGACATACATCTACAAATAAGCATGTAACAAGAGAGTCATATACATTGATAAACCATTATTATTATTCTAATCATCTAGTCCATTTTTCATCATATTATCTCCTAATTTTTGGGAGAACTACATTGGCCTAAGGTCTTTTTAGACTCTGTAGGCAATGCTAAGTAGCAACTAGTTTTTGAGGTTAGTTTATCCACCCTTATTTATTTCTTATCAAAATCCATATTATTCTAATCTAATCATATCATTCTTAAATCACTATTTTATTTTTCCATTCTTTAGTCTCTCATCACTTTGAGCATTCTTGTCGGCTTAGTTTTTTTACAACTTATTTTTAAAATTGTTATACCATTAACACACATGTTTGTGACAAATTATCAGTTTAATATCATTTGTATCAAGATTAGTCTATGAAATAAGTTAAACCCTTTACTTATGCTTATCAATCAGTCACTTTATAAATTCATAAAATAAAATCTACTCTATTTGGGGAAAATTAAATCAATTTCACCCTATTTGGGGTAAATTATCATTCTATGCTCATAAATTTCATTTTGTTTGTGGAAATTTAAAGTATCTTGTTTTTGTAATGTATCCTTCTCCAATTTTAACTTGCTTAGGAAAAACTAGTTCATCCTCATCATAAATCAAAGCATGTAAGCATTTGCTCCAATGGCATAATCTTGTCCACAAGTTAATATTATATTCCATTCTAGCTTATTTATTTCTTTTTTGATAGCCCATTTATGTACTTTATCCCTAAATTCCCCTTAATGGGAATCTTACCTAGCTAGTTTCATTAAAATAACATCTTATCTTTTTATTCAATCTCATGCACATGTTAGTTTGGAATGATTAAATCACAACATCCATTATTTCATTATCTAATTTTTCATCTTCCTTTTTTGGATTCTCATTATTTGAGAATGAGTTACTTCATTTTCATCTCAAAATGCCTTCTCAAATAGAGGCAAATCTATACAATCCATTTTTATCACTTTCAAGTCAAAATTGGAAACTGGAATGACTCACCATGATTACACACAAACTAGTCTGCAATCATTTGATCATATAATGTATGAGTTCAAATTGACCTTAGGGCATATCTATGTGGGATAAGTAATCATATTAGATTTATTAAATGATCACTCTTGTCATTTTATCTAGTTAATTTTTATACTATTATCAATTCACTAATTCTCCTCAACCAATCAATTAGTGAAATTAATTCCCCCTTCCCTATATCTTTCTTCTAATAAAAATTATCCACATTATAATAATTAAATTGATATTTTATTAATTTAATTAATCATTATTATAACTGTAATTCTATGAAAATGGAATTATAATTTCATTTCAATTATTAATTCTTATTTTTCTCCCTCCAATAGGCTTCTTCATTTAAGAAATAATCTTGAGATCCTATGGAATATTCTTTTGTGAGCTCACTAATTATGAAAGGAATTAATATAAAGGATTATTATCCACCCTTAATCTTGGAGATAAGATGAAAGGCCCATAATGAATATTATGAGATATTTTAGGTAGCATTATCAACTCTTCATCTTGTAAATAGGATGAAGTGCCCTTATTAATGATCCATGTGGTTTCTTTGGAGTTATTCTCCATTATTCATCTTGAAAACAAGGTTTCCACATTGAATCTCATGAGAATAATTTTAGGATACGTATCCATCCTACATCTTTCATACAATATGGAAGGCTCATGTAAATCCTCATTTGATATTTTTAAGATCTATCCTCCACCCTCCATCTTAGACAAGATGAAGGGCTCACGTGTTAATCCATGTGCATTGGTGAGGATGCATTTTTAACCATCCATATTGGAATAAATATGAATGGTCATCATTGATTCAAATTTTATTATAAATATACCTCTTCTCCTTTGTAATGAACATGCTCACATTGGACAATAAAGTGTTTTCAAATTCTCAATTCTTCTTATGCATCACCTTTCTACTCTTTATCAATTTTATTGATGTGGATTTTATGCACATCTTAGAGATATTTAAATGAGGAAACCTCTAAATTTTTTGAATCTCTATGGAACTAAATTCCACTCTAGGGCACAAGTTGTGAGTATGTGGTTGGAACAACTGAGTGGTGGAATAATGGGTTAAGCTAGTGTGTTGTTAAACTAATTTTATGGGTGGATGTGTGGTTTATAATAAAAATGATTATCATTATGTGATTAATATAGGAAAAATAATAATATATGGTGGGTATATCTGAAATTAAATTTAAAAATAGGGAAGGGTAAAGTAGAGAAGGATTCTATGTCTTTGAACAAAATCTTTTCAGTTTGTCTCTTTAGTGGACACGTCTCTCAAAGACTAGTGTTTGTTGTTTACAACTATTGTTCACTTACAAACAAATGTGGTTAGGAGTTTAGATAATTAGACACATAGTTATTATTGGTCTCAACTAAAAGTTTCTACTTTTAAGGATTTTATTTCATAACTTTTTACCATTGATTATAGGTCAAACCAAAAATTTATCTAAGGTAGTTGTTGCTTACTCTTAGAACACTATATCTACTGAGACACTTCTACACACTTTATAAAAATGAATGAACCTTTACTAAATATATAAATCAATGAATATATCAACCTTAAATAGATACATCACATCTAGGATTAATCACTCATAAACATAATTGTCAGATTCATCCATAGAAATTGCACACATAAAAAAAATTGAATCAATTACAAACTAGAGAAACTTCAAATTCAAGAAAATAGAAATGGAAAAATATAGAACAAATACATTTATATGATAATTAATATTCTTGGTTTATTCTTGTATTTCATTCAAAAATTCAACCCTTTTAAAGAGTGTTATAATTCTGATATATAGACTTGGAGAAGGGGTCACCTCATCCTCCAAGATTAGAACGTTTTGTTTATATATTTATAGACCATAAGAAAAGTATGTGTTACATATCAATGCATTAGAAATAACTAGCCATGTAATGTATGCATGATACTCAAAAGTAAGACTTTACTATTTGTTTATGTCACTTACATGTAAAAAGTACAAAATTAACTAATCTAAATTGCCTCTTTTTTGACTTATCTAAAAATTACTATGAGAACTATAGTAGTAGTTGTTGCTACCATCATAGTAACTAGAATTGAAATAAAATATGCACTAGCCATTTAAAATCCAGTCACATGGGGATAATAGTTTGAGTTGGTATTGATGTGGTAGTTATCATGGTTGTTAAGAGAGTTAGTGGAGTTGGCATGGAATAACTATCAAGTTAATATTGATCAGTAACATTCTTCTTTGTGTCTAGGTATTGATAGTTCTTGTAAGCCTTAACATGTTGTGCTTTTATAAAACCCATATCTAAAAGATACAGTCTAGTACCTTGCTAGTCTTAACAATTAGATTATTTTGATCTACCTTGGTCTCTTTGAAACCAACTTTGAATACGTATAACTTGACAGCCTTCTTCCTTGTTGGATTTAACTTAGCCTCTATATTTTCTAGTATTAGACCATGTAATCTCTATTTAAAACTATTTAAGGCTTATTTGGTCATATGCTCAAATGTATCTGTAGTCACCAACCTTCTTTGATTATCTCAAACATCATCCAACTCTAGTCCTGACAAAATCTATTTGAATTCTTTCTCCTATTTAACTAATTTACTAACTAATGCCTCTGAAGATAGTGCCTAGTATTGGGACTCTTGGGTCCTTATTAATTCTAAGTGAATCCCCATAAAATTTGAGAAAAAAAATTTCAATAAGCACAATGATATAAAATCTAACTCAAATCATTATAAGATTACTAATAGGGGAGAATATAAAGGAGTAATCAAAAATAACAATGGACTCTTACCATCATTAGATCCTCTTTGGCTTCCCTCTAATATTTTCCAATGGACTTTATTGATAGTATATTTCAATGGAATTATAAATCTAGAATGATGATGGCTTGATTTATGGATATAGATGCATTATTTGATCAAATGGACATGGAGACTCTATGGATTCAATGGCTATGATTGATAGTTGATCATATGTACATGAAAATTTTATGGATTCATGAATTACCTTCAATGGATGAGTCACTTTTTTATATAGGCCATAGGAGGGAAAAATAAATGGCTCATATATAATCTTGAGCTATTAAGATCAATGGTTAGAGAATTTCCAAGGAATTTGTAATTCCTTGAAACCCTCTAGAATAGATGGCTATAGATGGGGAAGGCTAAGCTAGAGGATATTTTATAATCCTCTAATTCTAGAATCTCCATTAGGGAGCAGGGGTGTAGGAAAGGCTAGGTTAGTAGGGTGGTAGATGGGTAGGTCAATAAAAGGAATTTTAAATTGGTAAGTGGGCCCATAGGTAGATTAGTAGGTGAGTAGACTTAGTTAATGGGTTAATGAGGGTGATTAACTAAATTTGAGGGTGGAGTAAGCTTTATGGGGTATAGGGAGTTATATATAGGATTTAGGATATTAATTATCTAGGGAATGATGTTATGGGTTAAATTAGTGGGTTTAGTGGGATTATTAGGGAGAGTGGATTTAGGTGCATATATTTTACCCCTTTTTGGAAGGGCATTATGAGTAGATCAAAGTGGAAGGAGTAATGGTATTTAAAAATACCATTTCATGGATGAATGTTTTAGATTAAGGTAAAAATAGGTTTTGAAGGGACCCTGAAACCCTGAACAAAAGGAGAAAGATAAAACTTTAACGTCCACAAGCAAGCCTTAAGCATACTTCACCAAAGTAACAAAACCAAGAAATAAAGTCCTAAAGCTAACACATGAATAACCAAAGATAAACCCCAAGTTTTATAGAGACCTGGAAACTCCATAGTAAAAGTTCAAAAAGCCAGTTACCAAGACCAAAAAACACTACCAACTAGCAGAACCAACTAGAAGAGCCAGGACCTATTCTTCTAGTTCCAATATAAACTTCCCTACTTCCTTACCCTTCTCAATAGTGTCTTAGATGGCAGCAGTCGCCTACGTAGCACCCTCTTGCATAGCTTTCTTTCTTGAGCTTTGTCTAGTTCTTTTGCTAGGCCCCTCCAAAGTTTTGATTTCCTCGTTTGCTCTTTTTCCAATATTGACAGGAGCATCACAAATGCTAGAGGTTACCTCCTCCATATTTAATCTACTTTCCTTTATGAGTTCCCTTAGGTTGTTCTCATAATATTTGAGTTTTATGGGAATATCCCTTAGCTGCTTTTCCATATTATTAATTTTGTTCCAAACTGCCTCCTGTTTACCCTCCATTGTTTTCATTTTCCTATTGATTTCCATTATCTCCTTATACGTCCATAAATTGAATTGTAGGGTAGCATCAACAATGCAATTGGCCACTCTAGTGGGTTCATCATTCTACCTTTTATCCCTCCAATCTTTTGTGTTCTTATTAGGACTACTTCCAACTTTTTCAATATAGTCCTCCGTTTCCATACTTTTTTGTTCCTTTGTTTTAGCAGGGCTTTCTTTTTTGTTACTTACTTCCTTTGCTTGAGCTCCCATTTCCAATATTTGGTTATCTATCTGGACTAGATTTTCCTTTTCATTAATCAGATCAGGGTCTTGAGCAGGATCATCTAGATCTTTTTCAATTTCCTCAAACACTTGTTGGTTTTCCTTAGACTCATGGTTACTTTTTTCAGACTTTTCCTCTATAGTGACTCCTTTCTCATTCTTCTCTTGCACTTTTTCTTCCTCACTAGAATTTGAATGCCCACTTTCTGTTCCTCCTTCTTCCTCCAGGCTCTCCCCCCCAGTATTTTTAGAGCTTTCCCACTCTATTTCCTCATCAGTCTGGTTCTTGATGCTTGAGAGTTTGAGTTTAGCTTTTTCATTCCCTTTTACTAATTCTTTCTTATTTCTCCATAAATCCTTATATTTTCCCAAATAAGGATTCTTTACAATGGCCCTATTCTTGTAATGCCCTTCAATTAAAATAATTAACCCCTCATGCAGGATGGGATGAGATTCCTTTTTCTTATGTGCAAACAGACTTTGGAGCATGGAAAAACACAGATAAAATGGAAAAGAGATTCTTATTTTGTGTCTGAAGTGATTGAGAAATACAAAGTGGAATTTGTGGACACATTTGCTTCTTCCATCAAGTATGAAGCATTCATGAATACAACATAAGACATCCCTCTAGATGCCCTTAATTTGCTCCAATTCAAAAAAGTCTCTACTTTTTTCCAGCTGCTACTCCTCCACATCTGTTTTAGGGAATTTTCAAAAAGCCTCATTGGAAATGCTTGTCTGCTTTGAAAATTTTATTCCCTCCATTGGGATCCCTATCACTTTCACTAAGAATTCCTCTATGAGGTTCACCATAATGCCATGCAAGGTAACCCTATCATCAATCCAGTTTTTGAAAAAAGCCGTTGTGATATGAGGTTTTGAGCCATGAAGCCGTTCCATGTAACTCACAACCTTTCCTCTCTGCAATATCTTCCAGAAATCTTCTTTTGCTCTCCACTCTTCACAATATTTGGGTTCCTACTTCCTTGGTTCTCCTTTCCTATTACAATCCATATGAATCTCCTTTAATGCCCATCCCCTGTTAGCTAAACAATGAACCCGACTATTTCCAGTTTGGAATAGAACTCGCCTATATTTTGGCACATTTTGAGTCCTCCTCACGTACTCTAGAACAATTCTATTTAATGAGTGTATATCTTCCTTCATGGATCCACTCCCCTAAATCATTAGTTTTTTAATTTGTTTTGATCTCTCCCTCCTTAGCATGAATTACATCATGATGAATGAGCGCTCTTAGATCCACGTTAGTGAATGATGTTAGTGATATTATTCCCCTCAAGGGGACATGTGAGGAAGAATGAGATAGATGGATAATCAAAAGAGGAAATGAGGGGTGGGATGTAATATGTGAGATAGATAATGAAAAAAATAAAATCAACTTGAGCAAGGAGATATAAAATGATGATGACCTTATAAAATACATATGTAAGAGTAGAGATGATAATGATGAGAGAAAAATCCACAAGATTTTGACATATCCCAAGTAAGGATGCATGTTAGGTAGAACTATATACTGAGATAAGATAATGATATTATGAAATTAATGATGAGTTTAGCTTAGAGCTAAAGTTGAGTGATACGATTAAGAGTATGAGAGAGAATAAATGGTATGGTAGAGTGACCAAAAGATGAAGAGGAAGAATTAGAATACATTACATAAAATCAATGATCCATAATGTGATTAATAGTCATGATTCCCCTAAAAAGGACACATATAAGGGAGTGAGAGATGATAATAAAGTTATGGTTCTAGTCATATCCCAATCAAAGGATGAAACCACAAAATTAAAATGAATAATTGACCATTTAATGATAATGGATGATTGATGGGAGAAAAAATGGATGTTATGATTTATCAGGCCTAATTGATAAGTATAGGTGATTGATGAAAAGATGAGGGAGATGAATATGATGATGGATCAATAGAGTAATTGATTAATGATTGATATTATGGATCATGTATTTGATCAATACAAGACTTGAGAATGACAAGTTAGATGATATAGAAAGAGAGAGATGTGATGATGAAGAATAAAGAAAGAGGAGGGAGTATTCAAATTGACCTTAGGCAAATTAGTTGAGAAAGCACTACCTACATAGTCTGACAAGACCTCAAGCCAATGTAGTTTAGACTAAAGGATAAATGATAATTGATGGAGTATAGAATGATGATGATGAATATGATTAGTGAATATAGGATGATGTTAGTGATTAAAGGATATGATTGAGATGGTGAGATGAGGATAAGATATTGAAGTTAGTTGAATGAGTCTTGAAGATTATATTAGTGACAGGAATACAGATTATTAGATAATTAGATAAATGATGAGGGAAGAGGTAATCAATCCATCATAGTTGTCATAAGGATCATCATAGTCTAAAAAATCTAATAAATATGGCTCTAGGTAGTATGCCCCATGATATAACTATGAGCAAGAGGACATTTTCGTAAAGTGCATGGGAAAATAGTGAACTCTACATCATGGATGGTACCTAAAAGCATCATTGTAACTTTTGGTGTCATCATAGAATCCTTGTTGATTGCTAAATAGATAAAAATAGACATTATGTAAGAGTACAGAAAAATAAAAAAAATATAATACAATCATATACATGAGAAAAGATATGTAAATAAGTCAAACAATAAAGTGTTTACAAGTAACACACACAAGTATCTACAAGTAATGTCACAATGTCTTGTATAATGATGGGATGAGTGATTAAGTGATTGGATGGACTAGGATGATAATGATGTGATTATGGACTTGGATTTGGAATAGAATAATGGTGATGATTATTATCAGGGCTTAGTTAAGGATATGGATGTGGATATGGGTTTTGAACTAGATGAGGGACTTGGATGAGGATTCGGATATGGGGACTTAGATTAGGATTAAGATATGGATGTGGATATGGATTTTAAACTAAGTGAGGGACTTAGATGAGGATTTGGATATGGGGACTTAGATTATGATTAGGATGAGGATTTGGAGATTGTAGATGAGAGCCATAAGACTAATAAGGCAAAAGTGAGACTAGGTCAATGCTAGTTTGAGATAGACTAGATTTTCCCTAGTGTAGAATAAGAGGATAGATGATGTTATTATGAAAGATGAAAGGAATGTAAATGGATGCAATGAGGGGACTAGGAATTATCCAAGACACTATGGATTATTTTTGGCATTTTTAAATTTTATATAGGGTTCTTGAATATTTTAATTTTTAGGTTTTTTGGAATATGTATGTACACTATACAAATGGGGTTACTAGTAATGTGAATATCAAGCCTAGTAATGAGGATAAGAATAAACAAATGAAATAATGGATGTTATGACAAAACCAATGAGGATTATGATGAAAATTAGTGGATGACATCATCATATAGGAGCCAAATATATATTGACCCAAGTGTTCATGAAAAGATATATCAAGATGATTCTAGAACATTATTCAATAGATATTCCTCTCTATATTACAAAGGTCAAGATGTGAAGGAATGATTGGCATATTGAGATGAAAGATTAGATGATGGATGATGGATAGGAACAAGGGATAGAGAGATGTGACATGGATGGACTTATCCCCAAATGTTGAGGTAAAATGTAGATAATATATTATTTTACCATGATGCCAGAAACTAGTTTTCATCATGGTACTTGCCCAAGGTGCTAAAGGACTCATTTTCACTATTGGAAAAATGATTTTATATTTTTATTTTTGACTTTTTTTATTCTTTTTTTTTAGCATCTTGATTTATTAGATAAGGGCGATATACAAGAATGTCGATATTGTCTAGATCTTCAATTGACACTTGTTATATAGACATGTGATGATAGGACCATGTGATGTATGCTAGATTCTTAGATGTCCTAGTGTCCTTTATTGACTCTTGATAACTAGGTGTTTTTATAACCCCTATGAGTGAAAATGTTACCCATGGATTTGAGATATGGTATGGATAATAATATGTCATGATTGTGATAATGGGATATATGATGAGAATAAGGGATTTGATCATGATAGATGATATGATGATATTGGGAGTAGAAATGGGGTTTGAAATTTGCATACATCATTAGATATGGTGGAGGGGATTATTTGGATTGGTGTTGTGAGATTAAGGGATTCAAGATATTTTGATTTTTGAATTATTTGACCCAAACATTAAGAAGATGATTGTCCATATGATTATTGATTTTGAAATTATTTTGATATGCTGATTTTTTATTTTGATTTTGAATTTAGTTGCCTCTTAGTGCATTATTGTGGGATTCACTAGAGGGAAGTGACTTTTGACTAGATAAATGTTTTTAATTTAGAGAGACCCATAGAACTTAAAGGATATATATATTAGGGGATGATTATTTATGACTTGGATGATTATAACACTCATATTGAGTTTGATTAATTAGATTGAGATCATGGTGGGCTTGATTATTTGATGAAACTAACTAATTATGGTCTTAGATCCTTGTATATTCAACACATAATATTTAATGTAGAGGGAAATCTAATGTTGAATGTTTCTATTCATCCCATTAATGGAGTGAGATATAGGGACTATGGAGGAGAGGTGTATGATTAAGGATGTGTGGTGGATTAAGAGGATAATAGGAAACATATTACTCATAAAGGTCATTAGGATTCCTAGCCACAATGTCAGAGAAAGTGTCCTCAAGAATCTCAAAAGGATCAGTAAGGCTCTTAAGGGAATTAAGATCTTAACATGATTTGTATCCAACTTGATAATCTTTGAATGAGAGAACATCTAAGGATTATACTATAATTTCATCATCCTTGGATGGATCAAGGCCATATTTTTTGAATTATCAATAATAGAGACATCTTCAAAGATATAGGTGTTGGCATAACCTTCATAATCTATAATAGATGATGATTCATACATGATTTTCAATTCAAATTCTTTTGTTGTACATGATATTAACCATACTGATGTGGACTCCAATGAGATGATGTAGCCCATAGATGACTTTTTAGTATAAACCATATGATTCTTTACAAGTACCTCTTTCATCTTGGGTTTATGAAGGGATGATTTAGGATTAATGGATTTATGAATATGGGGAGTGTGATATGAATGGGTCATAGGGATGGGTTGATCAGGGATTTGTGTAGAATGAATGGGACTATAGTCATGACCTTGGTTAGGTAGGGGATAGGCTTGATTATATTTAGGAAATAATTCTTAGAATACCCCATTTTGTAAACTCTTAGGAATGGATGGGTTAGATTCACCCTCAATTTCAATGTCACCATTATCAATTAATTTTTTGATATAATCTCTAACTAGCTGACATCTATTAATGAAATCCCTAAGTACATTATGATATATACAAAATAATTTAGCTTGATACCATAAGGGTACATGTTTTGACAAATCTAGAGGTCATGTTTGAGGGTGGAAAATCATGCCTATAGACCTAAATTTCAAAAATAGGGATTCTATAGAGAATGGGAGAGGTTTATACGTATTATCAATAATTATGGATGTGGAAGTGTTTGATTTAGCAGTAGAGGATTGTGATATTGATGTCATGATGTAAAAAGATGGTTGAGAGTGAGATTGTTTATGAGAAAAATGGGAATGAGAAAAGGTTGATAAGCTATGCTTCCCTTTTCTAGTAAGATGGGGGATTTGTGATGGACTATGACTATTAGATGGAAGATTTGGCTATATATGTGTACAAACTAGGGGTAAGGTGAGTTAGATGAAGTCAAGACTTTTAGTAAGTTGGGTACCCATCTTAAGGATCCACGAGAGGATTTACCCCTTGTTTACAACACTATAATCATTAAATAGGGTGATTTTTAGACTAATAAGGTGATAAATAAGACTAAAAATAGTGGATGGTGGACTAGAATGCAATGGGGATAAGGGTTGATGAGGGACAAGTTTGGTAGGTGACCTTAGGCTTAGATGATCAAAATCATTGGAAAGGTGGGAACCCATCTTCAATAGCCATATGTGGAATTCATATTTATTGGCCAAGATATATTCATTAAATAAGGTGAATTTATCACTTGTATAGTGAGGACTATGATTATGATGAATAGATGATGGGGTTGATTAGGATGAGAAGTAGGACTGTAGAGGGTGAATATATGGGACATTAGTTTGGACTTAATGGTATTGATGTATGAATTTAGGTGGGCACCAATTTCTAGGTCCCATAAAAGGATCTCATCATTGTTGGCAAATAAGTATTGGTTGACAATAACAAGGTCTAAATCCATGCTAGTAGATAGCTGATGGGTGATAAAAGTAGGTGGATGTGAATATAGATTAAGGATTGGATTAAAATATGGTCTTTAAACAAACCAAGTATGAATGACTTAGATAGTATGATAGACAATGCTAAGGATAAGATAGAATGGATTATGATATAAGACTAGGATCAAATTTCAAACTAATAGTGTAATTAGTGATAATAATTTATCGATAATGTCTAGTTTTTAAGCTAGTAAAAGAATTTGATTGGACTAGTGCTTAGCCTCAAACTAATAAGACAACATTTGTATGGGTGCTATTTATCAATAGGTAAGAAGAATGGATTAGAGATGACTAGATTGATTTTGAATGTATTGATGATGATTAAATGCTAGATTGAAACTGAAGAAGTGACAAGTTACTAATAGGTTATTGACTAAGTAGGAAATATGATAAGATGATAGTGGAATAGGATGATAGGATGATATGAAATGACAAAAGTACTAGCTCAAGCCTTAGACTAATTTGATCAAGGTGGAAAGGGATAGGATTATGTAATAAAGGATAAATGGAGCAATCAATGATGATGGGATTTAAGATTGATATTGAGGTGGTGAGTATGATTTGGACAAGTGTGTGACCTAAAGATCCAAATAGGTGTGTTTTTTCATAAGATAGGATGGGGTTACACTTATATGGGGATGATAAGTATGTACAAGACAGGGTGATAAGATGATAATCAAGATTATACAAGACATGATGACATATAATGTGGATGAGGATATACACAAATATTATGAATTTACAAGATAGATAATAAAGATATATAATATGATGATATAAACAACATAGATAGTTATGTATATGTTTGGGGTTAAAGGCTGAATCAATTCATAAATAGTACTAGTCTAACATGACACATACCTAAGCAAGCAGATCACAATATTAAGATTAGTAAACTCATGGGTATGAAACCTGATGATCAATGATATTGACTAAACCCTCTTAACCCTATATATAATTGATGGTCACTTAGGAGCTAATCCTAACTCTAACAGTAAGTCTCCTATTATGGTTGATGGTCCTAATCTCTAGGGGAGTCCCTGATATACGATAGGTATAGTGGGGCCCAAATACATGTAGGGTGTTGACTAATGCCTATTTTAGAGAATGAAATATTCCCATTAATGAATTACCTATATGGGTTCAACCACTTAGCCTAATGATAACTGTCCCTGATATTTATACTATGTTAGAACATAGATTATATATTAGTGCATGGATGTCAATTCCACATCACATTACCCATATAAATGAAAAAGGTAGGGTTTATTAGTGGTTTTTAATCCTCTAGGAATCACCACAAGGTTTCAAAGAGGAGAACATACACCATTGTATCCCTTAGGTGAAAAATAAATAAATAAAAAAGGATTAATAAACTAATTAATTAGATGTGAGATATATACACAAGATGATATATAAAATGATTTAGAGAAAGTGACTAAAATAATTTATACAAAGAGATTAAAAGGGTTAATATTAGCCAAAAAAAATATTTTAATATTTGAAAATGTCCTTAACAAGTGACCTACAAGAAAATGATTTGTAGTTTGAAGATATTGTAGTCTTCAATCATTTGTCCTATAGTTAAATGGATGAATTTGACAATTGATCTTTCACAAGTGATGTTAGTAGTTTTAAATATTTTTCCTTAGACTAATGAGACCTATAGGTACCCATCAATTTGATGTATAATAAAAATTAGATGAATAACTAAATATGATGTTTTTATCTAATTTTGAAATTGATTAACTTGAAAAATAGATGATTATTAATTCTGAATCCTAGCCCAACAAAGTAGCCAAATAAATCCCCATAAAATTTAAGAAAACAAAATTCAATATGCATAATGATATAAAGTATAACTAAAATCCTTATAAAGATCACTAATAGGAGAGAATATAAAGGAGCAATTAAAAATAAAAATGGACTCTTACCATCATCTCTCTCCTCTTCAGCTTCCCTCCAAAATTTTCCAATGGACTTTGTTGATTGTAGATTGTAATGAACTCAGAATTACAACATTATGATGGATTTATTTATGTATTTATATGAATTATTTTATCAAATTGACATGGAGACTCTATGGATTCAATGGTTATGATTCTAGTTGATCATATGGACATGAATATTTTATAGATTCATGAGTTACCTTCAATGGAGGAGTGGCTTCTTTATATTCTTTATACAAGCCATGGGAGGGAAAATCAATGGATCATATTTAATCTTGAGATATTCAATCAATGGTTGGGGAATTTCCACCTTGGAAACCTATATAATAGAGTGTTCTAGATGAGAAAGGCTAAGTTAGAGGAGATTCTATAATCCTCTAATTCTAGAATATCTATTAGGGATTAGGGGTGTAGGAAAGTCAAGGTTAGTAGGGTGGTAAATGGGCAGGTGATTAAAATTAAATTTAAATTGGCAAGTGGGCTAATAGGTAGATTAGTAGGTGATTAGGCTTAGTTAATGGGTTAATGAGGGTAATTAATTGATTGTGAGGGTGGAGTAAGGTTTATTGGATATAAGGAGTTTTATGTAGGAATTATGATATTAACTAGCTAAAGAATATAGTTATGGGTTAAATTAGAGGGTTTAGTGGGATTATTAGTGATATAATATTTAAGTACGTGCACTAAGTTTAGGGTATTCGAGGCCTCAAATGGGGTCATAAAATATAGATGGCTAAAAGCCTTATTGGGTGTATACAACACTAAGAAGTTCAGCTTGCTATCATCTTCCTTGAGGCTCATGAATAATTTAGTTATTATATTAACATGTGAAAAAAAGTTGACTCTTAAAAAATGAATGGAATCAAGGATTAATGAAATCTAAGGGAAACATCCTATACATCTTTTTTAATGCCCTGAGGAAACTGAATTACTTATTGTTACTCTCTAAGTGTTTATAAATCTTCCTCAAGCTCACGCTTGACCATTTTAGTTCCTTGGTGTATGGCCATGATAGCTTCCATGTGGGTCTCCATATATGATTTCAAGTCCTCTATGTAAGGGGACTAACCCTTCTTATTTTATATTTTACTCATGGAGTACACTTCCTCCCTCTCCTCCATGATCAGGTTCCTACCTGATATATCTTCTATCTTCCTCTTTCTCACCTTATGTACTGATGTGGTGACTTTTTCAAATAGGGAGATCATTGTTGTCAATTCTATAGTCTTCATATTAGGCCTCTTAAAGGATGAGGCTCCTAGTTCCTTAGCCCAATATAGAAGAGTGATATTTGAGGGCTTAAAGAGAAATGCTTCTAGTTTAGCATGATTTTTATGTTATTTCTCAATGGATGTGGGAGGATTAAGCAATTTAAGAAAACTAAACTTTGTCTAATCTATGTTCTCATATTATGGCATTGGATGAACCACATAGACTGATTGCCTTCTAGGTGTTGTCTTGGTTGTTACCATTGTGGTTAATGTGGTAATAGTGGAAGAAGTCAATGATAAACCTAACTAGGTAGAAGGAGCTATAGTTGAAGGCATGGATTGAGCAATGGCTAGGATGGACAAGGATAATGTTGATGGAGTGGTATTTAATGGAAGGGAAATGAAAGGTATGGTAACCATTGGAATAGAAGTTATAACAGTGGTAGGTGGAAGAGGTACTATGGTAGTAGGTAGATTTATGGTTGGGTGTGGAAATAGGATACCTATAGAAACTATTCAATTGGGAAAAAAGGTGGATACAATAGGTCTATGATTGATTGAAACTATGAGTAAATACATAAGAGGGGGAAAACTAAATGAAACTAAAATCAAGGGGCCCTTACCAAATGAGTCACCTTTGATAGGTGTTTTTGCCTTGAGTGCTTATAGGCTCAAAACCTTCACCTATTGTAGATATTCCTCATTTACCTCTTAATTTAGAGGGGTATGTAGTCTATCCTTGGGATGCTATTAATATTTTTTAGTTACTCTCCTTTCTTGAGGAATTTTGGACTATGATGGGAGAAAATAGGGAATGGTGCTTGGCATTAGGGATGAAGTAGCTGATGTTTCCTCTTTAACTAAGGAATCCAAGCATGTAAACATGGTATCCATTAGTTATTCCACTTGTGTACTACCTAAAACTATAGTTTTCTCCTTTGATAAATCTTGTTTGACCTTAATTAGTTTAACTATTGAAGGTTGAAATGGGAGTAGTTGTGCTTCTAATTGTGATGAGGTAGGTAGTTAGTCTTTCTCAACTTGTTCTTCTTTTTGTCTATCGAGTGGTGCCTTAGATACCAAATATTATTGGTCTAGGTGGTAGGATTTGGAATTTTAGGGGAATATTCCCATCTCTTTATCGATATTATTATTACCTCCCACTTTATAAATTTTAAAATCTTCATCCCCTAGGAGGTGGGATTTGAAACATTGCTTCATTGAGTGTCAAGGATGGTTCTACTTGGATCACTCTCAAAAAGTCATCATTTAGCCTAGAATTTGTATCACTTTCTCTAACTTCATTGTCATATTTGGTATTTAATAATATAAATTCATGATCGATTGGCTCATGATTATATTCAAGGCCAAGGGTGTGAATTTTATTTTAAACCTTGTTGTGAGGATCCCATTTTCTATGAGGAAGGGTCAGCAATGCATAATACTTTCTAGCATTACCATCATCTCCAAACTATCTAATAATGGTGTAATGTATTTTCCCAATGGTTAAATGAGACCCATAGAAGGTGGCTTTCTTTTTTTCATTATCTCTTCATCTATGATTTTATAAATTTGATGAGTGATTTCTTGCCCGACCATCTTTTCTAAAATGAACTTTAGAAGATGAAGAGGATCCAATTTGTGTCATACCATGATGATCATTGTGTAAATTGGATATATACAATATTATTTAATGTCTTTAACTAGTGTTTAGGCTATTCTTGGATAAAATCTTAGCAATGGATCATCATGAATAATTATCCATACCTGAGGATAAATGTCCTTGACAAAATTTATTATGTTCCATGAATACAAATATATATACATAAATATATAATAATTACATATATTGTTTTTAATAACCTTATAATTTGGCTCTCACAAGACTCTATTATGCCTATACATAGTTACCATGACAACATCTAGTAGATAAGGCATCATATAGAAATTTCCCCTAATAGTCACTTATCCTTCTAAGAATCTACTCCTAGAGGCATGTGCTAATGATTTCCCCCAATGTGTAGGTATGCTCTAAGGTAGTTAGAAGGTATAGAAGGGGAACCCATCCTAGGTGCATGTAGTAGATACTAGCATGACCAAAGAGCCTATTTAGTAGGACCATACCTATGCAGATCACCATTCTAAAACTAGTAATGGGGATTGGGATCTTAACATGTTCTTTCAAGGTGAATTTCTCCCTGGGTATCAACCATTATGAAAGTAATCACTATGGATGTTTTGCATTTTTACATGCAACTAAAGTATGTAATTCATATGTAACATTTACAATAGGCAAGTTTAAATACATATTAAATGCTTCTTTGGATATATATGTGATAATAGTGTCATTATCCATGTAATGCAAGTATCCTCCATCCATGATTATTCCTTCAAACAATAGACCTCTTAAAAAATATATGCATGGATTCAATTTTGGTTTTTTAATAACATAGTGTAGGGCTTGGAATTTGAATGGGAGAATGTCTTTTATCATTTGTTTATCTTATCTGATATGTCTTCTTTAAGTGTAAGCATATCCATGTTCTTAACTGCTTCTCATAACATTAAATAATTCAAACACAATACCAAGGTATTTTATAAAGTTTTTGATCAATAACCTAGATGTTTTTAGGGCTATGTTATAAGTCCTAGATGATGATTCCATGGTATATGTGCTAAGTATTGGTATGTCAAAATATTTTTATAATTATGTTTCTTCACTTAGCTAAATCCTTCAAGTCACAATTCACTATGATAGTAGTTAGGGGTATTGGGATTTATTAAAGCTAAATTATACCCAAGATTAAAGGATTTAATTATGTGAACTTGTTTTGTGGCTTGATGTAACTAAATCTCCTGCATTGATTTCCTATTCGTGTATCATTATTCATTAATTTCTATGAGGTCATTGAATTTACTCAATTTGAACTTGACTACCCTATCATAATGTGTGTGCCATGTTTAATGCCTTGTCATTCAAGGTGCCATGGGTGTAACCTTACATTATCTCCATGTTTCATTGTATAGCCCAGTCAATAAAATTCAAACTTTACTTTTGGGCCAAAAGACTTTAAAGTATAAAATGCATTTCAGAAAGATTTAATCCCAATGTTTCTAAAATGAAAGTTATCGATAAGAATCCTTTCAATGAAAAATATGTAAAATAAAATCTTATGATAAAAAATTTCAAACCTGAATGCCTACAAAACAAACCTATCAAAAGGAAAATTCCTGAAGACCAAGACCACAAAGAAAGTCAATGATGTGAAATGGTGTTGAAGTGAATGTTTTTGTATCAAACTTGTTGATGACTATACTTTATAAAATAATTCCTTAAAAATGAAACTTTATAAAATGAATTTTCCCAAAATAAAAATTCTAGAAGCAAAGATTTTGCATGCCAATAATTGATGTGAAAGTCTCTAAAATAAACCTACCAAAAGGAATCCTTCTAATGAAAAGTTATTAATGTGCATTTTTCAAAGAATGAATACTCTTAAGTAATATAATTTAAATACGTATCATTCAAATCCACTCTTCCCATCCTTCTCATTAATAGCTATGTCTAATAAAGTATATCAAAAAAGTATACCAAGATATGATTTTACATTAAAAAACTAATTTTTTACAAATAAGCATTATAACCCTCAAAACTGATAAGTACCCCTTTCAAATATTCATTATTTTTAAAAAACAAATGGGGTCCCTAGTGTTATTAAAAAATATGTAGTTGAATGTGTTGAATACAACAAATTTTAACTAATCCAAGTTTTTTAAGGATTATTTCATCATGAAATGGTCTTTAAAAATACCTATTGAAACTACATTCGAGCCAAATCATACATAAAGATGAGGTTTCTAATGAATTTTTACATTGTATTGATTTAATATTAACATTGATATCTTAATCCTTGTATGCTCATGATGTTTTAGGTGTATATTATTAGTTCATGATACTTACTTTGATCATTTGAAATTATTGAATAATTAAAACTAATTTTCTAGATCCTAACGATACAATAGGTGCATGTATCTATCTCTTTAATAATCATATCATTATCTATAGGATGCAAGTGTATAAGGTTAAGATAAAAGTTATTGTGTGTCACTGGTGGCTCAAGAAGTGGAGTGTAGGGTTGAAATAACTCCACATTGAAGACCAGGTGTGTGCCCAAGTATGGAGGTAGATAAAAAAATAAAGGCATTCTCACCAGATAAACATAGAATAAAATAAGGACCATAGTGAAAAATACTAATCTTCCTTTGTGGACCTTTGAATCACTCCTTTTTAATATGAAACTAGGATTTATCACCAACTCAGAAGGCATGAGGTGTGTAATGTGTGTCATGCAACTCTTTATACTTTACTTGAGTGTGAAAAATAATTTGTAAACCCTATTGAAGAACATATTACATGCATCATAAAATATTTTCAACTTTGTCTGCTTACCATTATTTTGTGTGTGACTCAGTTATATCTAGTTTACTATAGATAATGTCTAGAGGTGTTATAGGTTAGAACTTAAGATATGTCTATAACAGATTATGCCCCATAAAATTGTGAATCACTCTATTATATGTGTGTTGAATGTACAAAATATTATCATCCTAGGTGTGAACATGCACTTGATTGTATATTCATATAAGATAAATAAGGGTATGATTGACAAATTCAATTTTTTTATTTGTATATGGATGAAAGACTATTGATTGGTCTAGTTGAGTTCTCATCAAGTACCATAGTGCTTTCTAATAATGACTTACAAAGCATGGATCTCGATAAAAAATGATGAATGTTGGGAATCCAAAGTAAACATATATATAGTTGAAGAATGTTGTAACATTAATATTTATTGGGTTCCATAGAAAAAATATAAATGTTATATTTAATATTTAATTATTATAAATTATTTATTACTTTTGTTGTGTAAATATAAATCTGATACATATAAAGTCATACATAAACAACAAAGTATACTTGTTTCTAAAGTGAAAAGGTATATCCCATAAATTATAACCATTCACTATCTATATATTACCTTTTTTTAAATATAGAGGTAAGAACATCATGGAATTATGAATTGATATAATGTTATCAAGGATTGAAATAAAGAGAAGTGAAGTGAAAAGAAAGTTACTGGGTATAAATTATTTATCAAATAATGGATATATGATTTATGGATTTTTTTACCTCATTTTGGTTTTCCTAATTTAATATTATGTTATGTTGTGCACATTTACTTGTTAAATTATTTAGATGAAAACTTGTTAATTCTACATACTCTGACATGATACTAGAGCTAGGGTGTTATCGAAATAATTTTATATATTATTTTATGAAAACTCCTCAATAAGAGAGATTCTATCATATAACCCTCTTTTGAAAGCATGTGGTTTTCATGGTTGGTTTCATTACAAACTGGGGTGTGGACATCAGTACACATCACCATTTTAAACTAGGGAAAACACTATTCTAAGGATTGACCATGATCATGATGTCAAAATAAAAATTTAGGAGTACAAAATTAGACCAATATATAAAATAATGGAAAACAATCCTCTATAATGGCATCTCATTTGGTTATGTCCTAAAAAATAAATTTAATATATTATCTACTATTTTCACTATAGAATACTATATTTACAAGAAAACATCCTATGATAAGGTAAAATATAATTTATAATGTATTATATAATTTTTAAGGGATATTAGATTAAACTTAACCTAATGTGGTCAAGACAATTACCTTCATAATAAAAAATATCCCAAGGGAAACCCATGAAATAATAAAAACACCATCATTCTTTTCAAATTTTGGGTCTCCCCAGGGTATTGTAAATGTATTTTATAGAGAAGTCTTACAAATTATAGGGTTTTTCTTTTTATTGATTTTGTTCCCTTACCATCATTATTTCCTATCTTCCTCTTTGAGGCCAAGACCACTACTTTTGGTGGCCCAAATATTTTACCACTTGAATATTTGAAAACAAATTTATTTTTTATTATTATTATTTAGATATAGATTTATTTTCATCATCTTCCATGAAAACATTATTTTATATGATTTTACATTTCCTATAGGGTCTATATGTATTGGGTATTAGAATATTTGAATTAGGTATGGAATTATTTTAATTGGATACCCTTATTAAAATTTGATTTAATTTGGTATTGAAATTAGGAGATAAAATTAGAATGCATTCATATAAAATCATATAATATTCACACACACACACACACACACACACACACACACACACACACACACACACACACACACACACACACACACACACACACACACACACACACACACACACACACACACACACACACACACACACACACACACACACACACACACACACACACACACACACACACACACACACACACACATTTATATATGCATTGGGAATTAAGATAGGTTAGGGAGGTGCCCAAGTAGTCAATGTCAATGCCTAGATCTTAAAACCTAGTTAACTAATCTCCTCTACTTTGGGCATAACCTTGATCAATTATGTGTGGTCTTTCTTATCTATTTTTTGATATTAATCTAAGTTAAGGATATGAAGGACTCTATATCCTAAAAATGTTTGAATTAGTGTCTTGATTTATTTTTGGTGTGTGAAAAAGGGTCACCAACTAAAGGGCATGAACATAGAAAATAAAAAAAATTAATTCCATTTTTATAGGTATTGTAAAAAAAATCATTATAGATACAAAAGGAATTTTAAAAAAATATTGATTCATAGTTCATATAAAATGATTTGATTTGATTTTTAAAATAATAAGTGTATCGATGCATTATTTTTTCCAAAGAAATGCAAATATTCAACCCATTACAAAAAAGGTTGCTTGAATTTTCATCAACTTATAACCGATAGAGGTGGGCTTCAATCCATCTAAGCATCCCTTATAATTTTTTTGTGTTTTCTTTGTGAAAAATGATATTCCATGATGAGAGTTATATTATCATATATGGAAATTTTGAGAAGGTCAACAAATTTGTCCTTTGTACACTATGATTCCTCTAATGGGCGGCTCAAAATGGTAAAATAAGTGTGAAAATAAATCATCTATTCCTTCATATGGTTCTTAAAAAATGGTAGGCAACTCATGAAATTTGAGTGAAAAATGATCCTACAACACATCATTTGGAGTAGAGTTTTCTCCATCTAATATTCCATGTCGCATATATTAATCTCGATTGATCTCAATGAGACTCTGAATTGTGATCCCATATCATTATTTTGAGAAATAATAAGGATAATAGAATTGATATGTACATTGTATATTACCTCCATAATTTTTTCATAAAGTTTTTGATGTTTATTTTTATTTTGAATATTTGGAATGGAATACAACATTCTAGATAAAAATTAATAGGTTGTGAACCATAATAATTTTATGAACTAAGTGTGGAAGAGAATAATAAGTGGTCACTATGGCATTGATATTGATTTATTAAAATTAAAAATTAGCTAATTCCACTTCAAATACCTTAGTTGTAGTTATTATGAGTTTTAATTATGATTAGAAAATTTTAGAATTGTATGCCCTAAGATGAGCTAAGATGGAAATTTCCTTCACAACAATAAAAAATCGAAATCGTAAGGTGGAAGTAAAATGTTAATGATGATTTTTTTTAATGAACATCAGTATAATGTTTGGTTTTTAAAATAATATGAAAGCCAAATATATTTTAAAATGAATTTGAGGATATGTACTGAGGAAATGAGATTTTCTATGAAATATAAGTGTTGATTAGATGTTATGTTAATTAAATGAATGAATATATAATGTAATGTTTTGTTATAGATTAAATATCACTAAAATTTTTGGGGAGGACATTCAATTTAGATTTATAATTATTTATTTCATCCATGAATGAGCATAACTAATCATAGGCCAAGTAACTAATCAAGTGACCTAAAAAATATAATGAGTTTTTAACCAATACTGTACAAACACACATCCTTCAAGGTAAATTGAAAATGAAAAGGGCACTTCAAATAAATTTGATTTACTAGGTAATTTAGGTTAATAAAATATTTAATTTAAAACATTAAATTTGTGCCATATAAAATACTTATATATAATGGATAATTGTTGTTAATATTGGATTTTCTTGTGTAAAATCCCTATGACTAGGTATTACGCTATATAAATGGCTAGATAGATAAATGATTAATTATTGTTGATGCTAGACTTAAATTTATGTATTCTCATTTATGAATCAAAATAAGTCACTTATATTTGGTGAAATCATGAAGTCAAAAATACCCTTATGGAGTCCAACATATTTTCACTTGTCAAAATTTTAGTCAAAAAAAAAATTAACTTATATGATAGAAATCATAAATATTTGAGTCTAAATATTATAAATACAACTGGTTAGTGTATTTTATAGATGGGTGTGTAGTTATTTACATATATTAAATAAAAATTAGGGCATAAGATCATTTATATTTGGTAAAAAATTATTTTAAGTAAAGATAAAATGTTATTATTATTATTCTTGACATAAGTTGGT
This sequence comes from Torreya grandis, assembly GCA_037957365.1. NCBI lineage: Eukaryota > Viridiplantae > Streptophyta > Pinopsida > Cupressales > Taxaceae > Torreya > Torreya grandis. The sequence continues at coordinate 217,244 of JARHVA010005083.1, read as the reverse complement.
TGTCATTGGATAAAATATGTAATAAAATTTTAATTAAATGATAGGATTTTTAGATTATTAATTATTATATTTAGTATATGCCTATATTAAGTTGGTATTTCATGATATTTATATGAATTAAAATTAGAAACCCTCAATATTACTCAATGAAATGGGATATGTATTGTTGTACTATGTGGTGGAAAGCCTAGTTTAACGAACCTTTGCACATATTAAAATAAATGACTAATGGGGGGCATATTGAGATGACTTAAAACATTAAAAAATATGACTTTATGGGAAATATTTTTTCAAGATAAAAATGTGTAATTTATAAGAGTATATCTAATATTTTTATAGATTGATGTAAGATAAATAAAAATGTTATTGTATGTGCATCATATGAAAATTAGGGATACCCATCTTATCAATATTAGAAATGTCAAATAAATAATTTCATACCATATTTTATGTGTGTTGATAGTGTTTAAACCATAAATGTAAAAAGGGGGCATTTAAGGCATTATAGGGGAGAAAATACCCCATATAGTAGAAAAAATTATGGTTGGAAAAGAGGGATGAGTTCCTTAAAAACTACATTGGATTGTTGCTATTGTATTTTTTTTCTATTTTAGGAAAATAAATAAATATTTTCTTATAGTAAATAATTTAATTTATGTATATATAGTATCCATATAGTTAATTTACATGGGGATAATGTTATGTGACTAAATTATGATAAATTATTATGGGTGGTAATCTAAAAATATTAATGAAAGTGTTTCACCAAAATTAGAATCTATATTCTTGGAGTTATCCTTAAATTACTATTAAAGGAGTATATATAAATGAAATGGCACATATATGACAATGAGATCTATAACAAACCAATTATATTCTAAAATCAAATATAAGCATACACTAAATATATTATGTTGAGATAGTATTAATATGGAAAGTACAAATATGTTATATATAGAAATGAAAAAGAAGTTATGTAATGATATTTTTTAATACTAATTTATTTATAGATATATAATAGGTATAAATTAGTTAAGAGGGATATTCTATAAAAATCATTAGATTATAGATTTGACACTTCTAGTTATCTGGATAGTAACATCAGCCTGGGATGGTTATGTTTACATTGTTATCTAGGTTTGACACTAGTATATTTTATAGAATATATGTTAGAATATGATGTGACCACCTTGATGATTATAGGTTTTAATTAAAATTTTCTCTGGTTTTTTCATATTTTGGTCATGGATTGTCACTCCCTGTGAAATGGGAAAACCCTAGCTTTCCATCTTCATAATGGCCCTGGGTAAAAATGGGTTAGTGGGCATATGATATAAAGTTCACCCCAAAGACCCCACTATTAAAGGGAACTAACTACATAGATAATACTATATAATAAGGCCTTAGACTCATATAGTTATACCCTATGTGTTAGATTGTGCATGAATCATATAATATGTGCAAATCAAGCACAATAATTACCTAGATTGTAACTTGTAAAATCATGTTATTAGGATTATCCTTTAGTGATTAAAACCTATATATGTGTATTACCTATGATTTTTATATGAATAATAATAAATATGGAATTTTTGTTTAATTGAATGCTCTTTGAATGCTCTTTGGTCATTTCACTAGTTGTATCTAGGTCTTGGTATATGAGGAATGAATGAGGGTTGATCTTGTATATATATCATTTACTTTGGAGTAATAACAAGAATTAAATCACTTAGGATATACATTAGGATAAATTTCATTTTTAAATTGGATAACTTTAGGGCACTAGACATTTGCATCAAGACATGACAGTAACATAAATGTTATTGCTTGTCCTAGAGTTGAATGTCTAGGGAACAGGAAAGTAGTCACATGTTTAAAATTTGTAGAGATGTAAGATAAGTACATTATAAGTATTATAGGAAAGATATAATACATGTGAAATCAATATATACTAGTCATATTAAGAGATATATGTGAAATGGCACAAATATATAATAGATATGAAACTTGTAGAAGTGGCAAAAGGTAAATAACTAAGAAGAATAACCAAGGTCTGAGTTTTCCAAGTGTAAAATACTAAGATTATATATAATCATAAAATATATTCTAGATTTGTCCTCGATTAATATAATAATTAAATTTATAGTTTAAAGGAAATGAATTATACCTGGGAGTATATGCACACTTTGTATTTGCATGTAACCAAATTTAATGCTTTGCTAGTGATTTAACTACAACCAAGAGCATTCTATAGTATAAAATTAGTGCATATAATCTAGGTTGAAATTACTTGAAATTTAAATATCAAGGTTTAGGAGTACACCTATGTGTCAATATAGCTACTTTGCCTATTGATAAGTTTTTTGTATCAATGTAAGGTTCCAAAACTAAGATTATGACAAATATAGATAAAATATCTAAAGTAAATATATCCAAGGAGACATAGAGAGAGATATTGGAAGGCACATTCCCCCAACATTGAATCAAAATTGAGTTGTCACATAGTAGTTGAGATTATCTCAACCATGGAACTCAATGATATTTATAACATAGTGAGGTTGGACGATAAAATAAATTCCAACCTAAAAAATTGTAAAGATTGAGTGATCTAATCACCTCAACCATACCAAATAGAGAAATTACTAATAAATATATTGGCTCAATTAAATTTTGTAAATGTTTGCAAGGTATCAATACAAAAAGGTCCATGATATGGTAATTTAATATAAAAGAGTTTCAAAATATGAAATTAATTTGGATTTTGTAATATTAAGCACACATTTCATATCATATGCATCTTAAATATGTATCATACAAAAAATGTGTATACAAATAATACCAATTTATATAATTCTACCATAATTTTAAATTTGAATCATATAACTATGTGCTTTAGCTAACATAAATAAATGTGTAAGGATGGAGGACATGATTCTAAAGCCTTCCCCCAATATATATGGATAAATATGAAAATTTATATAAATACCAATTTTGAGGACATGTTTCCAAACATGCACCCACTATAAACTAGAGATGCTAAATATTGAATATGTGTGGATAACATGCCTCCAAAGCATGCCCCCATTGAATCTAGGAACCGATATAAGTAATATATAGTAAATGAGTGTTAATAAAATGATTCCAAATCATTCCCCCATTAAATATTATAACTAATAATGTGTGGAATTCATTCCCATATGACATTCCCCCACTAAATCTAAAAACTGATATAAGTACCATGTACTGAATGAGTGTGGAGAACATGCTTCCAAAACATACCCCCACTAAATATGGAAATTATGCCAAGTGTGGAGAACATTCTTTGAAGAAATTCCCACACTAATATGCAAACCCCCCCCCCACCTTTAGGTGAGTGAAAGATAGGAACTGGTAGTTATCTTACCTCAAAAAGATAAGACAAATGTATAATATGTGAATGTAACCATGTATCATATAGAAGGAAACATGTCTAGGTAAATGTATCACTAAAGTGCATAAAACCAATGTAATCACATATGGGCCTAAGATTCTGGATGAAGATCATCTAAATGTTTATATAGTAATAATACAAGGCCAACAAGGAAAAAAGAACACACATAAGATCACTCAAAATTAATTCAAAGGGAAATGGTCCCAGGAGACTTAAAATAAGGGGCACATTCAAATGTCGCACAATCAAAGGGACATGAATTGGTTAAATCTCCACACAAACAATAATTACATATTCAAATATAAATACCACAAAAAAGACATATGAAAATTTCAATGCAATCATATGTAAGCATGGGGGATGAATCAAAGGATCATATTCAAATGCATGAATAAGGAATACAATAACAAGGTAAGACACTCAAGAAAGTGCATAAGGTAAAGTATAAGAAACGGACATAAACATGTCATAGTATATTATGGATATAATGTGTTAGGAAAAGTATGTCAAGTTTATATCATATCAAGTAACATATGTAAGATATAATCATGGATAATAGGCATGTGTAAGTACATATAATCTCAAACATGGTAATGTATAGTGATCATCAAACCATATAATTTATGTGTATCAATATCAAAGAAGTGGATTACCCTAATGTCCATATGACATGAATAGATGGAAATATAAACATATGAAATAGGAATGGATCATGTAATTATGTATGCTTGTGTAAAATTCAAGTATAAATGTGACACATATGTGTATGTATGAATAATTGAGTATGTCATCCATCAACATGGAACTAACACATAGATGTCAGGGAGCCAATAGAACATGTAAGTGCCAAAATTTTGTTTTGTTTTTTTGAATGTTTTTATATTTTTATCTACTATGTAATATATTTACACAAGTTGATAATGTTCATTGGGATTTTTAAAGTCTTTACTTAAAGTGTATAAAGGTGGTATACATATTTTCCTAGCTTTTTTGTAACTATAAATGGACTCAACCTATTTGGTTTGAATTTTCCTTCTTTGTATTTTTTGGCATTGGCATTATTTTTATTTTATTTTAATAACAATTTAAAAACATTAAATTCATGTGGCTAAACCTATTTTTATATGCTCATTTTACATGATCCTAGTAAATGTGTACATGTTCAGTAGCCTGTACGCATTTTGCACTCAACTATTGTAACTTATTTAATCATTTTTCATAGTATTCATTATCTTTGATGATGTATTTTAGAGAGACACAAAAAAATGTATATCAATTAACATAGCAAAATACATCACATTACATCCTTTAAAAACAAGAGGATAAGATAAAATGGGAAATACTAAAAGTAATGGTTGAAGGTATGATAAAATGGGAAATGATATTGGTCATTATAAACCTCCATATTTCATTCCCTATGATAAATTAAATTTAAATTGCTTCCACCCATTTTGTAAAATGTTTTGTAGTTGTAATGATAAATTTGTGTTCACCAATAGATATTATATTTACCTTTCCTATTAAATCAAATCCCCATAAGGAAAAAGTCCATGCTAAAATAATCAACTATAACTCATGAGATGATGCATGATTCAAATTTATATATTTTTGGCATTGTGAACATATTTCACTTGTTTTATTCATTCTTGTTCCACTGTAGGCCAATAATAATCTTGGCATACTAATTTTTGAGACATGTCCATCTGCTAAAATGCCCACCACACTCATTATCTTGCATTTACAAAAGTGCAGTGCGAGTTTCATATTTGTTTAAACATCAGAGTAATTGTCCATCAAAAACTTTCTTGAAAAAATCATTTATAATAATAACATAACAAAATACATCACATTATAATTTATGTTTATCATTTTATGCAAAATGGTTTGGTATAAAGGCTCGATATATAAAATTATAAATATCAGTGTACCATTCTATGTTTATAGTACTATGAGTAGCATTGAGAAAAATAAAGGCATGCATTTGATTGGAATAAATGGAAGGATTTCATAGTTGTTGTATTGTAAATTTTACATGATCATCATCAAAATTCATCAAGGATATCACAATTTCCATTACATCTACATGGTAGTTATCTTTACGTGGAATAATATCGATATAAAATGTGTCAATTGTCTATGTGATTTTATCTACCATTTATTTATATGGTAGAATATGTTATTATTTAGTTTGGTAATGATTTGTAACTTGATTAAAAACCAACTAGGAATAACCAAAAAATTGTATGGATCTTATATCAAGCTTATGTGATATGGATAATTTGATGATCAAGGCTTCATATTTAGCTGTAATTTTGGTGTATGAAAAAGCTAATTTGAAATAGAAAGGCATGTTTTTGCCTTTATAGATATAAAATACAATGTCATCACATACTCTATCCAACATTTTGATACATTAAAGAACATTTTCCATGGAGTTGGAGATACATTATATGCCTTAAACTCATCATAAAAAACCTCAATGAGTGGAAAAGAATTTAGCAAAGGGGTCGTAGCCAATTGGTTGGATATAACTTGACCTTTTATTTGATTTTGGGATATAAATTTTATATCAAACTATGTGTTACATCACCCATTTTTCTATGCAGCTAGCTAGGTGTGTTTTATTCATGAGGAAGCTTAATGGATCTTCTTTAATTATAACATGAACCTCATTATTAAGTAAATAATGTCATAATTTATGCATAGTAAAAATCAAAGATAAACATAGTTTTTATGTGGTTGTATATTAACATTCATAATCAAATAGCTAGTGACTAATATAATATATTGCCCACTCTTTGTGACTATCATCAAATTGTTTTAGTAAGGCCCTTAGGGGTTCATAGGTAGATGATATGTAAAGAAGTAATGGTTTATCAAGAATAGGAGGTATAAGTACTAGTGGGTTTGATAAATAGGTTTTTATTTTAACAAATCTTTATTGACATACCTCATCCCATAAAAATTATGTATCCTTTTTTAGAAAACATGTGAAATGGATTATTTTATCAACTAATTGGGTAATGAAACACTAAAAAAATTAAATTTAGCCCTGTAGATATCGTAATTATTTTATATTATTTGTCGATGACATTTATATGATATATTTTACCCTTTTTAGATAAACCTCAATTCCTCACTAAGAAATAATGTGTCCTATAATATTTCCCTAAGATACCCCAAAAACACATTTTTTGTATTTAATCAAACACTAAACTTGCTTAGGCACTCAAATATTTTTCATAAATCAATAGCATTGTCTCAGTGGTGTTTCAATTTTGAAAATAAATCATCAAAATAATCCTCAATATTTTTGTGTATGAAATCATGAAATATATGAGTAATGTCCCTTTGATATGTGGATCCTACATTTTATAATCTACAAGTCATGACCATGTAACAAAATTTCCCCCAAGGAGTGTTAAATATGATATTTTATTGATATATAGAGTTAATTTTGATTTGGTTATATCCTATAAAACCATACATAAATGAAAATGTGTCATATCTAGAATGGGAATCCAAAATCATGTTGATATTAGGTAGAGGGAAGTCATCTTTAGGTAAAACCTCATTTAAATCATGATAATCAGTGCAACATCAAATGCCACCATTTGGTTTTTTACAGGGATAATGTTAGTCACCCCATCAAAATTTACAATGGCTCTTATAAATATGAAGTCTAAATTTTTTTAAATTTCATATTTTACCAACAACACCACTTTAGGATTAATTATGCATATTTTTGTTTTACCATATTTACATCTAGGTATAATAATATATTATGCATTACCACCAATTGATTAATTATAGGCATATTTGAATAATACCAAGTAAACAATTCAATAAAATCATGAAGGACCTATCTATTGGTTTTTATTTCACCCTCCTACATCATTACAACAAGTAAAATTGGTATAGGGTCCTTATCCATTACAAATTTATATTTAACTATTTATTCATTTAACAAAGTAGATTTTTATATGATAAATGGTGGGGTAAGAATAGAATTTGATGCATCATGTTGGATATTTGGACTACCATTATCAATGAAGTAATCATGAGTAGAGGTAGCATGAGGAAACCTATTCTTATGATATAAGTAAGGGAGATAATAATATGTCCCCAAGTACTCTAGTAATAATTTGTCATTGTAAAACTCATCCATTATTAGAATTTTTAGGGAAGTGGCATCATCGATTAAATTATGGTTGAACACTTGGGATTGGTTGTGGATATATTCATAAATTGCATTTTGGCCTTTTGGACAAAAATTATGCTTTAAGGGTATGTTTGTATTTAGTATCTTTGTTTGAAAAATCTAACCCTTTCCATTTTATATTATTTATATTCACTATTCCTTATTCATTTTTACTTAACCCTTGTCCCTTATACCCATTTTTTAATAAATATTGATAACTAAAATCAGATTTATAGGTTTGTGGTGCAGTATGAATGGGTGGTTGGACCATTACACAATGTTTGAATGGATTAGTATCCATTGGGAATGTGTAAATTAATCCTTTATGACTAAAGTTTAAGCATGCATAAAATATGGAGGGAACCACATACATATCATATATCCAAGGTTATCCCAAAATAATTTTATAGTTCAATCATTTGGCATAACTTGACATAAAGTGGGTAATGTATGGGGACCTATTGTAATGTTCAATGTTATTTGTCTCAATACTTAACATGACATATTTATCAGAGTTGTTGCTAGAATCTAGATAATGTGAATGCAATGGAGACGTGATCACATGAGATGAAGCTAGTGCACATCACATAGATGCTAAAGCAATTTGAAATTATACAAGAAGATAAATTGCACAAGACAAATAGGAGAAAAACCAATATCTGATTAACATGAGATGGCCAAAGTGAAGAATACATATAGGAGGGTACATAAGTAACTCCTCCACAAAAGGTGGTCAAGGCACCCCAAGAATAGACTGTAACTCCTCCATGAAAGGTGGTGACAAGGTGCTAAGAATAGAGAAGTAAATCCCATCAAGGGAGTTAATTATGACATTCTTATGACACCTATGACACATATATGACACACATCTCCACATAAGCTAGCCTATCCCACAAATGTAGGAAAACTCCATGTATGCACAAATATATAATTTCCCTAATTAAATAATAGGGAAAAATTAAAAACTACACTAATACCCCCCCCCATAATCGTAGCTTAGGTGGGCAGTGTGGAAATATAAAAATGGGTCCCAATAACTAGGCCTGATGAGGTACCCATGTACAAATGTAATCTCCCATAAGATAGATAAAAGGAGAAAACTCATAGGAAAAAACTCCCCTGCAAAAGAGAGACATAAAAGAAATGAAGAGGCTAGTGGGCCCCCCCCAAAGATGATGCTAGTGTAGATGTGGACTGCACCCCAAGAAGAGCTCGTAGATGAATGAAATTGCTCTCAGTGAAAGGTTTGGTGAAGATGTCTACAACTTTCTCTAAAGACTTGAAAAATATCAAGTCAATGGCATGACTATGAATAAGCTCTTGAATGAAATGCATGTGAATCTCTATGTGCTTGGTTCACTGGTGTTGAACTAGATTCTTGCAAATCTGAATGGTACTTTGGTTGTCACAATAAATGATGGTGGGATACCTAATAGGAATGCCAAACTCAAAAAGTATCCCCTAAAGCCAAATAGCCTTAGTACTTGCATTAATAGCTCCCATGTACTCTACCTTTGTGGATGATATAAAAATAATATTATGCTTCTTACTACACCAACTGTTAAGACCAGAACTTAGAGAGAAACTATAACCAAAAGTGGACTTGTGAGTCTGTGAATTGTCAGCCCAGTCTGAATCTATATATCCAACCAATTCAACCTCTATGACAAATCTATAATGAATCCTATATCTATGTGAACCCTGTATGTAATGCAAGATCCTCTTAGCTACTTTCCAATGTAGCTCATGAGGTTCCTACATAAATCTGGAGACATGTCCCACTGTATATGATATGTCAGGCCTGGTGTGAGTCAAGTAGATGAGACTACCAACAAGTTATCGATACCAAGTGGCATCAACCAATGGTGAAGAATAGTCAACCTCAAGCTTGACTCTTGATAGAAAGGGAGTTAAGATGGTTGGTAATCAGTCATGTGAAACTGAGCCAATAAGTCAAGGGCATACTTAGGCTATACAAGAGAAATCCCTGAATCTAACTATGAGATCTCGATGCCAAGGAAGTAGTGCAATAAACCCAAGTCTATCATGTCAAATATATCCTAGAGAGATGCCTTCACCACTGTAATAGCTGATGAAGAACTCTTGGTGATCAAAAGTCATCAACTATAGAACCAAAATTAGGAGTGAATCATCTTGCCGTAAGAAGTAGACATTGGGGTCAGAATGGCACCTAGTGAAACCTACTATGAGAAAGAAGGAATCCATTTTGGCATACCAAGTTTGAGTGGCCTATTTGAGGCCATAGATGAATTTCCTAAGTCTGCATACTAAGTAAGAATCCTGAAAAAATCTTGGTGGCTGCTCCATGTAGATCTCCTCCTCTAGGTCTCTATGAAGAAAGGCACTCTTCACATCCATCTGGTGCACATCCTAACCATGTGTTATAGAAATAGCCAAGGTGAGTTGGATAGAATTAATATTTGTAATGGGTGCAAAGGTATTTGAGTAGTCAATGCCTACCACCTATGAGAAACCCTTAGTGACTAGTCACACCTTGTACTTATCAACCAACCCATCTGCTGTAAACTTGGTCTGATATATCCACCTACATTAAACCATATTTCTTCCCTTAAAAAGTGAAGTCAAATCCCAAGTGTGATTTTTTATTAATAATATTCTTCCTCCATAGCACTATCCCACTCAGGTACCCCAGATGCCTCTCAAAAAGTCTATGGATCCAAAATTGAAGCAAAGAAGGCATGTGGATCTCTCTAAAAATTCCCCCTAGTACGTCTGTCATCTATAGGATCTCCTACCCAAGTGCCAACACTCTCAATTGTCTGTCTAGCTCAAAGTGGACTAGAAGTGGGTGAGTCAGGTGCTAACTCCTCATCCTCTGACTGACTAGAGGTAGATGAATCTACATCACTGTCCTCATTGTCTGAACTTAAAGAAGAAGAAAATGTTTTTGGCTTAAGAACCAGTTGTGGTTGATCTGAATCTGATGAGGAATCATCATGAAGAAGTAGATCTGATGAGGGAGAAGAAGTGTCAAGTGTTAAGTCTCTATGACTCTCCTAAAAATAGACACTTTTCTCAATGAACAACTCATGAGTAACTAGATCTAGAAGGTGATACCCCTTAATACCATTCAGATATCCTACAAAGATGCAAGGCTTAGACTAATGTTCCATAGCTTTGCATTTCTTCTTTAGAATGTGGGCCATGGCTAGGGATCTGAAAACCCTAAAGTGCTCAACATTAGGTTTCCTTTTATGCCAAGATTCAAAGGGTGTTATCCCTTTCAAAGGTTTGTGAGGAACCCTATTTTGAATGTAGCAAGCATAATTAATGGCTTCGGCCCAGTACTGTGGTGCTAAGGATTTGGAGTGAATCATATAGCTACCCATCTCTTTCAAGAACCTATTTTTGCATTCTACAAACCCATTCTATGAAGGACTATAAGTGATTGTGTGCTACAAATCAATCCCCTCTATGGTGTAAAACTATTCAAACCTATTGCTGACATACTCCCCTCCATTATCAGTTCAAACAACCTTGATGTATTTCTCACTTTATTTCTCAACAAGATCCTTGAAGTCTAAATTTTTTTCAAACACTTCAAAATTTTGTTTGAGAAAATATATCCAAGTGTACCTAGAGAAATCATCAATGAAAGTGAGGATGTACTTGGCCCTTGTGAAAGATGGTTTAGGAAAGGGTCCTGATACATCACTGTGGACTAGCTCCAAAGGTTGTGAATCCCTCCAAGCTTTTCCTTTATAAAATTTTGCTTTGGGATGCTTCCCAAGGGACCACCCCTCACAAAGTCCCTTTGAGAATTGGACACAAGGCAAGCCAATGACCATGTCATGTTTGCGAAGTTGCTCAAGGTAGCGGTAGTTAAGGTGGCCAAACTGCTCATGCCATAATTTTATAACTCCATCTGAATGAGTTAGCATTACTATTGGACAAGAATTAGGTGAAAAATGTGAGAAGGTGTATAACCTCGCTTGGTGATCTGCCCTACCCACAACCATTTTAGTATCAGTATGCAACTCACTAATAGCCACTGAATCTGGTGAAAACTCAACTCTCATGCCCTAACCAATGTGAGTGATTTGGTACACTGATAAGAGATTGGTTGAAAGAGAAGGAAAATTTAGAACATTATTGAATGTTCCTCCTTCTATTTCAATTGACCCTCTCCCTACAATAGAAACTGATGTGTCATCACCCAAACTAATTGAAGTCATGCTACAAGGCTCTAAAGATGAAAACTCAACTAGTGAAGAGCCCATGTGGTGAGAAGCACCTGAATTAATGACCCATGATTTTGTATAAGTTATAGTATCTACAAGGGCCTTTCCCTTTTCTTTCTCCTTACCCTTGCCTTTTGCCTTGGTAGAATCTTGGGTAGATGAATTTTGCTTGATGGACTCAAGAACACCTATGTTGTGCTTCTCTATAAGATGAGTTAGGTGATTTATTTGTTTCTTCATGAATTTGTATTCATCATGCCCTATCTTTTTTTAAAATAGGCACACTTAACCTTCTCCTTCTTAGGTTTAGCATTGGAGGAGGAAGACTCAGTGTTATTTTTGGCAATATTATTGTTTTCTTTCTTCTTCTCCTGGTCCTTGTTCTTTTTCTTCTTCTCCTTTGTTGAAGTCTTATCCTTACCATTTTCAGCTATCAAATCTTGGGGTTGAGTAGAATTCATTGTGCCGATTTGAATTAGCTTATCTTGCTCCCTAGCCAAGTTGGCAATGAATGAATCCAAAGAAGGTATTTTCCATGTAGTACCAAGGGCACTTTTGTGGCATGGAAAGTGGAGACAAAGACTGAATAGCTTGGACCCAACTTTGTGAGAATAGAAAGGATGATTTGATCATCTTTATTATCTATCCCACATTCTTTTCATTGTAATCTAAGGGCCTTAAACATAGTTAAGAATTTTGTAGGGTGTCAAAGTTGCTAGGACTTAGACTTATGAGTTCATTTTTGAGCTCATGACCTCTCATCTCATCAAGCTTCCCAAATAAGAGTTCTAAGGTGTCCCATATGTCTTTGGGAGTCTTGGAGGTTTACAAATGGAAGATATGTTTTGGAGATATGGACAAGCTTAGTAATCCATAGGCTTCATCACTATGGTTGTACCACTTGACCTTTTCAACATCAATGATGGGTTCTACTTCAATACCCATGGTGATCTTATACAACCCTTTGCTTCTAAGAATGATTGACATTTTAATCTTCCATTCATGATATTTGAAGGGTGTTAAGTTTTTAAGTTGAAAAGAATCCATTTTAAGCTGAATTTAGGTGAAGTTGTGTTGATTGCAAGTTGTGAAATTATACAAAAAGGAGAATGAAAACAAAGATTTGCAAGTTATGAAAAGCAATCACACCCCCTTGAAATGTTGAGCCCCCTCCCCCAAAATATGAAAGTGCATGATAAAAAGACATCAGGCTTAGTTGAGAATGCATCTTAGAGCAATCAGTGCAAGACCTTAAGCAAACAAGACGTCGGACTCAGTCGAAAATGCGTCTCGAGAGACCCAAATTTTAGGCACTTTATAAACTAGTGTGTTTTTGACAAATAACAAGCTTACACTATGTATAATTGAATTAAAAAAACTTTTGAAAAAAATGGCACCCAAATTTGAGCTACCATTTGCAAGATATTAAAGGTTCAATTTCCCACAAACTAGTGTTTTTGCAAAAAAATAGCACTAAAACATTTTAAAAATGCCTTTTTTGAGAGAGGCCTTCCCAACACTAATTAGATTCAAAACAGAGTGAGGAATCCAAAGGAGGTCTTTTTGAGGGGGAATTAGCCTCCTACCAACCTGAGCCTCACCCTTCATCTTCATAGGTTGAAGATACAAGTTTTTTTAAAAACCTCTAAATTGCTCTTTTTAAAAATATTTTCAACTTACTTGTTTTCCAGCATACTAAATGACACTCTAAAGTCATTAGAGTCAGAAAACATTTAAAAAACAATTACCATCACCCAGTTCAAGTCACCATGGACTTCTATATGCTTTTCTCCACCCTCCATGTGGTTGTAACATTCTACTCTATGACCAGAAGCCCAAGCTATGACTGTCTGCATGGCATTACTGAATGACAGAGGGAGGACTATCTACGTGGTGTTGAAGGAAGGACTATCTGCATGGCAGTGCTACTCCTCCCTCTCCTCATTCCCTACACACAACAATGGTGCCTAAACTGAAGCATCAAAATAAGGTGCAAAAAAGTGGTAGGAGGAGGCAAGTCCATAGAGGGCAAAATAAGGCACAGAATCCTACAGTCAAGCAGGCTGTTGCTACCAAGCTAACTGCTAAACCAGCCACTACAAAGAATGTTTCTAGAAGGCCTAAAAGGATGCCTACAATTTCAAAACTAGCACCTGAAGTTGTTGCTGCAACTGTAAAGACTGAAGAGAAGATATCCAAGACACCCAAGGCTAAGGATCCCAAGGAAAAGATAAAAAACAACACAAGAAATGATATTGAAAGTTTTTTTTTAAATTTTAGATCAGATCTAGAAATAAAATAAATAAAGACAAATCCACACCTCTTGATTTCAAAATAAACTAATAGCATAACCAGACACACGATTACCAAGTTGGCTCTGATACCATATCAGAGTTGTTTCCAGAATCTGGATAATGCAAATGCAATGGAGACGTGATCACATGAGATGAAGCTAGTGCACATCACATAGATGCTAAAGCATTTTTAAATTATACAAGAAGATAAATTACACAAGACAAATAGGAGAAAACCCAATATTTGATTAACATGAGATGTCCAAAGTGAAAAATACATATAGGAGAGCACATAAGTAACTCCTCCACAAAAGGTTGTCAAGGCACCCCAAGAATAGACTGTAACTCCTCCATGAAAGGTGGTGACAAGGTGCTAAGAATAGAGAAGTAACTCCCATTAAGGGAGTTACTTATGACATTCTTATGACACCTATGACACATCTATGACACACATCTCCACATAAGCTAGGCTATCCCACAAATGTAGGAAAACTCCATGTATGCACAAATATATAATTTCCCTAATTAAATAATAGGGAAAAATAAAAAACTACACTGATACAAGTTATTTGATACTCATATTATATCATTCTAAATTTTATGGTTTGACTCCCATTATAGAAATAAATGATATGTTGTAAATGTTGAGTCTAGAACCATTATCCATGAGAACTCATTTTACCATTTTGTTGCAAACACATACCTCGATATAGAGTGGAAACAAATATTTATAAGATGTTCAGGTGGAAAATCCTCCTTTTCCGAGGATATATTATGCTTATTCCATTTTATGGAGTTTAATATAGATGCCACATATGGTTGTTCAACATTATAAGGGAGTAAGGTCATAAGTAATACATTTAAAAGAGCATCCTTGTAATGTGAGGAATTGTGTAAAAAGTCCAATAGCAACGTTTTGGAAACAATGTGTTTGGATTTGGAAATAACATGTCCTAGGTAATATTATTACTTCATAAACTCCCTTTGGTTCTTTGTAATGACATGTAAAAACTCATTATAAACATTATAATAAAGAGTATGTAGGAAAATAATTTTTGAATCCCTTACAGATTAGAATGAGTTAATTAGGAATGAGATATAACAATTAGTAGACACTATAGGTTATTTAACCATGAAATAATTTACATAAATATCCATGGAAAAAATTATTAAAAAAATTATAGCAATTTAAGGATCAACAATAGAAAAAATAAAAAAACCTAAGCGATTTAGGGTTTGATGTTCAAAGATTAGGTTCACCAAATATTTCACCCTGTAAGAGCATGTTTAGGCCTCTTCCATATTTGGGCAACATGGAAATACTTCTAGGTTGAAGTAGACCTCTAGGTTCAAGAGCTAGCTCCCTGAATATATCTTGAAAATATTATCACCTAAATAATTAGTTTATTATGGGAAAATATTTGTAATTTACATGAATTGAAACTAATCTAAGCACCAAGATGTTTTCCACATGACAATCATATTTCTTTTCACTAAGAAAAATAACATATAAACTAGCTTCTAAGTCTTAGAAGATTCTAACATAAGTGTTTCAATATAAAGTTGGCTTGCATAATAACAGTCATGGTAAGTGGAAACGGGATAAAATAGATAAATCTGAGGACACTTTCACACTTTAAATAATCTTAAAACACTAGATACACTCTATATGACTTGTTAAAATGAGATATTCTTGCATAAGACATGAAAGGGCAAGAAAAAACAAGGATAGGATCATTTAAATTAACCATTCATAAGTTTTCACAATAAAAAAATATGTTATTTAACTTAAAATTATATTTATTTAATTATTCAAATTCAAAATATGGCATCAAACTAGTAGGGCTTCATCATACAAGATGTGGTATTAGTTTAAAAGAGCCAAAATGGTTACTAATTATAGAATTGGCTAGAGAAATGAGAAGAGAGAATACCAAGAGTCATAAGAACACATGTAAAACTAAGAGGAGGAGATAAAAATGTAGGATAATGAAGTTGGAAATAAAAAATTCAAGGTATTATAGGAAAAATATCCCCCATAGTCACAAAACTCTAGAAATGTGGCATAAGACTTCTTTTGCTTGCTCAAAAAACTTCCTTCATGATTTTCCCCTTTTGGAATGTCCCGAAACTAACTATGGATATATGTGATGATTTTAGTGAGGGGTATGTATTATAAAAATGATCCACCATGCATTGGTTGAATCCCTAACATCAATATTCTTATAGAGATGAGTCATCACTACTTGTAGTCCAAATAACTCCTATTTCACTCACACTTCACACTTGTCACCAAATTTAGCTTAATTTTTCCAATATGATCTATAAACTGGAGTTAATTAAACCTTTAAATACCCATCCTAGACTTATATTCCTTAGGTATACGTTAAAACGACATCCAATTGAATTTCTCACTAGCTTGCTCACTATGCCATCCTATACTGGCGAAATTGAGAGTACTTGTAGAATCAATCAGGAGATTTTGTTATACAATAAATGGGCATGTTAGTTTATATCCAAAGTCTCAATCCTTCTCCCAATGTGACTTGCATATTTTGACTCTCTATAGAACCTACCAAAAACCAAAAACTATCAATGAAAGCTATTTTTTGTCTATATATAAGTAAGGAAGCACTGAAGTTGATGGGGAGAATACATGAATATTTCTATGTAAACTCAAATAAATTTCATGGTCATTCCTTGTCATCTGGATTCACCTCTTATTACATTTTCTCCATTAGGTTAAGAACCAGGGTTTTAGAGGGTTTAGATCTATTTCCATCATTAAGGATTGTTTATAAAGATATGACATTAAACTCATGAACCAATTCTAAAAAATACTCTCTTAATACCTCCCTAAACTTATCCAATCTCCTTGGGCTCCAATTAAATGTGTCCTTATAGGTATGATCATTTACAAATAGCTTCTCGAGATTTGTTCCTCATTTTACATATCATGTGGTGGTATTAAGCCAAAAGGTAGCTTTCATGAGGTTTCCTCTACATATTTATAGATTAGAAACACCTTATATCTCCCTAAAAATATGTTCCAATGATTTTAAATGTTATTATAACCCTAGGAATGAAGTTGACCCCTTCTTGGGATTTAGACATAGTTGAGACCTAATAGGTTTATCTATTCCCATGTGGATTTGGACCACTTTGACATGTTTCAACCACCTATGAATTATTTATCATGTTTTTATAGGTCTATAAAATCTCATATTATCTTATTTTAAGGTATTTATATCTTTTATATCACCTTGTTATCTCCTTTCCTCAAAACATGGAGGTTTGCACCCTTGAGGAGTACCCTCTATTTGAGACAAAGAAGGGTATCTCCCCTATATCCTTAGAAAAAATGAATATATGATGAGTTTACCCAAGTTATTATGATGTTATATAAAAAATTTAATGTCTTTATCATGTCTTTATCACCTTTAAATGATCAAAAACCCAAGATAGACTTTTGAAAAGATGAGTGTGTGTAGGCCTTACCCATGGACTGTAGGTTGCTTATATGGGAATCCAGCCAACCCCTATTTCCATACTATTAAAGTGAAATTTTATATTAATTATCACTTTGGGGATCCATTTAAACCTTAATTTACACTTTAAGACTTTTACCAACCTCTCATTTCTCACCTTCACATGAAATGTCTAATCTGTAGGTTGATTATGACTGTAGTGTACTTTGGAAATTGGGCACGTAAATACAATATTTTATTTTTTTGATAATTTTATATTATGTAAAACATTCTCAAATTTATATTATGAAAACAAATTTTTATCTATTCGACATTCCTCATTTTAGACCTTTGATTTGACTTACCAGAGGTGATGACTATATATTATTGTATTGTGTGTTTCACCATGCCCATAGGTGTTGGTTTGGTCTTATATCTTGTATTCAATTCTATAAGATCCTATTTAATTCATTAATCCATTTAAAAATTCACTTGGATCAATTCATATCAATATTAGGCCATGTCAACACCAAGACTAAAATATTTCTAGCTTATTGCCAAACCACAATTGATTGTTGTTGCCCTAGTAATGGAAATAGGAATCTTGTAGGTGAGCAGTAGCCTTGGAATCAATGCCATATGACCTATGATTCTCTTATAGATATTTAAATAATTTTTAACTTATTAATGTTTTTATTATCATGTCTCTACCAATTTCATCTATAAACTTGTAAACAAGCACTTACAATCAGTTGTAGGTGAGTTTTGAGGGCAAAGCACATGTAGGTGGTGGTCAACCCACAAATTTACATTTTCAACTCCGTTTTTATGAATTTGAATAATTTGTATTCCATTTCAACTTAAAAATACCATTTATTCATGAATATGTTCCTCATTTTCAACTTTAAGATGTGAAGGTTAATCAAAGTTCAAATCCTATAGAATGCACTGAAAAACTATAGTGAAAAAAATCATGATTTTGAGGTCTCAAAAAACTACTATTATTTAGTCCCACATTCATTCTATTTTTCAAGGATCTTACCCTATGTGGAGGTTACAATATATAAACATTTGTATTGATCAAAACCTTATTTGAAATTTTTATTTGGCATCAATAAAAGGGCCTAAGGCTCTATTTTGAGACTTTTAGGGATTTTGTCCCTGAACTCAAACCCTTCATCCTTGAATATGATTCTTGAGCCTGCCAACTTGTCCAATGATTTGATTATGACTACCAAGGTATATATAGCCTATAAAACCTTCATGGTGATTTCAAAACATGTCATACACCTCTAGATCATACTTTTAGATCCCTATATAAGCCACTTATAGGTGTGCATTTACAGGTTGTAAGGTAGTGGGTATAAACGTGAACAATACTCATGATGTGTGGTTCTTAAAATCAGTCCTTTACCTTTCCAAGTTTATAAAATTAACTGTTAAAACTTTAATCACTTTGAAACAAACTTAAATAATCCCATTTTAATTTATTTAGCCTCATATAGGTATTGATGGAAGTTATAGATAGGGCAGTGAATGGAAACATGAGGAATGCATATAGTGTATGAGTATTCAATAGGTCTTATATTCTCTCAAAATCTTCAAATTAGTTTCAAAACATTAAAATAATTTAAACAAGATTAATTATCTTGTTCGAATGTGACATTCTCTTCATGACACGTATAAATGCATATTAATAGAGTATGGTTGTGTATGTAGAGGTATTATCTCCCACAATTTTTTATGCCTATTAGAGGGGATTATATTGTTTGAGCCTATCTTCATGATATATAAAAACACCTCTTTGAATCTTTATCACACCTATATGAGCATTATGAATACCTTCATATGCCATGACTGTAGTTGGAAACAAGCATAAGGTTGACTATGTATTCCATGTGACTATGTTATTCATGATATTGATATTAGAGGGTAAGATTATAAGGAAATAAGTTTTCATGAAATTAAATACATGGATAAAATTATATCACACTCATTTTAAACCCTTTTATAGAACCAAACCTTCTATAAATAGTGAAACTTGATTGTAACCTTACATGGTGACACCTTCATGTAATTTGAGTTATTTGATCCATGAAATAATTTACAAACATGAAACCAAACATGGTAAACATGAGATAATACTTTAAACATCATATGTAATTAATTACCCATTTTAGATATATGGACTAGCTCAAACAAGAGCAAAACCTATAGGGTCTGTGAAATAGCAGGTAGAAATGAACAATCAACTTGTTAAATATGGTCCATAAAGTATAAGACACATTTCCTTTAAATCCAAAAATTAAATTTAATATGAAAATTTTTAATATCCACCACCAATATTATTTGACTTAGGAGTCTTCCTACTAGTTGTACCAACCAAAAACCTATTGACTAGTTTCATGTGCATAGTGGAGTGATAGTTAGCTCAATTTTGGAACTTAAAAATCATGTGAATAATATAATTTATTCTTATGAACTTGAATATCCATCCCAAAACATTCTTCCACATGCCACTTTCTCTCGTATAGGCTATACAACCTTTGAAAATCCTTCTTTTCCACTTATTTTCTTAATTTTTAGTTATCAATTGCAAGTTTTTAGTTACAAGATGACATATCTAATATATATTGACATATTGGAAACTTAATATGAGTTTATAACAATTTTATTCTTTGTAAAATTGTACCACTTGCATTTAATTCTCTAAAATGACCCCTAAATGACACAAAATTACATAAGTATTTAGTTAGACAATAACCAAGACTAATAAGACATTAAATGACATGAAATAAATTATAACACACCATATAATTTTTTAATATCCCCTATATCAATTTTTTTTACTATAGAGGGTTGACCCATTTTGACATCTAGTGAGAATGGTCAATATTCTTAGAGATTTCCCAAGGGTGGTATGCTTGTTATGCTAGGATGAGTAGACTAATCTTCTCTGTTAGGCCATGGAATCACCCATACATAGATTTTACACACAATTTTACTTTGGAACCATATCAACAAATAAAGCGAAGACACAAAACAAGACACATTAAAAGGAAACAAACATGTGTTCTTAAGAACATTTATGGAACACAACTGAAACAAAAACACACACGTAACGTAATATTTATAAGACTAACCTCCATTTATTCAATATCAAGGTTTCAAATTTATCCCATTCATATGGATAGTAAGATCCTATCCATTCATCCTTGCTAATTGGAAAGAGTTTTTTTGTTTGCACTTGATGATGACATATAGTCCACTCCATAAAGTGTCAAATTTTGTATGTCTCCCTAGTTTTGCTCTATCTTCATCCCATTTCAACACTATGTCACCTTCTTGGAATATTCTTGGAATTTAATGATTATCAAAATACCTCTTCATTAGTATTTGATGATGTTACATAGCTTCATGAGATTTATCTCTAGTTTTTTACAACTCTATTAATTGTGCCAACCTTACCTTAATTGGAGTGTTTTCAAGAAACTCTAGTTGGTATGCCAAATCCAAGGTAGGAAAATATTGTGATATATCCAACCTAGCCTCCCTTACATATACAATCACAAAATTATAATTCCCTATTGACCTCTTGGGAGTTATTCTATCAGCCCATAGGGTTATCTTAAATTTAGTGTGCCAAGCCCTTTGATTATTCTCTAATGCTTTCTTGATGATTTTGATCATATTTTTTTTATTATATTCAACCAACCAATTACCTTGAGGGTAATAGTTGGATGAAGTGCTTAGGTATATGCCATTACTATTTTCCCAATCAGCTATCCTAACACCCAAAAAATCAAGTGCATTATCTAAGATGATAGTGGAAGGGGTGCCAAACCTTGTTATTATATTTTCATAGAACTCTAAGATAGAAATTTCATTATATTATTTCAATTCAACTACCTCAACCCACCTTTTTAAGTATTTAGTTGTTTTGAGTATCCATTTATGACCAACACTTGATGGAGAGTTTATCATACTAATAAGATCAAGACCCTATTGCATGAAAAGTTGGTATACTTGGATAAGTTTCAAAGGGAGAACAATTTTTTTTATTTTAATATAAATAAAACACATTATACACACCTTATTATCCAATCATAATATTCCTTGAAGAGTCTATGCCAATAATATCCTACCCTCATGATCTTAGTCACTGTGGTTCTTTGGGAGAAATGACCTTCTATTGTTCCATCATGGAACTTCTCAAGTAACACTCCAAATTTATCATTGTCAATGCATCTCAATAGCACACCATTAGTGTCTTTTCTAAAAATCACACCATATACAAGGTAAAAAGGAATAGCTTTCAATTTAAAGTACCTTATTTGGGATCTGCTCATACCATTAAGATACTCACCATTTTGAAGAAATATGATAATATCTTGTGCTCAAATTTGTAGAGGAAAGAAAGAAACTAATTGAGAGCAATCATGATTAACTAAAGCTTCTTATTTTTACTCATGGAGATATAAATCTAGATGTTCACAAGGTCCTTTACCTCTTATCAACTTTGTCACTTTGATATCAACATCATATTCCATTACCTTAGTAATTTACCCTTCCCTCTTCTCACTAAGGTCCTTGCTCAAAATAAAAATTTTGGTACTAGGATGAGAGACCATAACATGAATGCTATTGTTTTAAACCATATTCCTAAACTTATTTAGTACTCTTAAAATAACAAGGACTTGTTTCTCGATGAAAGTATACTTGAATTATTAATATTCCAAACCTTGAATAAATAATGCAATTGGTTGTTCCACATCTATTCTCAGTTAACATGCCATCCAATCCTTTCAAAAATTCTAACTTAGCTTCAAGTGGACTTATACATCAAATTTTTGGCATAGAATCATGCATGAATGATGATTTAACTTATCAAACTTGGTCCCACCACCTTATTCCTATGCCAAAGTTTGTTGTTCGTTGCATATTTTATGGAATTTAAAGATTTTTTGAATTGTTTAAACATTTTAAAAGGAGTTAGTCTTGAGTTATTCAACTAAGACTAATCCTTCTCCCTTTTCAATGCCACATTTTCTTTAATTAGGTTTTGAGACATATAAATTGGCTTTTTCAAGTTATCCTAGAGCTAAAGTAGAAATTATATTTGGAACATACATCAAAAAAGAAGATTTTTATTTCTCATATGAATTTTGACAAATAAGAGAGTAATTTATTGTGTATCATAATATAAGTGAGATTATATCTCCTTTTGGCAGGTCCATTCCTCACCTATTGCTTTCTATGTTACCTTCTCCAAGTCATTTGAAGAGGTAAAAAGGAATCTTGTAATCTAGAATTCTTTCAATCCTTCATTTGAAATATTTATGCTTAAGGGAAATATAGAAAATTTATTGGGTTTATATTCATGCTTTAGTTTCAACATATTTTAGAGGATATAAAAAATTAGGTGCATGACCCCTTTAAATAGGATTTCCCTTCAGCTTCCCCTTCCTCTTTTCATTGGAAAATAATTGTGATTAGTTTTAATAGATACATATTAAGGGAACCAACCCTCTCTATAGGTTATTCTCAATAAAGAGTCACCCAAAATTTTATATTTCTAATTGCATTAGTTGGAGTGACGGTGTGTTTTACATAGCTTCAAATAGGCTGCACTCCAAAGTGATAACAACTCCACTATTAACTATTCAATTTTTTACCAACTTGTCACCCACTATGAGAGTGAGGTATAATGGTGGAGGATTAAAAGATTTAATAAATGGTTCCATTATGGTTTTATGGACATTTTTAAATAAAAAATGACCATAACCTTGAATTGAAGGTGAAAGACTAGAAGGGAAAGTAGATAATTATTTGTATAGAAGCTCTTTTTGGCTAGGAATATAAAAGACATCCCAAAGGGAAATGGATGTCTTGGTATTATTTAATGAGTCTAAAATAGTTATAAAATACATACCTAATTTTTCTTGGGTCCTTGGAGGCAAGGAAGTTCTTGGAACTTTAGGAGTTAAATTTCTTTGGATAATCCTTCCAACATTTTGATTTGGGAGATGTGTAAGATTATTTGGGATTTTCATGCTTGTATCTATACCTTGTTACTTTTTAGGAAGATTAGATGAAGTTTTAGGAACATTATTTTCACCTCATAAATCATTTATATTGGATTTAGTGTTTTCTACCACATAATTTCCTTGATTGAGCACAAAAGTGTCCTCAACTAGGAAGTTAGTGAATATCTCTCATTGAGGTTGTCCACCTTCACTTGTTTGCATCATGACTTCATATTAAACTGATAAAAGAGGAGTAACTCCTCCTTGATCCACTATATCTTACTCTCTACCCTGATTTACATCCATATATTTTCCTTTTTTCCAATGTTTTACTTGCACCAAGTTGACATGCACCTATTCCACTACTCTTGTATTGGAGATTGAAGTAGGATTATAAACATTAATAGGCCTATTTAAAATAGGCTACCCTTGACCTCTCCCTTTTCCATATTTCTAAAAATATTTGTATTACTAGGGGTAAGGGTTTTTATAGGGACCTTATTTCTTATTATCTTTCCTAGTTTGATCCTATAAGGATAGGAGTTTTTCTCTCCAATCAAAATCATCTTCTGCCTTCCTAGGAGTAGTCTTTGGATTTGAATTAACATTAGAAATTTAAGCAATATTTGGAGTAGTAGTATACATTTTAGGAAACAAGGGCATATAAAATTTATGAGGTAGTTTTATAGCTTTAATGAGTCCATTCTTATCTTTAAGGGCAAGTTCATATGCATTGAGAAGAGTGAAACCTATAATAGAGTGTAACATGATGGTAATATTAGTACCAATGGATCTCAAATACATAGGAAACACAAATATAGTAGGTGGTCTCATGGGAAGAGGCAACCTATACCAAGTCTTTTGAAACCTCTCATTGAAGTCATAAATTGTTTTCTTGAGATATCTTTTTATCACATCAAGCTGATGTATGAGAGAGGTATGGTCACTTTCATATTCAAATATTGAAGTAAACAACACTCTAAAGTCATCCCATGATGTGATACATCTACTGGGAAAATTCCTATACCAATCAAGACCTTTCCCTATAAGGAACATAAAAAGAAGTATAATTGTAATATTGTCTTCAGTGACATTATGAAAACTACAAAAATTTGAGATATCCCTGATATGTTCACTATATGTAACATGATTCTCATTATTAAATGTATTCAAACTCTTTGTGGCATTAGGAGGAATGTTATCATAGGCCTGAAGGTGAATTGGATTTTTAGTATTAAGGGGAGGAAAGGAATGTTTCCTAGTCATGTTTTCTTCAAGATATTAAATATATTTAATATATTCAATAAATTCACTCCCTTGTATAGAAAAATATTATTGATCTTTGAAAGGTGAATTAGGATGAGGATATTGAAATTCAAGAGGAAGTTCAAGCTGAATAGGTGGATTGATAGGATTGAGAACTAAATGATGACATAGTAAGGAGAATGAAGTATGAGAGTAAATTTATGACAAAATAATGGTCTTAAACTATATTTTACCTTGAATGGAGTCATAAATTTCTAAGTAGCACACCAATTTGTAGCTGATGTTGTTAAGACCAACATTCACCTTCACAAGTTGTCTTGAAGATAAAGGGTCCCACTAGGCATGCTAGAACTCTTGTTAAAAAATATTGTATAATAGAAGAGGATGTTTAGGCCTCTTATATATTTTGGAAACATTGGAATACTTATAGGTATGTTGGTTTACCTATAGGTATAAGTAGACCTAAAGGTTTAATGGCTAGCTCTCTAAATATATATTGAAAAGATTATCACCTAAATAACTAGTTTTTTGTGGGCAAAGAGTTAGAATTTTCATGTATTTAAACTAATATAAGGGGGTGATACACCAATATGTTTTCCACGTGACCATAATATTTATTTTCACTAAGAAACAAGTCATACAAACTAGCTTCTAAGTCATAAACGATTCTAACATAAGTGTTTAAATATAAAGGTGACATGCATAAGACCACCCAAGGTAAGTGGACTAGGGATCATATATTTTAATCCAAGGAAAATTACACACTATAAATAATATTAAAACACTATATACACTCTATATGACTTGTTATAATGAGAGATTCTTTCATAAGACATGAAAGGACAAGGAAAAGAAAGGATAGGATAATTGAATTTAACCATTCATCACTTTACACACTCAAATAAAATGTTATTAAAGTCAAAACCAGACTTATTTTATTATTAAAAGGTAAAATATGGCATCAAACATCATTTATTTTCAATACCACATGTGGTATTAGTATATAATAGCCAAAGTGGCTACTACTTATAGAATTGGAGAGAGAAGTAACAAGAGATAAGTCTAAGAGTCATAAGAACACTTGTTAAACTAAGAGGAGGAGTTAAAAATTAAGGATAACTAAGTGGGAAATATATCATGCAAGGCATTATAGGAAAAATTTTCCTAAAAGTCATGAAACTCCTAAAATGTGGCGTAGGATTTCTTTTGCTTGCTTAGATAACTACCTTCATGATTTGCCCCTTTTAAAACATCCCACAGCTAACTAGGGAAAAATGTGATGATTTAACTAAGGGGGATGGCTTACAAAAATTCTCAAACATGCATGTATTTCATCCATAATCATTAGGATTATTATAGATATGAGTCATCACTATTTGTAGTCCAAATAACTCCTCTTTCACTCACCCTTCACACTTGTCAACAAAGTTGTCTCAAGTTTTAGAATCTTATCCATACAAAGGAGTTAATGAAACTTTAAAATATCCCTCCTATTCTTATATTCCTTAGGTATACCATAAAATTTAATTCACTTTAATTTCTCACTCTCTTACTAGTTTGCTCACTATGCCATCCTAAAATGGTTGAAGTGAGAGTACTTGCAAAAGCACTTAGGAGATTTTTTACCAAAATAAATGGACATGGTGGCTTTTACCAAGTCCAAATCCTTATCTCAATGTGACTTTAATATTTTGAATCTATTTATAACTACCAAACACAAAAATATCAAATAAATCCATTTTATTATATGTTCATACAAGTAGGGCAACACTCAAGTTGATGGGGAGGATCCATGGAGAGTTATTTGAAACATAAAATAATTTTCATAGTCATTAATTTCCATTTGGATACATATCCTACTACATTTTCTTCGTCAGGTTATGAACTAGGGTTTTAGAGGGTTTAGAGTTATTTCTACCCTTAAGGATTATTTATAAAGATCTAATGTTGAAATCATGAACTAATTTTACAAAATTATTTCTCAATACCTTCCTCAACTTATCCAATCTCTTTTATCTCCCATTAAAAGTGTCCTTGTAGGTATGAGCATTTCCAAACAACCTCTCAAGCTTTGTTTCTCATTCTACATACCCTATGGTGGTCTCAAGACAGAATTTGGATTTCATGAGATTTGCTCTGCATATTTAATTTTTTTACACACATTATATCTCCTTAAAAACCTATTCTAGGGTGTTTCAGTGTTCTTATAACCATAGAGGAAATAAGTTGACCTCTTCTTGGGCTTTAGACCTAGCTAAGACCTAATAGGTTTATCTTCTCCCAAGTGGATTTACACCAACTTAATAGGTTTGAACCACCTATTAATGATTTATCATGTTTTTATATGTCTATCATAGCTCATAACATATTATTGTAATTTCTCCATGGATTTTATCTCACCTTGTTGTCTCATTTCCTCAAAACTTGTAGGTTTATACCCTTAGGGAGTGCCCTCTATCTGAGATAAAATAGATTGAATATCCCCTATATCCTCTAAAAAAAATTATATATTATGATTTTACAAAAGATATGAGGATTTTCTTTACAAAATTTCATGGATTGATCATGTCTCTATCACCTCTAAATGATAAAAAACCCCAAGATAGACTTTTGAGAATATGACTATATGTAAGTCAAACCCATGGACTATATGTTACTTGAATAAGAACCCATCCAAACTCTATTTACATGATATTAATGTGCCACTATATAATAATTATAAATTGGGGATCTCTTTCAATCTCATTTTTCACTTTAATCCATTTACCAACCTCTCGTTTCTCACCATCACCTTAACTGTCTAGTCTGTAGGTTGACTGTGACTATAATGTACTTTGGAAATTGGGATTTTCAGTACTCAAATTTCATATTTTTATTATTTTATATGATATAAAACATTACAAAATTTATTTATATAATGACAACACACTTTTATCTTTTCCACATTCCTCATTATAGACCTTGGCTTTGACTTACCAGAGGTGTTGACTGTATGTTATTATATTGTTTATTTCATGATGCATGTAGGTGTTGGTTTGGTATTATATCATGTATAAAATTATATAATATATTTTTTAATTCCTTAATAAATTTCCAAATTCAATTAAATCCATTCATACCAATCTTATTCTAAGTCAACACCAAGACTATAATGTTTCTAGCTTATTACCAAACCATAGCTGACTATTGCTATTCTACTGATGGAAAATAAGGGTCCTATAGGTGAGCATTAACCTTGGAATAAGTTCCACATGACCTATGATTATATTATAGGTATTTAAATAAATTTTAACTTTTACGTGTTCTTATTATCATGTCTCCAATAAGTTCATCTATAAACCTGCAAACAAGAACATATAGTCAATTGTAGGTGCATTTTGAAGGAAAAGCACTTGTAGGTGGTGGTCAACCCACAAATTTGCATTTTCAAATCCTTCTTGATGAATTTTAATCATTGGTATGAAATTTCAACTCAAAAATACCATTTAGTCATGAATATTTTCCTCATTTACAACTTTAGGAAGTGAAGGTCATTCAAAGTTCAAATCATGTAGACTATACTAAAAAATTACAATGAACAAAATCATGATTTTGACGTCTCCAAACACCACTCTTCTCTAGCCCCACATTCATTCCTTTTTAAAAGGATCTTACCTTATGTGGAGGTTACAAGATATAAATATTTGGATTCATCAAAACCTTATGTGACATTTTTATTTGGCATCAACAAAAAGGCTTAGTGATATGTTTTGAGACGTTTAGGGATTTTGTCCCTGAACTCAGACCCTTCATCCTTGAACATGATTCTTGAGTTTTTCAACTATTCCAATGTTTTTATTATTAATACTAGGGCATTAATAACCTATAAAACCCTCATGGGGTTCGTAAAACATTTCATACACATCCATATCACACTTTTAGACCAGTATATAATCCACCTATAGGTGTGGATTTATAGGTTGTGAATGTGTGGGCATAGACATAAACAATACTCATGATTTTTGGTTCTTCCAATCAGACATATACATTTCCAAGTTGATAAAATAAATTATTAAAACCTAAATGACCTTAAAACAAGATTCAATACTTCGATTTCAATGTCTTTAGCCTCCTATAGGTGTTGATGGAAGTTACAGACAAGGCAAAAAATGAAAACATGAGGAATGCACATGGTGTATGAGTATTAAATATGTATTATACTATATAAACATCTTAAAATGGATTTCACAACATTAAAATACTTTAAAAAGTATGAATTTTCCTTGTTCTAATGTGATATTCTCTCTATGGCACTTATAGGTGCATATTAATGGAGTATGGTTATGTATGTAGAAATATTAGTTGTCATAGTTATTCTTATGCCAATAAAATGGGATTATATTGTTTTATCCTATTGTAATGATATATAAAACACCTCTTGAACTCTTTATCACACATCTATGAGCATTATGAATACCTTCATATGCCATGACTATAGTTGTAAACAAGTAGAAGGTTGACATGTACTCCATGTGACTATATCCTTTATGATATTGATCTTAGAGGGTAATATTGGAAATAAAGAAGTTTTAATGACATTAAATCCATGAATCACATTATATCACACTCATTTCAAATCCTTGTAGAGAACCAAACCTTCTAGAAATTATGAAACTTGATTGTAACCTTACATGGTGACACCTTCCTATAATTTAACTTGTTTAATATATGAAATCATTTAAAAACTTGAAACTAAGCACAATAAACAATAGAGTAGAGAGTAAAAATACTCTATAATAAAATTCATGAACTGGGTTGTACGAACTAGGTCAAACAAGAGCAAAACCTTAGGGTCTGGGAAATGGCAAGCAAAAGTTAATAGTTAACTTGTTAAAGATGGTTCATAAGGTATAATCCACCATTCCTTGAAATAAAAACATGAAATTTAATCCAACCAAGTTTAATATCAACTAAAAACCTATTAACTAGTTTCATATGCATAGTGGATCAATGAAGGATATAATAGTATTAGATTAATTTTGGCACTTCCAAAGCATGTCAAGAATGGAAATGAGTCTAAGGAAGTTGAAGAGATATCACACAATCTTAGTCCATGTTTCACTCTCTCGCATAGTTTGTATAGCCTTTAAAACTCCTTTTCCACTTACTTTCTTGATTTTCAGTTATCATTTGTAATTTTTAAGTTATAAAATGGCATGTCTGACATGGAATTACATATTGGACATTGAGGAAGAGTTTAAAACACTTGTATTATTTTTAAAACTATACCACTTGCATTTAATGCTCTAAAATAACCCTTATATGATAGAAAATGAGGTAAGGATTTAATTAGACCATGACAAAGTTTAATAAGACATTAAATGACATGAAATAAACTATAACACACCCTATAAAATTTTAATAGGCCACTATATCAAGTTTTTTGACCTTAGTTTGTTAACCCATTTTGGCTTGTAGTCAAAATGGTCAACAATTAATATTGAAAGGTTGAACCAGTATTTGACAAACCAAAGAAAATATTATTATAAGAAAAATTCCCCCATTTTGTAGTAAATTTTTTATTAAAATAATCATCTGCATTGACTATAATTTGATTATAACTAGAATATCCATGTAGTAGATAATAACATCAAGAACCTAAAATAAGTTGCAAAATCTACTCCATTGAGGGTAAAGGATACTGGTATGTGAGTGACACTCTATTAAGATATCTAAAGTCCACAAAAAGTATTATCTCCCCAGTATTATTTCTAAAAGGCACAAGGTTATATACCCATGTTGAATGCTTTATAGTAAATATTATTTTAGATTCAAGGAGTTTGGTAAGCTCTAACCTCATGATTTGTTCAACCTTGGAGTTAATAGGCTATTGGTTTTGCCTAACCATTTTAACTTCATGTTTTAATTAAATGGTATGGTATGATAGGATAAGATAAAATCATTTTAGTTACTTATACTCCCAATAAAATATGTCATGAAATCCTCTATACAAATCATTGAGTGTTTGCTTCTCCAATGTAGAACGTACCATGCCTAGTTTGAGAAGTTTATCCTTGAAGATCAAGACTATTTCATAGTTATCCTCTTTTGTATACATAATCACATTTTACTTCTTATTTTTATCATATTAATTTAAAATAATTTATAAGGTCACAAAGCCCTTAGGTATCTTATTTTTTCTTAGGTGCATAATCTGATCATCAAACTACTCTTGCAGTCTCTTTTGATTTCTTGAGGAAAACTCAGCTTTATTTTACAAGAAGTATGAAATGTGTTTGTCACTATAAAAAACTTTACAAGAAACCTAATTATTAGGTATGGAAGGTTTGATAATGATATTAATGTGATATTGGTTTCCCTCTTATTTTATGGTAGTTGGTGTATCAAATTATGCTCTTATGGGAGCTAGTATAACAACATGATTATTTTGATCCCTTAAGATTGAATGTATATTAAATGTATTGAAGTATTCAATAAAATACCATACCCTATGTTTATATGAATTTATTAAATGTCTATTGGTAGAAACCATGTTTCTAATGTGATGCACAACTGATTCACTATCTCTATATATTTGCAAATTATTGATTCCCTTTTGCCTTGCCCATTAAAGGAAATGAATCAAACCTTCATACTTAGTCACATTGTAAATACAAATAAAATGGAACATATATGAAGCATAGTAATATTTTTTATATGGGAACATAACACTAGATCCTTCACCAATTTTACTTCTTAAACCATCAAAAAATATTTTCCACATCTCATCATCCTCACCTTCCTCCTTGGTAAGTATAGGTGTTGATATTCATTATTAATATATATAACACACTCATAAATTAGCTTCTTCCATGAAATCATAAGGATAATTATTATAAGTTTTAGTTTCATATTCATCAAGAAAAAAATCATAAATGCCTTCAACCTTTGAAGAAGTACCATCATCCATAATATAATCATTTTCCTCATGGACAACATAATTCAAGTCATAACTTATTTCAATGTAGGGCTCAATATGAAACCTTTCAAGATTATAAGTTATTAAGATCACCTTGGATCCATATCTTGTACCAAAGGCTAAGAAGGACCAATCAACTGGGAGCCAACCACCTATGTTGGTTGTAATGTCTCTTGAAAGGCAAATTACAAAGTGGAAAGGAAGTTATACCTCAATGATGTCTTGGAGGATGGTAAAACTAGGAAAAAAATGTAAGAAAACCTTAAAAAAATTTATCAACCCTATTATTATAGCAGGTGTACCATCAAATTAGAATATTACTTTTATATGAGACTCATATTTTAAGCCCAACGTATCAGCTACAACTTTGGGCATGACTAAAGTAGAGGCTCATATTGGTAATTTGACCTTGTTGTTATTAATGTCTTTTTAAGGTAAAATTAATACCCTTATCATTCTAAACTTTCAAAAATCTAGTCCTTACCCCTTTGCAGTTGGTCAAAATGATCAATTATAGTCTTAAAATGCAAATTTTGGTCAAAACTATCAAAAAGAGGTAAAAATCATAAAAAATGGTTTCAAAATTCATTGAATTATCTCGAAATAACTTTTAATAGGTTCAAAAATTTGAAAATATCTTAAGTATAAAGTTTCAAACTTTAAAAAGGTCATTTGATATGTCATATAAGCCAAAAAAGGCCATCTTCCCCCCCCCCCCCCCCCCCCCCCCGCCCAACACATGCCAAATCTGAAATTTGAACTATGTAAAAGTGTTAAAAGCATATTTTTGAATGTTATATCATGTATTAATTCTCAAATATTCCATTACAAGTGTTGGAGAGTGTATTTTTGGCTTTTAAAATTCAAAAAGGGATTTTTCCTTCATTTCACAAGCAATAGTATGGATTTCATATGGATTCCATACAACCAAGGTATGGGGAGTTAATTTAATTGAATATAAAATATTAATTAATAATTTAATGTAAATTTATGGTCATACATGCCCTAAAACATACTTCTTTTTTTACTTGCTTACTTAGCACAAACATACCTACCTATAGGTTTTTTGATGGTACGGTCTGTTGGAAGAGGGTACAAGTCTCAATTTTGGGGTGAATAAAGTATAATAAAATATATTCCTGATGGTATAAGTGGTTTTTAAATTATATTCTCTAGGATAATGAACCATCTAATTGAATTTAGGTCAAATTCTACTACCTAGCATCTAGGAAGGTAACTTATTTTCTTTAATTTCTCTTCACCTAGGTAGAGTTTAAAGGAAATTCAACTTGTTAAAAAATATTTAGGAATTTATCTACCTTTTAATGGATTTTTTAAATTTTTATTCATCCAATTTGAGGTCAAATATAGTTCTCAAACTCAGCCAGTCAATCTACAATATTTACAAGCTTACAAGGAAGAATTATACGAACTTGGAGGATAAATGTAGATTAAAGATTTAGTAAGTTCATGTTTTTAGTGTTTACATAAATTTTTAATGATTTAAAAGTTAAATTATTATATTATTTTCTTTTTTCGTGTCCAATAATGCTCATATCCATGCTCTAAAGCTGTCTCCAAAGGGCCTGTTAGGCATAATTTGATGAATGTTTGCATATTTCAAGGCTTTTGAGGAAAACTATGATTCAATTTTGGAATGTTTCCCTCTTTAAATGGTCTCCAAATTGTTATGGTAAGATTTTTTTATGTACATGTTTTCATACACTCTTTCACCTTGTTTTTTCCATGCCCCTTTCCCACCTCCATCTCTTTCCCCCCATACCACTATTATACTTTGCTATTTTCCACTATATTCTATGTTCATTCACCCTCATTTCATGATTTTACCTCATATTTCCATCATAATTAATTAATATACCCTCATCCCCACCTTCATTACATGGATCATCCTCATGAAGTCAATGGTTGATCAGGAACCACTATAGGCATGAATAAAGGATATATACGTCAAGAAAGCATCATAACACATGCCTATAGTAGGCTAAATCAGTCAAGTACTATCTTTAAAGTATCAATGAAGAGGAAAGAAGTATGTGAGATAAATTAAATCCTATACACAAGAAGATATCACTATCATGAGAAGGTAAAAGGAATTAAGGTCATATTCATTGTGAAAATGGGGTATATAAGTCATGAGACCTTATTTATAGCCATACATTTTCATCTACAAGTCCATGTTGTAGGATTCAATAGTCTTTTCATATGCTTCTAATGATTTTAAGGATTTTTGACCATTAGATTCATATTTACATATTGTAAAAATAAACCTCATCCTAATAGACCTAGAGGGTTATGAAGAGAGGCTAGTTCATTGCCTACACACAAGAAAGTATCCTATAACCAATTTATGGAAATCTGTAGCCATGTTATCAAATTTGATAAATGAGTAAACCATTGATCATGATAGGATATTTAAGGAGGGGTTTAAACCTATTAATATGTTTGAAAAAAGTAAAACGTGTTAATGACCTTGGAGTCTTATTAGGGCAAGACCAAGTTTTGAACCCTTGTCATAGTTCATACAAATAGTAAGTTAAAGATAGTGAAGGTGATCTTTGTCAAATGGTGGAGTATCTCATTGGTGTAGTTATCCATTATAGGTGACTAACCTCAAGGAGTTTAAGAACATATTTAACATTAATTTATAAATAACATATCCTATAGGCCTTAAGTGACTTGAAGGTACTATTAAACACTCACATTCAACAACAAAAACTCACCTACAACCCTAAAGCTCACCTATAGGCTTGTACTAGTGAGGGTGTTTAGTCACCAAGGGTATCTTATAAAGTATATGAAGGGAATAAAGGGTAAAATGAAAAGTATAAAAAAGAAAAATTACCTTAGTAAGTGTCAAAAAACAACAAAAGGGTTTTCAAAATTCACCTACAGTCAGTGGATAATGACCTACAGCCATCTAAAAGTTGCCTTGAGAGGAATACCATAATACAAGGATTATAATCATCGTATATGTCTTGAAGGTTAATGTTTTAAATGAGGTTTTTAGAGTATTATAATGAAGGTATAATTTAAACCATATAATTCATATCAATCTTGGAATAGAGCTAATGAGATAATTTTATATTCAAACTTCACCTACAGGCCACTGTACAGACCATACCAATAGTGATAAGGGCTTGGTTATCAAAAGAACTTGTCAACTATTTTGGAACCCTTAAAAAATTAATAAGTACATAGAATATATATATGATCAACAAGAGTTATAAAAAAAATAAAACTTAATCTTACAAACACTACCTACAACAAGATTAAGAAGCCCTGCATACAACTACCACTAAGAAGAACCACAGTCAATGAGTGAATGAGACTTTAGGTGTGTTGTAAGACATTTGAAGGGGATTTAGTGAAATATTAAATAAATCATAAATAAATTACATGTATATAATATAATTAACCTTATCCTTTTAAGAAATAAGGGACTTGAATTTACCTTGAAAACATCATTAACTGTAACTCACGTTCCTACAGGGTAATGTATAGGCAGGTAGGTGAATGTATTCTAGTGGAGGTATTTAGAAAGGTTTTGAAATGAGGGTTTTATATTAATATAAAGTTTATGATGATTAATATGATCATAATTTTATGGCCTAGTATGAGGTCATAATCATTTTTAGCCCTCTCAATGGAACCTCCAACTAAGAGAGGGTTTTAAGCAATTAAGGTTTTGAATATCTAAAAGACTGTGTAAGGTTAGATCAAGTTTTTTAACCTTAAATTAATAAATATGAGAGTGAGTTTTGAAATATTAGGAAGAGTTAAAAAATAAAAATAATTTGAAGACTCAAGAAGGGCTTAATAGGAGGTATAAAATGTAGGCTACAACCCCCAATATAGACCTACAACCACTTAAAGAAACCATTTACAGCTAGGTAAGCCATTTGGAGACCCTATATGGAGTATAAACCAATTAAAGTTATGAGATATCATGGATTATCTAGATGCATCTTGGATGAATAGGTTTTCCAAAAAGTACCTTTTCATGTTGCTATCCTGCAGTCCATAGTCCTTATAAGGGATAATTATATGCACAGTCAAGCTAAAGGAGGATGCGATTGTTCTCAAGATGTTTAAAATAACCATGAGGGTTTTATGAGTTAAATTCAATATAGTATAATGTTTAAAACATTATTCTTAGTCCATCTAGACTCCCAAAGAGACCTACAGTACAACCCTAAAAGACACCTACAGTTATACTTGAGGAACATACTATCTTCAAATTGTTAGAGATGATGAAATGCCATCAAAACCATAAGGAGTCTCATAGTAATTTAAGGTTATTAATGATTAATTATGAAAAAATGAGATATGTTAAAAAGGGTATTTTAGGGTATTAAGGTACATTTAGTTCAACTCATAAATTTGGTCACAAGGTAGTCATAAGCACAATTCTATGCTTATAGGGTGTAAGAAGAAACCCATTCAAGACATAAAATGACTATGGGGTGATTAGGCCTACCAAGAAAACCTAGGAATTTACAAATATTTTCAAAAAAAATTAAAACACTTTTTATCTTGACATGAGATAAAGTACACATGACATTGTATG
Source organism: Torreya grandis (assembly GCA_037957365.1). Classification (NCBI taxonomy): domain Eukaryota; kingdom Viridiplantae; phylum Streptophyta; class Pinopsida; order Cupressales; family Taxaceae; genus Torreya; species Torreya grandis. Next base: position 180,791 of record JARHVA010005083.1, on the reverse strand, counting down.
AAACTATGCAAGAGAGGGGCCTAAAATGCTTTGTTTAGGGGTCTTAATATGCTTGAAATAGGGGTAGAGACTATTTTAAAACTTTTTAAAATGTATATTAAACTAAATAAAGATTATTTTGATCTTAAAAACATCCAAACACCATTAAATCACCTCAAAAACTCCTCAACTTAGTCGAAAATGTAGATAGTCAATGTACAAAGGTCAAAATTTAGAGAAAATTGAGGAGTTTGGGAGCTACATGGGGAATAAAGAATTTAAATTTGGTAAATAAGGTAATAATTAGTTTTATAACATTATAAAAAAAATTAATGGCCATTATATGAGTGGAAATATTTAATTTTTTGTCTTAGACCTCAACCTGTCTGTTTGAAGTCACCATTGGAGCAGGTAGTATTCTAGAGTGCCATAAAAGCTTCTAGTGCCAAGTACAAGATTGATAAGCATGGGATGATGTTTTTAAATCATTATTAGACCTATAAATATTGTAAAAACTCCAAATTTTATGAAAATCATGCTCATACAAGATTATGTAAACAAATAGGCATATAGGCCAAAAAGGGGTTTTTTGCCTTTTCAAGAAAAATGTGATTTTAGAGTGTTTTGATAGAATTTTAAAGGTAATATAATGATATTTTTAGGACTATTGAAGCTAGTAAGTAATTATTTTCATTTTGGTGAAGTTTTTCACTTTTTATAGTTTTAGGCACCCTTCCAAGCCCCAAGTTCAAATGTTCATTTCGTTCACCATGTGTGGATTTTTACTGAATGCTATTATTAAATTTTTAGGAACCTTTTTTGATTATAATTAATGAACAAATTTTATTAGTTTAGGGGTTGTGATTTATGAACAATTGCTAAGAGCATAAGTAGCCCAGAATGTAGTGAAATCCCCACAAGCAAATTTCATCCATGTGGTAACTTTTCATATATTTTCCATGGGAACCCAATATCATTAGGGATGTTAAGGGGGTAAATGTTATAAAAATAAATGTAAAGGGTTTTATATTTTTATGTCTCTAATTCATGAATCATCATTTTGAATATTTAACTTTAAAACCCTCCTAAACCCCTAAAAACCAATTTTGAGAAAAAAGAATTTTATCACCATCGAATCATCATGGATCAACCTAAAACCTTTTCAAACATCAATAAAACTTAGAGAGGATTCCATAAATGTGAATTTTATGCATATATTTTTACATATGAGGGTAGAAATCATGTTTTTTGTCAAAAAACGTGTAAAATGAAGTACAGGGCAGTTCAATAAAATCTAATTAATGGAGATAAAAGATTAATAATTTTTATTAATCCTAAAATTTTTTATTTTATCATAAATAATCAGATAATTGTCCCTAATATCTCAATAAAATGATCAATTTGATGGAAAATGAAGCAAAATAGGCCTAGTTAGCTCTGTTGACTGAATGATGAAGGTTTTCTCATCAAAATCATATATTTAATGATGAATAAAGTTTTTATATGTCTAATTATTGGTTTTTTTAGGTTTCATGGCTTATTATTACATGTTTAATGGTGATTAAAAGCAATATTTAGCCTTTAGGCCTATTTGGTCTAAATGGCTTCATTGATCAACTCATCAAGTTTGAGTTTGGCATTGAAATAATCTATCAAGGAGTTGAAATTGCATTTCTACACTTCATATATTCTATTACATGAATATATTCATGCACCTTTCACTCTTCAAGGTCCCTTTTCATGTAAGTGTAGGCTAAATTGGAATGATTGGTCTTGTACTTTAGCTGGCTAGTTGACAAGTCATGCATCTATTCTCAGTTAACATGCCATCCAATCCTTTCAAAACTTATAACTCAGCTTCAAGTGGACTTATACATCCAATTTTTGGCATAGAATCATGCATGAATGATGATTTAACTTATCAAACTTGGTCCCACCACCTTATTCCTATGCCAAAGTTTGTTGTTCCTTGCATACTTTATGGAATTTAAAGATTTTTTGAATTGTTTAAACATTTTAAAAGGAGTTAGTCTTGAGTTATTCAACCAAGACTAATACTTATCCCTTTTCAATTCCACATTGGCTTTAATTAGGTTTTGAGACATATAAATTGGCTTTTTCAAGTTATTTTTTCCTTATTCCTAGAGCTAAAGTAGAAATTATATTTGGACCATACATCAATAAAGAAGATTTTTATTTTGCATATGAATTTTGAAAAATAAGAGAGTAATTTATTGTGTATCATAATATAAGTGAGATTATATCTCCTTTTGGCAGGTCCATTCCTCACCTATTGCTTTCTATGTTACCTTCTCCAAGTCATTTGAAGAGGTAAAAAGGAATCTTGTAATCTAGAATTCTTCCAATCCTTCATTTGAAATATTTATGCTTAAGGGAAATATAGAAAATTTATTGGGTTTATATTCATGCTTTAGTTTCAACATATTTTAGAGGATATAAAAAATTAGGTGCATGACCCCTTTACATAGGATTTCCCTTCAGCTTCCCCTTCCTCTTTTCATTGGAAAATAATTGTGATTAGTTTTAATAGATAAATATTAAGGGAACCAACCCTCTCTATAGGTTATTCTCAATACAGAGTCACCCAAAATTTTATATTTCTAATTGCATTAGTTGGATTGAGGGTGTGTTTTACATAGCTTCAAATAGGCTACACTCCAAAGTGATAACAACTCCACTATTAACTATGCAATTTTGTACCAACTTGTCACCCACTATGAGAGTGAGGTATAATGGTGGAGGCTTAAAATATTTAATAAATGGTTCCATTATGGTTTTATGGACATTTTTGCATTAAAAATGACCATAACCTTGAATTGAAGGTGAAATACTAGTAGGGAAAGTAGATAATTATTTGTATAGAAGCTCTTTTTATCTAGGAATATAAAAGACATCCCAAAGGGAAATGGATGTCTTAGTATTATTTAATGAGTCAAAAATATTTATAAAATACATACCTAATTTTTCTTGGGTCCTTGGAGGCAAGGAATTTCTTGGAACTTGAGGAGTTAAATTTCTTTGGATAGTCCTTCCAACATTTTGATTTGGGAGATGTGTAAGATTATTTGGGATTTCCATGCTTGTATCTATACCTTGTTACTTTTTAGGATGATTAGATGAACTTTTAGGAACATTATTTTCACCTCATAAATCATTTATATTGGATTTAGTGTTTTCTACCACATAATTTCCTTGATTGAGCACAAAAGTGTCCTCAACTAGGAAGTTAGTGAATATCTCTCGTTGAGGTTGTCCACCTTCACTTGTTTGCATCATGACTTTATATTCAACTGATAAAAGAGGAGTAACTCCTTCTTGATCCACTATATCTTACTCTCTACCCTAATTTACATCCATATTTTTCCTTTTTTCCAATCTTTTACTTGCACCAAGTTGCCATGCACCTATTCCACTACTCTTTTATTGGAGATTGAAGTAGGATTATACACATTAATAGGCCTATTTAAAATAGGCTACCCTTGACCTCTCCCTTGTCCATTTTTCTAAAAAAATATGTATTTCTAGGGGTAAGGGTTTTTATAGGGACCTTATTTCTTATTATCTTTCCTAGTTTGATCCTCTAAGGATAGGAGTTTTTCTCTCCAATCAACATCATCTTCTGCCTTCCTAGGAGTAGTCTTTGGATTTGAATTAACATTAGAAATTTAAGCAATATTTGGAGTAGTAGTATAAATTTTAGGAAACAAGGGCATATAAAATTTATGAGGTAGTTTTATAGCTTTAATGGGTCCATTCTTATCTTTAATGGCAAGTTCATATGCATTGAGAAGAGTGAAACCTATAATAGAGTGTAGCATGATGGCAATATTAGTACCAATGGATCTCAAATACATAGGAAACACAAATATAGTAGGTGGTCTCATGGGAAGAGGCAACCTATACCAAGTCTTTTGAAACCTCTCATTGAAGTCATAAATTGTTTTCTTGAGATATATTTTTATCACATCAAGCTGATGTATAAAAGAGGTATGGTCACTTTCATATTCAAATCTTGAAGTAAACAACACTCTAAAGTCATCCCATGATGTGATACATCTACTGGGAAAAGTCCTATACCAATCATGACCTTTCCATATAAGGAACATAAAAAGAAGTATAATTGTAATATTGTCTTCAGTGACATTATGAAAACTACAAAAAATTGAGATATCCCTGATATTTTCACTATATGCAACATGATTCTCATTATTTAATGTATTCACACTCTTTGTGGCATTAGGAGGAATGTTATCATAGGCCTGAAGGTGAATTGGATTTTTAGTATTAAGGGGAGGAAAGGAATGTTTCCTAGCCATGTTTTCTTCAAGATATTAAATATATTTAATATATTAAATAAATTCACTCCCTTGTATAGAAAAATATTATTGATCTTTGAAAGGTGAATTAGGATGAGGATATTGAAATTCAAGAGGAAGTTCAAGCTGAATAGGTGGATTGATAGGATTGAGAACTAAATGATGACATAACAAGGAGAATGAAGTATGAGAGTAAATTTATGACAAAATAATGGTCTTAAACTATATTTTACCTTGAATGGATTCATAAATTTCTAAGTAGCACACCAATTTGTAGCTGATGTTGTCAAGACCAACATTCACCTTCACAAGTTGTCTTGAAGATAAAGGGTCCCACTAGGCATGCTAGAACTGTTGTTAAAAAATATTGTATAATAGAAGAGGATGTTTAGGCCTCTTATATATTTTGGAAACATTGGAATACTTATAGGTATGTTGGTTTACCTATAGGTATAAGTAGACCTAAAGGTTTAATGGCTAGCTCTCTAAATATATCTTGAAAAGATTATCACCTAAATAACTAGTTTTTTGTGGTCAAAGAGTTATAATTTTCATGTATTTAAACTAATATAAGGGGGTGATACACCAATATGTTTTCCACGTGACCATAATATTTATTTTCACTAAGAAACAAGTCATACAAACTAGCTTCTAAGTCATAAACGATTCTAACATAAGTGTTTAAATATAAAGGTGACATGCATAAGACCACCCAAAGTAAGTGGACTAGGGATCATATATTTTAATCCAAGGAAAATTACACACTATAAATAATATTAAAACACTATATACACTCTATATGACTTGTTATAATGAGAGATTCTTTCATAAGACATGAAAGGACAAGGAAAAGAAAGGATAGGATAATTGAATTTAACCATTCATCACTTTACACACTCAAATAAAATGTTATTAAACTCAAAACCAGACTTATTAAATTATTAAAAGGTAAAATATGGCATCAAACATCATTTATTTTCAATACCACATGTGGTATTAGTATATAATAGCCAAAGTGGCTACTACTTATAGAATTGGAGAGAGAAGTAACAAGAGATAAGTCTAAGAGTCATAAGAAAACTTGTTAAACTAAGAGGAGGAGTTAAAAATTAAGGATAATTAAGTGGGAAATATATCATGCAAGGCATTATAGGAAAAATTTTCCTCAAAGTCATGAAACTCCTAAAATGTGGCGTAGGATTACTTTTGCTTGCTTAGATAACTACCTTCATGATTTGCCCCTTTTAAAACATCCCACAGCTAACAAGGGAAAAATGTGATGATTTAACTAAGGGGGATGGCTTAAAAAAATTCTCAAACATGCATGTATTTCATCCATAATCATTAGGATTATTATAGATATGAGTCATCACTATTTGTAGTCCAAATAACTCCTCTTTCACTCACCCTTCACACTTGTCAACAAAGTTGTCTCAAGTTTTAGAATATTATCCATACAAAGGAGTTAATGATACTTTAAAATATCCCTCATATACTTATATTCCTTAGGTATACCTTAAAATTTCATTCACTTTAATTTCTCACTCTCTTACTAGTTTGCTCACTATGCCATCCTAAAATGGTTGAAGTGAGAGTACTTGCAAAAGCACTTAGGAGATTTTTTACCAAAATAAATGGACATGGTGGGTTTTACCAAGTCCAAATCCTTTTCTCAATGTGAGTTTAATATTTTGAATTTCTTTATAACTACCAAACACAAAAAAATCAAATAAATCCATTTTCTTATATCGTCATACAAGTAGGGCAACACTCAAGTTGATGTGGATGATCCATGGAGAGTTATTTGAAACATAAAATAAGATTCATAGTCATTTATTTACATTTGGATACATATCCAACTACATTTTCTCAGTCAGGTTATGAACTAGGGTTTTAGATTGTTTAGAGCTATTTCTACCCTTAAGGATTATTTATAAAGATCTAATGTTGAAATCATGAACTAATTTTACAAAATTATTGCTCAATACCTTCCTCAACTTATCCAATATATTTTATCTCCCATTAAAAGTGTCCTTGTAGGTATGAGCATTTCCAAAAAACCTCTCAAGCTTTGTTTCTCATTCAAACCCATGGACTATATGTTACTTTTGAGAATATGACTATATGTAAGTCAAACCCATGGACTATATGTTACTTAAATGGGAACCCATCCAAAATATATTTACATAATATTAATGTGCCACTATATAATAATTATAAATTTTGGATCTCTTTCAATCTCATTTTTCACTTTAATCCATTTATCAACCTCTCGTTTCTCACCATCACCTTAACTGTCTAGTCTGTAGGTTGACTGTGACTATAATGTACTTTGGAAATTGGGATTTTCAATACTGAAATTTCCTATTTTTATTATTTTATATGATATAAAACATTACAAAACTTATTTATATAATGAAAACACACTTTTATCTTTTCCACATTCCTCATTATAGACCTTGGATTTGACTTACCAGAGGTGTTGACTGTATGTGATTATATTGTTTATTTCATGATGCATGTAGGTGTTGGTTTTGTATTATATCATATATGAAATTATATAATATATTTTTTAATTCCTTAATAAATTTCCAAATTCAATTAAATCCATTCATACCAATCTTATTCTAAGTCAACACCAAGACTATAATGTTTCTAGCTTATTACCAAACCATAGTTGACTGTTGCTATCCTACTGATGGAAAATAAGGGTCCTATAGGTGAGCATTAACCTTGGAATAAGTTCCACATGACCTATGGTTATATTATAGGAATTTAAATAACTTTTAACTTTTACGTGTTCTTATTATCATGTCTCCAATAAGTTCATCTATAAACCTGCAAACAAGAACTTATAGTCAATTGTAGGTGCATTTTGAAGGCAAAGCACTTGTAGGTGGTGGTCAACCCACAACTTTGCATTTTCAACTCCTTCTTGATGAATTTTAATCATTGGTATGAAATTTCAACTCAAAAATACCATTTAGTCATGAATATTTTCCTCATTTACAACTTTAGGATGTGAAGGTCATTCAAAGCTCAAATCATGTAGACTATACTAAAAAATTACAATGAACAAAATCATGATTTTGAGGTCTCCTAACACCACTCTTCTCTAGCCCCACATTCATTCCTTTTTAAAAGGATCTTACCTTATGTGGAGGTTACAAGATATAAATATTTGGATTCATCAAAACCTTATGTGACATTTTTATTTGGCATCAACAAAAAGGCTTAGTGATATGTTTTGAGACGTTTAGGGATTTTGTCCCTGAACTCAGACCCTTCATCCTTGAACATGATTCTTGAGTTTTTCAATTATTCCAATGATTTTATTATTAATACCAGGGTATTTATAACCTATAAAACCCTCATGGGGTTCGTAAAACATTTCATACACCTCCATGTCACACTTTTAGACCAGTATATAATCCACCTATACGTGTGGATTTATAGGTTGTAAATTTGTGGGCATAGACATAAACAATACTCATGATTTTTGGTTCTTCCAATCAGACATATACATTTCCAAGTTGATAAAATAAATTATTAAAACCTAAATGACCTTAAAACAAGATTTAATACTTCCATTTCAATGTCTTCAACCTCCTATAGGTGTTGATGGAAGTTACAGACAAGGCAAAAAATGAAAACATGAGGAATGCACATGGTGTATGAGTATTAAATATGTATTATAGTATATAAACATCTTAAAATGGATTTTACAACATTAAAATACTTTAAAAAGTATGAATTTTCCTTGTTCTAATGTGATATTCTCTCTATGGCACTTATAGGTGCATATTAATGGAGTATGGTTATGTATGTAGAAATATTAGTTGTCATAGTTATTATTATACCAATTAAATGGGATTATATTGTTTTATCCTATTGTAATGATATATAAAACACCTCTTGAACTCTTTATCACACCTCTATGAGCATTATGAATACCTTCATATGCCGTGACTATAGTTGTAAACAAGTAGAAGGTTGACATGTACTCCATGTGACTGTATCCTTTATGATATTGATCTTGGAGGGTAATACTGGAAATAAATAAGTTTTAATGACATTAAATACATGAATCACATTATATCACACTCATTTCAAATCCTTTTAGAGAACCAAACCTTCTCCAAATTGTGAAACTTGATTGTAACCTTACACGGTGACACCTTCCTATAATTTAACTTGTTTAATATATGAAATCATTTAAAAACATGAAACTAAGAACAATAAACAATAGAGTAGAGAGTAAAAATACTCTATAATAAAATTCATGAACTGGGTTGTACGAACTAGGTCAAACAAGAGCAAAACCTTAGGGTCTGGGAAATGGCAAGCAAAAGGTAATAGTTAACTTGTTAAAGATGGTTCATAAGGTATAAGCCACCATTCCTTGAAATAAAAACATGAAATTTAATCCAACCAAGTTTAATATCAACTAAAAACCTATTAACTAGTTTCATATGCATAGTGGATCAATGAAGGATATAATAGTATTAGATTAATTTTGGCACTTCCAAAGCATGTCAAGAATGGAAATGAGTCTAAGGAAGTTGAAGAGATATCACACAAACTTATTCCATGTTTCACTCTCTCGCATAGTTTGTATATCCTTTAAAACTCCTTTTCCACTTACTTTCTTGATTTTCAGTTATCATTTGTAATTTTTTAGTTATAAAATGGCATGTCTGACATGGAATTACATATTAGACATTGAGGAAGAGTTTAAAACACTTGTATTATTTTATAAACTATACCACTTGCATTTAATGCTCTAAAATAACCCTTAAATGATATAAAATGAGGTAAGGATTTAATTAGACCATGACAAAGTTTAATATGACATTAAATGACATGAAATAAACTATAACACACCCTATAAAATTTTAATAGGCCACTATATCAAGTTTTTTGACCTTAGTTTGTTAACCCATTTTGGCTTGTAGTCAAAATGGTCAACAATTAATATTGAAGGGGTATATATAAATGAAATGACACAAGTGTGATAATCATATCTTTGGCAATCCAATTAGATGTTAAATATAGATATAAGAATAAACTAAATTTAATATGCTAAGATAGTCTAAATATGGAAAGTATAACTATGTTAGATATAGATATGACAAAGAAGTGATATACTTAGCTTGTTCTAATGCTAATATAGTTATGGATCTAGAAGATGAAAAAATTAGGTGGAAAAGAGATTATAGAAGAACCATTAGATTTTATATTTGACACTTTTGGATATTTGGATATTAACTTCAACATGGGATGGTTACATCAATGCTACTATCTAGGTTTGATGCTAGTTTATTATATAGATTATCTGTTAGAATAGGATGTGACCACCTAAATGCTAATGGGTTTTAATTCACCTTCACTCTAGTGTATTTATATTTAGGTCATGGACTGTTTCTCATTTTGAAATTTCAAAATCCTAGCTTTAAATATTCATTATGACCTTGGGGAAAATGTGTTAGTAGGTACATGGTGGTAAGTTGATCCCAAAGACCCCATTATGGCCTACATAGATAATAATCTATAAGAGGGCCTAAAAATCATTTAGTTCTCCCATATATGTTATATTGTGTGTGAATCATACAATATGTGCAAATTAAGTACAATAGTGACTTAGCTTATAACTTGGAAAATCAAGCTCTTAGGCTTCTCCTTTAGTACATCAGACCTATATATGTGTAATCCCTAAGATTTGTATAGAAATAGGAATAAATATGAAAGGTTTATTCAATTTAATTCTCTTTGAATTCTCTTTGGTCTTTTTTCTAGGTGTATCTAGGTCTTAGTAGGTGATGATTAAATGCGGGTTGATATTGTATTAATATCAATCCTTTTAGAGTAATAACTCACATTAAATCAAATAGGACAACCATTAGGATATGTTTCATTGAAAATTGGATGACTTTAGTGCACTAGACACTTGCATCATGATAATAAAATAATGTCAATGTTATTTTCTATCCAAGACACTAGTGTCTAGGGATTAGGAAAACAAGTATAGGTTCAAAACATGTAGAGATGGAAGATAATTAAAATTTAATCATTATGTGTAAGATAGAAGACCTAGATTTTTAACATAATATTGTCCATATTAGGAGATATAGGCCAAGGGGCATAAATATAAAAAAGATTTGAGACTTTCATAAGTGGGAAAAGATAAAGAATTGAGAGAAACAACCAAGGTCTGCATTTTCTAAGTGTATGAGACTGAGGTGATATATAATAATAAAATATTATCTTCATAAAGTCCCATAGATTTATTTTAAAATTGGCTTAAAATTAAACAAGATAAATAATTTTAGATCAAAAACCCCAATGTGAGTACAATTATAGTTAAAATTTATGTAATAATAATATGTAAAAGGACTTGATGATGGGTGCATCATATTATAAATAATTTATGTAAAAAATAATTAAGCATATTAAATTTCATGTGATTTTCCCTATACATGATCACGTGGAAATTATCTTCACAAGACCATTATGTACTACAAAGATTTTTAAGTTTAGAACAATGTTGGGCCTCTTATAATTGCCATTGAGGGTGAGGGTGCATGACAATGTCAGCTCCTAACAACCATATATTCTTTTTCCTCTCTATACTTTTTTATTGTAAAAATATTACATAAAATTTCACATATGATTTTTTTGTAAAATTCATCCTATGTTACTTTAGAGTGTGACTAATAATAAAACATTTTTTTGTAATGTACTTCCTTATATTATAAAAGGATCAAAATTCTTGTAAGATTATCCATGATAAAATGTGGGATGCAGTCCCAATATCATGCTAGCCTGAATCCCCCCATGTGGTTTGTGGATTATAAAACATTTTTTAATAATAAGGTGATATTGGAATTATGATGGTATATAAATCCTTCAAGTATTTCATGTTATCTTAAACTCATCCTAGATGATTTATGGATTGTAATTTATATTGTATAAAAGAGTTAATATGGCATGTATCCCCACTAAACATTAAGGGAGAGTGTTAGAACATTAGTATTTTTTGGGTTACTTTAGTGGCTCACATTATTTCATAGTTAAAATAATAAATGTAATATTTACTTGTTAATTACAACAAAGTATTTAAAACTTATGTTTTTTAAATATAGTCTTATACATATAAAATTTTAGGTAAACAAATAATTTTAATAATTTTAAAATTGAAAAGGTATAACAAATCAGTTATAACCATTAAATAGTTATATATTACCTTTGTGTAAAATTTAGAGGTAAGAACATCACACCATTTTAAATTGATAAAATATTATCAAGGATTGGAATAAAGAGGAAAAATGAGGTGATAAATAAGTTATTGGGTGTAAATTGTTTCTAAAATAATGGATATATGGTTTGTTGGGTTTTTAATCCATAGATGTTTTCTCACATTAGTATTATGTTATATTGTGAAAATTTAATTTTAATTTCCTTATTAACTAGGTGATCCTACATAATTTAACAAAGAAAGCTTTTATAGTGTTAGTTGCATCCATATATTTCTTAAAACTTGCCATGATAGCCATATCTAAAAACCTATCCACTATGAAAAACACATCATGTTGGCATTTAGTCACAGGTACCAATAGAGGTGTATAAATTTCTCGCTTCATGATTTGGATGGAACCAATAGAGGTGTATAAAATCCTAGCTTCATGATTGTCTGAAAATAAATTTAATATATGATGTGGTGATCCATGTCTATGTTCATGTGTGACTAGTATAAGTGTGGTTGAAATGTAGGTAGAGTATTTTTCATGTTGAAGTGTTATCAGGCCTTAGAATAGTACACCTCCTAGTTGAGTCATTGGTGAGGTGTGCCACTACAAACACATAGATACTTGAGATTGTATAGAATATTTTTAGTTGCGTATAACTATTAAACTTGTTTACCTTGCATAAGGCTAGTGTAAGTCTCTACAAATTCCTAGTTAGCTATTATAGGGATACCCATTCTACAAATTTATGGTCATGTAATTCCAGTACCTTGATGAGAACATGAAATAATGGTTGAATAAGTTTTTTTTTCATTTTTCCCTTCCCTTTATTTTTATTTATCATGATATGGAACTAATATAGGAAAGTCATCCATTTCATGTTACATGCATTCTCTAGCTTATTGTATGTCAACAAGAAATGGAGTGCCTTATGATTAAAATGAATAATTATCTCCTTTTCAATGATTTAGTTTTTTAATTTATTGATTACTTTCACAATAGCATATGATTGTTTCTCATATTTGGATCAGCTTTTCACCATGTATCTAAATGTATATGAATGATAGGCAACCAAATTTCCATGTTACATGAGTACTACACTGAGTGCATAGTCAGATGCATCATAGTGAATCTTGAAGGAGTGTAAAATGATGGTAATTTTGAGAAAATGAAATACATATATGGATTTATTTATTAAATTAAAATAATAATGTTTCACATGATTCCAATAAAATTTGTACTTTTTATGTTTTATCTAGTTGAGAAGGCTAATAGAGGTGCACAAAACCAAGGATGAACATGTGGTATATTTTAGTGATTCCAAGACAACTCATAAACTATATGATATCTCACAAATTAGGAAAATCCTAGATCATTTTGATGTTTTTTGGGTCTATGTTAATTCATATATGGTTAGTGACATATCCCAAGTACTAGATTTATTTAGTTCCAAATGTACACTTTTCTATGTTGGCCTACAACTTGTGTTGACCCAAGGTGTCTAAGATGAATGTGACATATTCCATGTTCTCCTCCAATGTATTTTTGAATATGAGGATTCCTTCCAAGTATATTATGGTGAATGAGTTGATAAAATTATTTAGTATATCATCCATCAAACACATGAATGTGGTTGGTACATTAGTTAGGCCTAAGGGCATGACCAATAATTTGTACAATCCTTCTTATGTCTAAAATGTTGTCTTCTAGAAGACTTCAAGATGGAATGGTATAAATGATCCATACTACCATTTCATTATATTTTACTTTAATATTTGATCCATTTTGAAAAATTTATATGATGTTAGCATCAAATTATGTCTCTTATCATAGATACTATGAAATCCTTTTCACACCATTTATTTGAAGCCCTTTGAAAATTTAGAGTTTATTCATGATTAAGGATTTGAAAAGTAGTATATATAAGGATGGTTTAAATAATAAAAATTATGTGGAATATTTGAGTTGATTTAAGGGATTAATAGGATGTTAACTTTTGAGGATGCTTCTAGCCATTAGATGAGTTCTCTAGGCACTAATCTCTAGCTATACAATCGAGATGGTGTAAATAACCAAAAGATAAAATGTTGTATACATAATATTGGATGATTATATGTTCCTCAATTATTAATTAATTTCAAACCATATCCTAATAAAAATATCTTAATGATATATATCTAACAATAATCATTCTAAGTGGAAGGGTTGACTTAATTTTTTATATCTAGCTTCAAATTGTACATAAGAAATCAAAAGGACTGCTAGCTATCTAGAGTACAATCGAGATACTCATTTTAGAGGATGGGTGAAACACTAAAGAATTAAAATGGAAAAAAGGATAGAAATATAGGCCATGATAATAATTAAATAAAGGTACAAGGCTAATGTTAATCCTAAATTTTCCTTAGCAAACCACATTTTTTTAAAAGTAGCTATTAGGATTATTAATTTGTTAGTTTGCTGATTTGTGAGATTAGATATATGTTGTTTTAGTAAACCAATCCATCTTTTAGTTTACATATTTAATTTTAATGTAATTATTTAAAATTAAAACATATGAATGTTATTTATTTTAAATTCATTTTGATACGTATGATTAAATGGTAATTATATCAATTTATGTTAGTTATTTTTCACAATTATATTTGTAATAATGGATTAATACCTTTTTCTTGTATAAGGTAGATGTAGGATTGTTTCATCCTTCATAATTACTATATATGGAGATAATCATAGGGGATATGGTGTAATTTTGCATTATCTATGGGTATAAAGAGAAAAATACTAGAAAAATCACACACTTAGCTAGTTGATTATCATTTTTAGCTCGTTATGTGTTTTATATTTAGGTAATTTTATGCTTATGAAAATGTATTGGGTGTTATGTGATTAATTAGAGTATTATTGTGGAAATTTATTGACTAATTTTAATTTTTTAATTTTTATCTATGTCATAAAATAACTTTATTTAACTTCAGTTATGTCACATAGAAACTATTTATCTCTTTGGTGATTGTGTGGGTTTGCGTGTATGTGAGTCTGTTAGTTGGTGCATCATAATATGGTTTCACAAATGTACATATTATATCATGTATGAAATTAAACTAGTATTGATTAGTTTATCTTATTTTAAATTATATTATATCCTAAATCTTTGGAGATGATGTTGTTTAACTTAAATGTTAGCATGAATAGGAAAAAGGTTTAAAAATACATCTTGTGGATGTCATTGGACTCCAAAGGAAAATTTAACCCTTTGTGTTATACATTATATTTATTTGATAATTTTATTAATTAATTATAATGAGAATATAAAATTCATAACTAATGTTTTACATAAATGATTAAATTATTTTATATTTGGGTTTCGATCAAAGCGAAAATCATTAGGGTTTCTTGGTTATTGAGATAAATTTGGGTTAAATGATATGTATTAGTATCATTTAATTTTTTTTTTAAATATGGGAGATGTTAGTGAAGTTTTGAGGGTAAATTATGTATTTTTTATAATAGTGTTTAGTTACAATAAATAGGGAGTGAACTTGACCTATAAATGAGGTATGAATTTGCCATTTTGAGTTGTCATATAGAATGTGAGAGAACAACATCAATAATGGAAACATGTAAAGTTATAGTGAGGAAATTTGGGGATAAAATATTAAAAATAAATGAAGAGATATATGACATTGGAAAATAAAAAGAGGATAATGTTGATAGTGGAGGAAAATAGGAGAAACATGTATGTAAAGAAAAAGTTGTGCAAGGAGGACCATCTAGTATCTTATATCATCCTAGGAAAGTAAATAAGTTCACAAAATTTGAGTTTGAATATTTAGTTTTTTTCTTTGTCTAATATAAAATTATGGATCTTTTACCTTTATTATATTATTTGGTAGTAAATAGAAAACCCTAGATGTTATCAATAAACTAGGGGTTATGGAAAATATTAATCAAGTTTTTTGTTAAAATTCTATTTTGATTAGAGGGCATTAATCACTTGTTTAATACCAAATTTGGGATGTGTTTATAATAATTTTTTAATACCCTATAAAATTTTGGTTACTCATTTTCATGGTTTTATTGGTTTTCATCATATGATTTTAGGGTTTATTTTAAGTCCATATTTTATTTAGAGAACTAAGTGTATATGTTATATATAAAATTTAGGATTCTTATTTTTTAGCAATGATGGAATGAAAAATAGGGTTACCTATTTGATTTGTTATATCATAATTTAATTATTGACTATTGGATTTCTTATAATGTTTAAGCTAGTATTATTTTGGTAATTTACCCTTATGAACTTGGGGGTAAGAGTTCACTCTCACCCATAATTTCATAATGGTGAATCTATTATTTAAACATGACCCATGTAGCATGGATGATTCATCAATACCATGTCAATATTTTTGAAAACACTAAGATTCAGATGCAACATGTTTAAAAGGTTTGTATGTTAAAAACAAGTATATAATTAGACTTGTAGGTGTTTGTAATAACCACCTACATGCCTAAATATTTATGTAGACAATTTATAAGCTAAACATTGTTCTGTAACATACAATAGAAAATAAATTTTTATTTCAAATCCATTCTATACAATTGGAAAATGTAAATGGTAACTGTAATATGGTTTTAAAGACTTTTAAAGTTTCCAATTTACAAGATTAGAAGTTGAGTAGATAGCAAACGGAGTTCTCATATTTTATTAATATACATTTATATAATGGATAACTATTGGAAATCCTAGTTTAATATAGAAAACAAATTTGCAACAATTTTATTTAACATTTAAATAATATTTAAATTTATAAACTATATGAGTGTTATAAACATTAAGAATATAGAAAATGAGAAGGTTGTGGATTCTTGTTAGGTGGTTTCTAGGAATTATGAATTATGAGGGATGATATATTGTATGCATAATCAATCCAAAATGAGTCCTTAATGATAAATAAATAGTGCTTGAGTAAAGGAGAGAAATTTAAGTTTTTAACCATAATTACAATGAACATTCACTAGTAACTAGTAAATTATCATAATGTATTAGCAACGTTGTTAATTAATGAACATATGATCATTAAATTAGTAGTATTTAGTTTTAATTTTATGTTGAACTATTTATGATCTTGATATTTTATACCTTTGAACTTGTAAGGTGTTTGGATGGATTTAGAAGATGTGATGGATTATTTTCTTTGATTTTATATATCCATAATATCATGCAATCAAAACAATTGTATGCTTATTTGAACATCAAATTATGATTGAAACTTAGATAATTATTAAATTATATTTTATATAAAAGAGGGTTATTTAATTTACATAGGATTTTTTTAGTACTACTAGGTGTTGTAGTGTGACATTTCTTATATTATTATATGCTACCTTGATGTATGATGCATAATGAACATGCATACAATAATAGTGAGATCATAGTTTTTCTTCCATCCATTTATAATTCATGCATGAATAACTTTGAAACCAACATTCTACTAATTTAGGTCTTTTAGGCTATTATCATGGATTGTTTATGATATTTATTGTGAAAATATATGTCCATCACATTAAGGGATGATGAGTGACAAACATGGAGCCTTTATAAATGTCACTCATCATCAATTAACATGAAGGATAGATAATTATATGCATTATAAAATAGAGTATGGTTTTAATATAATAATACCTAGATTCATTTAAAGTCTAAAACTATAATAAAAGGTTTCACCAAATTAGTTTTATAGATATATACATTGTATGTCCATTATACTATCTATTTTACATGCATGTGTGATGTCATATTATATATAGGATGTATTCCCTAGTTTGTATGATTGTTACATGTGATAATTATTTTAATAGACATTATTTTGGATGATTTATTGAAGACTACATCATCATTATCCACCCCTTCCTTAGGGGAAGTACCACTCCTATTAGGGAGTTGTGGCAGAGACTATTGGTCAATGGTTGGAGGTAAACCACCCTATGATGCTCTCCCTCTCTATAGTTAGATCTAAAACATTTCTTAGATATACTCATGGATATTATTATAATTTAATGGGTTGTATCATAGAAGATCAGTTGTATTATTATATTGGTGTACTTTGACATTATTATATTAGATTAATAAATAAATAGTGGGTTTAGCATAAACAAACATTCATTATACATTGTATTGTATTATAATAGTGGTTGTATTTATTAGTTATAGATGCATTGATATACAATTGATAACTTTTGATATTGAAATAATTTATTGTTATACATTTGAATATGAATTTATGTGTAGTTGTGTAATATTACTATATATTCATCATTGAGATCCATTTATGGATAAATAAATAAATTATTATGCATACACCAGTGATATATTGCAAATGATGTGACTAATATACATATATGACTTAATATAATAATTAATAGGGTATTGTATATGAATTATGTATATATAGTAATAACCTAATGTTGGTAAAAATAATTTTTTAAGAACATTAATTAATATTGAGTAATAGTAGATAGTTAATATTGTTAGTTTTTATATATAAAGAATGTGTTTATTTTATAATGGAACCTAGAGGGATTCTTACATGTGGTATTAGAGCATGGGTTTAAATTCTCAAACCTAACAAGTCCATTAATGATAACCTATTATCTCCTAATTTAATATTAGGATGAAATGGTGTGTGTATGAGCTAAAAATGAAGGAACTTTGAATCAAAATCAACAATCTCATCCCAGCCAATTAGTAATAAATCAAGTTGTTAAGCTTGATAAAATTCTCATAGTCTTGATAGAATATTAGGATAAAGTTTTAGCCCTATAAGAGGAGGTACATGGGCATGATGAGGAATAAGATAAATAGTTTAATCATGATGAGAACTAATACAAATAACATACTAAAGAACATCAATTGCAAGAGCACAAGTTCTTACATAAATAACATATCATATGAAAAAGGTGAATCCACATAAATTTGATATAAAAATGTTGGGGGATGGAGATAAATGTTGGTGCTACCATAAAAATTTTCACCCTTAAGGAATTTGTTCAATCCTCCTCACTTAAGTGATAGCATAGGAATAATCCTAGGTTTTAGGTGACCTAAAAAATAGATTGAACCTCTAGATAGGGATATCTCTATTATTGCATCATTTAAGAACTACAAACTACATGCAAAGGAAAATGGTAAGAGAAAAATATAAATTGAAAGGGAGGTGATGCACCAAATATTAAGACCACTACCACTAGTTTTCATGTGAACTAAGGCATATAACACTACCATAAGTATACACTTATCCTACAATAACCTATCACATCAATGCTTCAAAAAGAGGTGAAGTAATGTGAGAATATAAAGGAAGATGTTTTCCAATTTTAATCCACTTAGAACTCTTAATGACACTATTTAAAACATAAAATAGAGAACCAAACTATAATAACACAAGAATAATAGGATAAAAATATAAGGCGAACTAAGTCTATACTTGCTTATATCAACCATTCAAAGATTTACACTACGAAAAACCATATAATAAGGTAAAAAATAATATTATTTATCAATAGGCATAAAAATGATCATGGATACACCATAATCCTAGTATAAGGATCCATTATAATGCCAAAAAAAGACATACACATAGAAGATCATGAGGAAAGAGAAGAGAGGCATAGGATAAGCATATGATAAATGTCATCCTATAAAGACAAGTTAAAATCAATAAGTCATGTTAATAAATAGTACCAAACTCAATATTCAACATGTGTATGCTTGGTTTGATGATATTACTCTCAAGGTGGTTTGGATTTAATTTATTATCTTGATGACTCATCAATATTACCTAAAACTACACATTAAGAGTAACTATGGATTGACAAGTCACATTCCTAGAGTCTAAATGATTTCCTTGCATTAAACATCTATTAAAGGCCCTAACCCAATAATTTTTCCACCTTCCTTATAAATTTAAATTCATCAATCTCATATTTTCTCTCTATGTGGGCCTATTCCTTGTAGCCTTGTTATGTATTCCCTAATATTTTAGGTTTATTTGCAAGGTCAAACTTTTGTTTAAAATCTATAAAATACCTCTAAACTCTTAATTTTATTTGTAAACATTAGGTTGGTGTAATGTGTTTGTACCCTACTATTACATTTAAATAATGGTTTAGGATTTTGGTCTACTTGGCCTAGTTTCCACTTCCACACTATGTAGTATTTTTTACAAACAACTCACATTACCGTTAATAACACCTAGTTCATGTTTACACTTCTTTATCTTCATGTTAGTAAGAATGTAGTCTTCTAAAAGGCTTAATATGACTTAAATAATCATTTTTTCACCTTGATATCAATTTTAAATACTTTTGGGTACTTACATACCTCTGTATAAGCATAATAAATCCCCCAAAATTATCAAAAGGTCTGTATGTATATTTGTACACTAATTTAGGCTTGTAACTTGTAAAAATAGGCCATTTTCCTATGTTTTCCACTTCACACATTCCACAAAATGGATTATTCAAGTCCCCATGGAATAAAAATACATCACTCAAATGTTTCTAAAGTCATTCAAGGTAATTTGGGCCACTTAAGAAGTAAAACATAGACATCATGTTCTTATTTGGGGTTTATAAGGGTTTTGAGCAAGTAAAATTTTTAATGAACTTACATAAAGACCATGCATATTTAGGAACTCTCAATTATAAAAAAATATATTATGGGGACCTATAAAATACCTTAAAATTCCATTTCTACCCATGTATCTCTTCATCTAAGTAATGCGTAAAAATCCATGCTCTATCGAGCTCTTCAAAAGGTAAAATAGTGTTTTTGAAGTGGTTGTCCTCTTAAAAATGGTTCATAGAGTTTTGGGATTTTATAAGAAAAATAATACCCAAATTTTAATTCCAAAATACCTCTACACCTTTCACATTATGCTCAGGATCCCATACAAATCCTCAAGAGAGTTCTAAGCACAATAAATCCTTCTCAAATTAGCATACCTTGCATGTCTAGGCCAAGAGAGAGATTTTTAGGCATATAAGCCTTTAGAAGAATTTTTTTGGTTGAATTTATTTTTAAAGGGTTAAAAAAAAACCCCACCATATATGCAGGTGTGTTTCTATATTACTTGAGTCCTAATGATAATCAGACTTTCCTATTATGCCTATAGGTGATTGAGTGAATTTTTAGGCCTGATTAGGCTCTTTTAAACTTTTATTAATTTTGGGATTATGAATACCTTCATGATATTTTGAGAAATTTTTTACACTTCATTTATCCCTCTAACATGTATCACTAGATTTATTTAATACAAGAAACTGTATTTGTCATTTTACTTATTATAGGCTTATAGGACTATATTTGGTTTGTCTTGCTAAGCTAGGCCTGATAACAACTCTTCCCTAGATGATTTATCCTATTTTTAACCTATATAAAGATACTAAACTATTAATTATGGTTATCAAACTTCAATTTATCTTCAAATCTTGTATTCATGTAGGATTTTGATCTTTCTATTCTCTTTCTCCATATAAACTTGTAGGTTTGTATCTTAGGTTCATAACCGACTAAAACTTGATTTTGAATTTTTTATTACTAAAAATATACCATTTTTAAACCCTTAAATATTTATATAGAGTATTTAATATGATGTTTTCATCACCATATTTATTTATGTTTTAGATCACTTCAACTTTCTCAAACCCTAATTGTCTCACTTCACCTTGAAAAGGTCTACAATTCAGTGAGAAAGTGTCTTTTCAATATCAAAATTAGTATATACATGAATCTAAGATTGGATTTAGTGAAATAAATACCATTATATATAATCATATTAGTTCCATCATCATTACATGCTCCCATCAAATTTATAAAAGCATTTACAAAGGAAAATCTGAGCTCATAGGATTGATAGGGTTTTATAAAGGTTTGTAGTCTTAGCAATTGTACATATAGAATGGCCCCATAAAACCATAAATCTCATCACGATTTTGGAGGTAATTAGGGTCACCTAAATCCATATAATCATTTGGTCTGAGTCTTTTCTTCATGCATGAACCAAAGATAACACAGTAACTTTCATTTGCTTATAAATAGCTTGATGGAGTTGAAGTCTTTTTTGCTTTATTTAAACTTATGTAAGTTTGATAAAAATTGGTCTAACACTAAAAAACCTAGGAAAACATATAATACACATATAAATTCTTGAAAATGTCCTTTCACTCCTTTGATATCCCATTCTATATGTGTTATAACTTCTTATAAGTGTATTCATTGTATCTTTTGACCTAAAACTACCATATTATGAAGTTTGCTTGCTAAATCCACATTATAAACCTCATCACAAGTAATTTACAAGTTATTTTATATATATTTTACTCTTTTTGGGACTTTAAACTTGTCTTTGAGAAGTTTAAACATGTTAACGATGAATATATAAGGTTTAAATTGAATTATTAAGCTTGAACATAACACAAAAACTTATAAGACATAAAAAGAACCTATAAACATGTTTAGACTTCATGATAGATCCCCCTTCACATTAGAATTAATGATTTGTGCAAGGAAAAGACATCAAAAGTCTTAAACAACATAGAAACAACTTTATATTAACCTTTTCAAAATAACCTCAAAATTTACAAAAAATAATGAGATAATAATTAATGAATATTTTAAGAACTTAGATGGATATCAACAAAGTTAGAAGCATAAGGATAAAAGTTTTGAATTAGACTCCATTATGGTATCCAAATTTGGCTAACATATTTAGTGACCTTTTGATGAACCTAATACATAGATTTATAAATTATAGAAAATAATGGAATAGCAAAAATAACTTCAAAAGTTAACACAAAATAATTAAAATATATTATATTAATTACATGCCACTTCGAGGGGGAAACCTCATTTAAGAAAGATCAATACAATAATATTCATCAATTCCTTCATTAGGCCTCATTACTTAAATACTAATTCTATTTTAAAAACTAATACTTACATGTGAGATAATTAAATAATGATATTTCCTTAAATACTAATTTTATTGTATCAAATAATACTTCCCATTCATGTGGGATAATTAAAATATACTAAAAGGATTATTTATAAATCATATTCATCCATAATGAATAATACACTAACAAATGCAAAGATAATGGTAGGAACACGAGTTCTTAACATCACCTCCCCCTTAGAAAAAGCTTTGTCCTCAAAGATTTAGATGTGGGAATCATTAACATTTAGAAAAATGTTTCCCATGTGGTATATTCGAGTTGTATGTCATGCCACTAAATTAAGACTTTTGTGAAAGAGAAAGAGAAAATTTGGTGGGTGAACTTATATAGGATAGATTCTAGTTTGAGAAGGATGGAGCATTAATTATCAAGTTTAGGTAAAACTATATAAACTCTAATGGTAGGTCCAAGAACTTTATTCAAATAAGAAACATGAACTATTAGGTGAATTTGAGAGGAAGGTGGAAGCTCCAAATTGTAATCAATAGACCTAATCTATTGAAAAACCTTATATGTCCCATAAAACTTTGTGATAAGCTTATGATACCCTTTTAGTTTCAAGGATGATTGCTTGTATAAATACAGATGAATACAAACCATATCACTAGGTTGAAAGGTATGCTTAGAGTGGTGTTGATTTTCCTGGTGGTTCATTTTATTCTAGTATAGATAGACATTATCCCATCGAATGTTGATATTTTGATCTCGATAGAAGAAAGTAGTTTTGACTACCTTAACTAGGGAACTATCAGGTGTATATAGGAGCAATGTTAGGGGAACTTGACCATAAACAACTTCATATGGAGGCATTTTAGTAGAAGTGTGGTATGAGGTATTGTACCACCATTATATAAGGGGGAACCAATTTACCCATTGGTGCTTCTATTCTAATTCAAACCA
The DNA here is from genome assembly GCA_037957365.1 of Torreya grandis. Lineage (NCBI taxonomy): Eukaryota > Viridiplantae > Streptophyta > Pinopsida > Cupressales > Taxaceae > Torreya > Torreya grandis. The sequence goes on along the minus strand of JARHVA010005083.1, from coordinate 157,312 downwards.
ATAAAGAAATGTTTCCAATAATTTTTTGATGATTTCTATTTAGCTAATAGTTTAGGGATGATACCCAAAGCTCATCTTCAGTTGTGTGCCTATGCATCAGAATAACTCTTTCCAAAAATGGCTAGTGAAATTTACATCATGATCAGAGATGATTGAAAGGATGCCATGAAGATGGAAAATATGATCGAATAAAACTTATGCAACAATGGAAGCTATATAAGGGTGGCTGAGGGCACAAAAATGACTATATTTTGAAAGGTAGTTGACCATGACCAAGATCACTATTTTTCCAATAGATTTAGGGAACCCCTTAATGAAATACATATAAATATCAATCTAGATCCTAGTGGGGATGGGTAAGGGTTAGATATATTTAGGAATCGTTATGGTTTCACCTTTATTGTGTTGGTAGGTATCACATTTTTCCACCATATATTTAATTTCCCCTTTCATCACCTTTTAAAAAAAATTGATGTGTCTACACATATGTTTTAATAAATGCCAAGTGCCCCAATAATGGAGAAGAATGGGTTTCATATAATAAATCTTGATGAAGGTATATGTTATTAGGAAACACCAAATGGCCCTTGTAACTTAGAGAATCACCATCCCATGAATAATGTGGTACTGCAGAGGGGTTAGTGATCAATTTTTGAATGAGTTGATTTAAACAAGGATCATGTGCATGCCCTTGGTGTATAGATTCCAACAATTTTTTAATGGGCTTGCATATGGTAGAAAGGGAATTTTGGTCCTCAAATGTGCAAAAGAGAGCATCTTCCACTATATTATCTTTACCCTTCTTTTAAGTGATCTCATAATCATAGCCCATGAGTTTTTTGACCCATTTATATTGTGTCAAGGATGAGACCCATTATTCTAGGAAGTATTTAAGACTCTAGTGATCAATTTTAATGTAAAAATGATTCCCAAGAAAGTATGGCTACAATTTTTATATTGCATGTAGAATGGCCATCATTTATTTCTCATATGTAGATAAAGCCAAATTTTATCCAAAAAGGGATTTTCTAGTGAAGGAAATGGGATGACCTTCTTGGAGAACAAAAACACCAAGCCTATTATTACATTCATCACTTTATATGGTGAAAGTTTTGGTGAATTTTGACATGGCCAAAACTGGTGTGCTACACATAACTTATTTGAGTACCATGAATGCTTGGTTAGTTGTGACATCCCATGGGAGTGTATCCTTTTTCAATAAGAAATTTAGAGGACCTATGATCTTGCCATAATCCTTGATGAAATTTTGGTAGTATCCTATAAGCCAAGGAAGACATGAAGGATCTTGATGGTCATTGGTTGAATCTAATGTTTCATGGCACTAATTTTATCTAGATCCATATAGACCCCTTCATCTGAAACAATGTGCCCTCTATATTTAACTTCTTCTTGATGAAAGGAACACTTGGATTACTTGGCATATAATTTATTATCTCATATAAGTTGTAATTCCATATTAATAAGTTGGAGATGTTCATCCCATGTGCATCTATAGATCAAAATATAATAAAATAAAGCCAAAGCAAATTGATGGAGGAAATACCAAAAGATTTTATTCATTAAGGCCTGAAATATTGAAGGGGCATTTATAATTCCAAATGGGATGACCAATAATTAATAGTGACCCTCATGAGTGAGATAATTTATCTTTTTAATGTCATCAACATGAATGTAGATCTAATGATAGCCAGAATGAAGATCCAATTTGGAAAAAAAATTGCCCCAATGAGCTCATCAAAAAGCTCATCGATGATCAAAATTGGAAACTTGTCTTTGATAGTGAGGTGGTTAATGGCATAAAATTCAATATAAAGGAACCATATCCCATATATTTTATGGATAAGAATCACTAGGGAGGAGTATGTGTTGGTGCTTGGGTGAATAACTTTGAACTTAAGGAGTTATCATACTATCTATTTAATCTCAATTTTTAGTAGATGGGGATAGCACTATGGTAGGATGTTGGGTGGGATGCAATAATATTCAAGATGTGGAGGGGAAAACCCATTATATTTATAAATATGGTTTCATGCTTGTCAAATATGGATTGAAAATTAGTAGGGTAGTGAGTAAAAGTGGGGAGTTGGAGTTGGATGGAGTGAAACTAGGCAATAACCCCATGTGATCCTTTATTAAAAAGATTTTCCATGTGATGGGAACTAATGATGTTAGAATATCTAGGAAATAAGACTTTTAATTTGTCATTCTGGCCACTATCATTGAATTTCATATAAATCTTAAAGAAGTCCAATATAATAGGTCCCATAATGTAGAGCCACTATGCCCCTATGATCACATAACATCCCCTTAAGCGTAGGGAGAACATATTTGAGTGAAGTGTAAAATTGCCTATCATGATACACACATTATGGTAATTCCTTTTATATGGCAATGATCCCCCATTATCAACCATGACTTCAAATCTGGAACAAGGGTGTACAAAGAAATATGCATGCTCAGTAATACAAAGATCAATGAAAATTTACATGTTACTAGAGTCAATGAGGATTGTGAGAGGAATATTTTTAAATAACCGAATGAAATTCATGGTTTTATGGGTGATCACACCTATAAGTGCATGGAAAATTATCTCAGTTTGATTTTCCTAAGCCATGGATTCATCGAAGGAACTTTGTTCTACTTGAGCATCTTGGAATTATTAGATATCAAGTTTGCTATCTTGAACTAGTGAGTCCACATCTAGAAAGTAAATATTTTATGTGATGCATCAATGATCCTTAGCCTATTTTTCATCATAATTATAGAATAATAATTTTTCATCATGATCCCACATCTCTACCTCAGTAAGGTGCTTGACTAGTGTGGTTGTGGTTGGCCATTGGTTTTCTGTGTTTTTTATGGGTGGAAACATGGAAAGTCAATGTTGCATTAAAAGTTTATCTTCTGCTAACTTGATTAAACCCAAGGTGGCAAAAATTTTAGTGGGATCAAAAAATTTCACCTCTAAGTGGATTGGATCTTTGAGGCCACTATTAAAACAACTCTTGAAGAAGTTATTTGATAAGCCTTTAGTGTGATTAGCTAGTTTCTCAAATTTAATTTGATAATCATGAACAGTGCCTATCTATCAAAATTTAGTGAGAGATCCTATAAAGTCTTCAATTTTCAAAGGGCCAAACCTATCTAGAAGTAAGGATGCAAAGGTTTTATAATTGGGTTCATCATTCGACTTGAGATACCAACAATACCATTGAAGTGCCTTTTGTTCCAAGTCAAAGGAATTAATTGGGACTTTATTGAAATAATAAGTATTATGAATGTTAAATAATTATTCTACTTGATATATCCATCTAGTAGGATCTATACTATTTAACTACAAAAAGTCCAAATATTGTCCATTTTGGCCCACATTTCAAAAAAATTCTTGGATGGATGAACTGAACAAAGTTCTCGATGGAATGAGTGGTCCAAAGATCACATATAGCTTGCAAATCTTTTGAAACACTTTTAGTAAACATAAAGTATAGCCTTTTAAAATTAGAAAAAGTGGGTTTCCATGGTGATCATAGAATTCAATAACTTGAAGTAGGTTTTGACAAGCCTCAAAAGTTCATTTGAGCCCTGGAGATTCAAATAATAGTTCAAGCACAAGTATATAAGAAGTAGACCATCATCTCATGTCATAGAGAAATAAATATGGTAATTTAGTTACACACTTGATAAATACACTTAAAATTTTGGTCAAGGCCAAAATACCACATAGACATGATATTTTTTATGTTGAGAAGGTCCCTTACAAATTTTGTATGTTGATGATTTGTCTATCTCAAGATATAAGCTTCCAAAGTTGAACCTACAGAATGGGACATGTACACAGACATCAAATTTTGGCCTCATGAAATAACCATTTAGATTCAAATGTTCTTAAGGATGAATGTGAGGTTGATAAGTGTCCAAATCATGTAATATTGATTCAATATCTAATGGTGTCTATCTGAAGGACAATATCAGTGGGTCTAAGCAGATCGATGATGCATGATCCGTCATGGAAAAGTAAATCAATGGTGACCAAGAATTCAATAAGTTAATGAATATCAAGGACAAATGCATAATTGAAAAGTGTCAAGATTGTGGTAATTTATAGTTAAATAAATGGAATACATTTTAACCATGCTAAATAATATTGATGGTGTGTATAGGGTTAAAGGGTCAATGAACTCAGATTAAACACACAGTTGACACATGGAATAAGTGTAGGAGTAGATGAAACTAACAACATAATCTAAGGATAAATGCATGATTTCCAAGTGTCTTAATCTAAAATATAGATCATATATCAATGGCCAATGATGAAGGTCAAAGGTTTCATAATATCAAAGACCCATATCAAGATCAACAATCAAAATTAAAGGTCAAAGTTATGAGATTTTGACTCAAGGTTGAAATACAGTTTAATGTTTACCCAGAGTGGATTTTTGGAGATCAAATATTTCCATTAGGATATGGCAAGTAATGTTAACACATTAAGGATCTCAAGAAGGATTCCATATAGTCATTCTTGATTTATTTTTGCATAAATCATGGGATACATGTTTCTTTCTTCACCATTTCACACCAGATAGAGTCTTAGTGACATTAATGCATGAAGAAATTTAAGAGTTCATAAAACTATTATCTTGATCATTGATGACTCCTCCATTCTCCCATGCATGTTACCCATCTCTCTCATTCCCTTCTACTATAAATATAGGACTCTAATCCTTAGAATAGATCCCTCTCTTAGGCATGACTAAACTCTACCAAGACTAATCTTTGTAACCTATCAACATAAATAGATGACTCTTTCATATTTCATTGTTTTGGTATAGTGTGTTAATGTCAGTTTGATTTGCATATGTTGTAAAAATATCTTCCTTTTCAAGTTATGATTTCACCTAACTATTAGTTTATCTTGTTGTATAGGTCATGTTTAGTGTCGAATGTCATTTGATTAAAGCTAGAAAGTGGATACATTGGCTATTTAGTGCCTTGAATCAAGCCTTTCCATAAATTCCCTTAGGTTTTGATCACTTGATGAACCTCTGCATGAAATACTAATGCATAACAAACATTTAGATTTATAGATTTAGTATTTTACTTGTCTTATTAGTATTTTTATAAGTTCAAATAGAGTGGATGAGTAATGTATATAGGTGCATCACCAATATTATATTAGATTTCCCTTTCAATTATCTTTCTCTCCATTTTCACCATAGTAATTATTAGGTTTTAGTGGAAATGAGATAAGTCATACATTAGAGGATATAGCCTCATTAAAAATCCTATCGGTTTGACCTTAGATTAGGTAACCCATAGTCTAGGATCATTACCATGTTTGACTATATTTAAGTAGAGGACCTAAAAAATCCTTTGCTTAACTAGGGTGAAATATAATTATACAACTATTCTGGTATGCCTAATGGGACCAAGATCCAAAAGAGTGGAAAGATTGTTGGTGTGTATTTATTCTAATCATATTTTGGAAGTAAGCAAGTTAGCACCAATGGAAACATTGAATTAAATATTCTAGTTGTAAGCAACCTAGGTATGTCTCATTAAAAAAATTAATCATTTTTTTCATCTAAAGTTGAAATGAAAAACTATGGTGGACACCCCTATCATTCACCTCCTTATCAATTATTTCAACATGATCCTCATGATCCATATGAGCTTGATCATCCTTACCAAGAGTTTTATCAAAGCTATGATGAGTCTTATCTAGTTTATCATCATCCTTATTATCAAAGGCATGGATCTTACCTTCTTCATGACCCATATCAGCCCCATCATGATCTCTACCAAACTTATGGTGAGCATTGCCAACCATATACAGAGCCTTAATAGTATTATGGTGACTCATAACAATCTCATGATAACCCCCATGAATCTTGTTTCCTTCTTAATCAGCATAATCAAGCCCCAAAGAAATACATCTCAAGCTTCAAAAAAACCCTATTTGTCTATTATAAATTGATGATAATCATATATACCCTAAATATTTATGGACAAGATACTTTTAAGAATGAAATCTAAAACATGAGAGATAATTTTTAGCATGCTAGATAGGTAGGTGCATCCTTCATAAATCAATGCCACTCACATTTTAGTGTTGATATTCTAGACATAAGTGGTCTAATAATAAGCATTGAATAGAGGCTAGTAGTTTATGAGAAAACCTAGGGAAATCATAATCATCACCATATTCCCTTAGAGTTTCCCTTTTCCCTTCATTAATTCCAAACCAATGTTTTCCATAGCCCTCAAAATTCCATTCAGACCTTACCTAAATTTACTACCTTGGAAGTCTATCTAAGAGAGTCCTCACAAAGTTGAACAAGCACGTTTTGAGGAGACTAATATTCATGTTTCTCAATAGATCATATAGGAGACTTCATCTTCAATTTTGTAGGGAGACATCTCTAACCAATTGGTCCATGATTTTTAGGCTCATTTATCCAAGAAAATTGATTTTTCAAATCAGTATCTCTAGAATTCAATAGCAAATACAAAGGCAACATAGTAACAAAATCCTTCTTTCTCACCCATAACAAAAACAAGTTCAAATTTAGAGTTTTCTAAACCTAAGTTTATGACATGAAATCAAATTCAATGGTCAAGAAAAAAAGAACATTCAAGCATAAGCTAGGATACTAAAGTCAAGATCAAGTAGGAGATCAAATTGCCTCCTCTCCTTTCACCTCAAATCTCAATGCCTTTCTTTAATGGAAATCTATTCAAGAAACAATGCAATCGAGAGAGGAGGTGAAGGTGATCCAAGAAGAACAACTCCATGAGAAAAATAAGGTATCTATGGTAAATTTTATGGATCTTTCTCATCTTACTAAATATTTTAAAGGGTTTATGTTGGGCCTCCTTTTGTGATAATATGTTGACTACACTAACCTATCAAACCTGAGTGCAAAGTAGCCCTTAGGCTACTTGCACTTTTGGTCATTTTGGAACTAGTTGGAGGAGCCCTCATGAAATCCACATTAGATGGCAAGTAGTTACAAAGCACTAAAACTATTAAAAAATGTCCTTGTTAGGACTTGTATGAGATGGCTCAAGGTGAATAGATGTCAAGAGAGTGGAGAAAACAAGCTCAAGATAACTAATCACTTGAGACGTAACCCTATGATTTGGTAGAAGAAGAATCAGACCTGTAAAGGGAAGTTGAAATTTGTAGAAAAAGAGAGAGAGGAGAATGATATTGGAGCTCTCAAAAAATAGAGAGCCAACCATAGTATTTTACTTTTACATCTAGTTCTAGGAGTTTGAATGTATAGCCAAAGCTCACATGTGAGCCATTGGGTGTGAGTAGAGTTAGGATATGCACCTATATTTTCATTTGTAAATAACTTTGTGATTAAGTTAATGAAGAAGAGCCTTGATGGGATGAAGTATTGATGTGTGTTTATAATTTTTAAGATGTTTTACTAATGATATAGTTTTTTTCAATTTCTATTTGAGTATTTATGTATGATATTGAAATGGATAATTAACATGGTTGTTAAATGCCATTAGTGATCTCAATGAGCCTATGATTACCCAAAGTGTGAGCTAGAATACACCAAGGATTAGAGACATGTGCCTAGAGTACCACCTAAGGATTAACAACTTGAACCCTAGGACTTAGCACCAAAAGGCTAACTAACCCCTGTAGTAATGGACTAACTCCCCTAGAAGCCCAAGTTACACTATGATGCAACTAACCTAATATAGGCCCGATCCCTTCATTATTTTATTTTAAATGAGTACATAAGGCTCAAAAATTGTGTGAAATTGATGCCAATTCCATAGAATGAATAAATGTTGTGCATTAGACCATTTTACTCTCACACCTAGCTTCCCCAAGTCTGGAACCTAACTGGCTTGGTAGCTAAGTGCACGACCAAGCACAAGACTAGCAAGGTAAACTTTTCTACAACATTTTGTTTCTATTACCAAGACCCATATTGAATTTTTTTAATGAAAGGGTGTAATAGAGTGATACTCTGACTATCAATTGATAATATTGAGTGATGTCTAGAGCAAGTCAAATATAATTTTGCACAAAACTATCCTACATGTGAAGGATAGAAGCCATAGAAATGGGTGCAGACTAACTTGTATGATGCCTTTTATGAATTATTATTCTATGAGCTGCTTGAGCATGTGTACTAATGGTTAGTTACCTAAACTACCACTAAAAGACATAGGTATGGCCAATGCCTTGATTCGACCATAGAGAGCATAGAAAGCTTGGAAAGTTTGGATGAAGTCTATACATGCATTATAGACAAGTGATAGAGTGGTGCATTAAATAATTGTGTTGAAATTCATAGTGTCAACCTTCTCATGTCAAAAATAAGTAGACTACAAGTTCCTCCATAAAATAAGGGACATGTTCATTAGAGGGCTTGGCACTAAACTAAAAAATCTCCTTTTGGATTATAGTATAAAAACTATGAAAATGGAAGGCTAAAGTCCTTATGCATATGAGCAAGTGTGGAAGGAAAAAAGGGAATGTATAGGTAGAGTGTGATGCAAGAGGAACAAAAACATTACATCTAAGAGCTTTGGAGGTTGAATTATGGTAAACATAGGCAAAAACTAATTGAGGATATAGAACTTGGAAGTGTTGAGAGGTCCTATACCAAGCGAGAAGGGCATGGGGAAGGATCCCTTAAACTATAGTATCATGAAGAGGGAAACGAATAATCAAGAAACCAAACTCAACAGTTGGGTACAAATTATATAATATTCTTGCAAGAAGTAGTGTTTGATAATGTGCCAGAAGCACCTACCCCCTTGACCTTGAAGCACAAGCTCATGTTCTATATCCCCAACTAGAAGATAAAATAATGGTAACTGACCCTATTATCAGCCTAGACTTTGATAAAATTCAAGGGTTAAACCAAGATTTTATACTTGAGTAAGTGATCCCTTATGAGGAATTGAGTAATGAAATGATGAATTTAGAAAGTGCCAACTTAGGAGATTTGAATGTAGGTGTAATGGTTCCCATGTAAAGAATGTTAGCTGTACCAACTAGGTAATAGCCCATAAGAAGTGGTATGGTACCACAAGGGAGTGGTGTTACACTATGAAGTTACATAGTGTAGCCTACCTCATTAGGATTAATGCCCAACCGTACTAATGGAGGCATTAGAGGGTCACCCCTAACATAGATACAAAAAGGGTAGGTGATCCAAAACCCTACACCACCTCCTCAAAAAATATACTATGAGATGACCATGCACTTACCTAAGTATCATGGAGTTGATAACACCATGGAGCATGAGCTAAAATGGCACACTTTGGGTATCAATCAACCCAAGTGCAAGGCAACATAATTTGTGACTACTTTCTAGAGCATGCCCACACATGGTATCAAAAGTTTGATCCAAATTAAGCTATGGTTGACTATGATGTGCTAAAGGAGGCCTTATTGAAATAATTTGATATCCTTGAGTTTGAGTAGAAGAGTATCACAATACTGAAAGAGATCAACTAGTGGTTATCTAAGAGCATATGCCTATATGATACACAATTCAAAACTCTACTCTCTATGCTTCCATATGAAATTAATCCCTCTTAGAATGCACAATGGTTTTTTTGTGGCCTATTAGTGCCTTTCAGATGTGAATTATCCATGAAAACTTTCATAGAACCCTATGAAGTACTTGAATCCACATTCTAGGCTGAGGTGGTAGGTATCATCAATACCAAAGTTAGTCCATGTATAGAGGTGTAGATTGTGTCAATGCCTCTCAGTTATAGAAGCTAACTACTAGGAAATAACATGACACTCATAATGGGTTATTTTTTACTAAATGTGAGATAGAGGGGCATAATGAGAATAACTTCCCATGTATAAATGTATTCACACTAGTTCTCAACTATGAAGTTTATCATGGATCACATGACCCCAAAAAATTTCCACTATTACAACATGTTGGCCAAGTAAATACAATATGTGGGATTCTTATACACACTCAATAATAGACTATAGGGTCATCGATGAGATGTGTAATATGGAAATAGGCATGAGGCAAGAAACAAAATTAGGTGGTGGCCAAGAAGGTCAAGATAATTAAGGTTATGGGTAGAACAACATGGGTTACAAAAATTAAAAAAAAGTGCATGTGGTTGAGGAAGTGGATGTGGTGGAGGAAGATTCCCCCCATGATTGTGTTATATGTTTAGGTCAACTGAACATTACTAGCATGACTTCCTCACGCACCCAATGTGTAGGTACTATTAGGGGCCACGTATAGTCGAGGAATACCCTAAATTTTTAAAAATGTTGACTCAAGGATGGCTTGGTGTAGATAGAGGTGCCATGATGATTAAGCTTGAGTTCAAGGGTAAAAGTGAGCCCCTAAGCCCCCAAAAATTTGCAAATATCCACCTAAGGTACAAGCCATGACAAGAAGTGGGTTCACAACTAAATCACCCACTACACCACCCTAAGATCTATGCTTGGAGTATGATAAAACAAGACATATCAAGTGCATGAATTTAATGAATAAAAAATTTGTGGCATACCCTAACCTTACATGGCAAAAGAACATCTAACAATAATCCATGAGCATGATACAAGACTTTCAAGGTGAGCTTTAGTTGGCCATAGATTTAGAGGTAAGGGCCACCACTTTGTGTAAGAAGCAAGATCACTAAGAAGCTAAAATATAAGAGTTGATTGAGATCTTAAACCTCTTAAAAATTGAAGAGATGATACCACTATTGAAGGACTTACTTATAAATCATGCATGATAAGAACTAATGCAAGAGGTCACATCCCAAGTGATATAATTTATAACACTGTGTATGGAGTGGGTGCATGAGGTTAGGCATACTCAAAATATTGAGTATGACTAAGAGTTACTGATAGATTCCACCATTAATGGATGGTCAGTCTATGAAGTATTCATGGATATGGGTGTAGAGGTCAATATCCTGACCAAGAATGCCTAAGAAAAGATGGGATGGACACCCTTGAGGCCTTCACCTCACATGTTATTTATGGATAAAAAACCCACATGTAACCTCTTTAGATCCTAAAGGGAACCATTATAGATATCATGGGCTCTAAGTTAGATGCAATCTTCGAGGTCATTGAGTTGGCTGAAAAGGACAACTACCTAGCACTCCTAGGAAGGCCATAATGTCATGCCAATAATGCAAACATGTGCTTCAAAAAGTGTTATATGACTTTAGAGAATAGAAAGAAGAGGGTGGTTATACCTCTTTCAAATTATCAATCCCCCCATATATAGATAATGCTGATCTTGAGGATGAGATCAATCACATCTATAACATCATGGTATAGGGCATCGAGAAAGTCAACCCTACTGACCAAGGTGTGCTCTCATAGGAAGATAGACAATTAGTTTTTTATACAACTAATGTAGAATGTAAATTATGGGTTGAATAGGCCTATGATGTCACTAGGTGAAGGTATCACCTAGTGGATACAGTTGAGCCTAGACCAACCCAGACAAGGTTGATCAATAGGGTGCACCTTAAGAAGAAATAGGTCCTACACATATAGAAAAGGGACAAAAGGGTATTATAGCTTAGTAAAGGGAATATTTTAGTGATCCCAAAGTATGATGGAAGATATCCCATCAAGAAATATTTACAAGATATTGAATATTGCATCCCAAAGTACTTTGATCAAATGGGTGCACTTGTGTACACTCTAAAGAGTACAACCACCCACTAATGGGAAACACAGAGACTTGGCTTGCCAACTTGGTGGGATGTGAAGGTAGTAATATGCACCATGTTTGGTAAGATTAAAGAGTATATAGAAATACCTACTTATGCCATTGATTTTGACCTAATCACATATATGTATCTATGTAAGGAAATGAATATTGTTTGTAGTGAGAATGTGCTAAGAAGCCTCTGGGTACATGCCTTTTATAGGACACTTAGGACATGGGCACAAGTGTGGTATGTTGTAAATGAGATGCACCATAAGATAGGGGATTTAAAATTCTCGAGGAGAGGTTCATGCACACTTTCTCCTTTTCATCACAAAACATAGAGCTAATAGAGCCATTATAAGTCATCCATTGAGTAGTGTTTGATGACACTGCAATCTTAGAAGAACACCTAAAAGAGATGTTTGGGTAAAAGGGAATAGCACTCCCCACATTTTTTAAAGAGAAGGAAATCAATAGTGACTCTAGTGAATAAGATGATGAGACTTGAAATGAATATAATTGGAAGGCTATAATAGGTAGACAAAAACTCATGTGCTTCATGGATGACAACTCACCAAATGAGGGAGATCTAATGCATCTTCAGGTAGAGAAAATAAAAGGGACAAGGTAGGTTGAAGATTTCCATCAAGATAAAAATGAACCCTATCACACACCACTCAAGACCACCAAATTAGACATCATTATGGAGGGTGAGCCAAAGATCACCACTATAGGTGCTTATTAGTTTAAGTTAGAATTAACATGCCTTATTGACCTCTGAAAGGAATTATACAACCTCTTCCCATGTAGCTATAAGGACATGAAGGGCACCCACCCTTCACTTGGAAAAATGAACATCAAGCTGGTGGATAAAATAAGGCTAGTATTGAAGTAGCCATATTGGATGAACCCTAATCTCAATACAAAGGTAAATGTGGAGATTAATGGAATGTTGGCTACCATTATCATCCACACAATACAAGAATCTAAATGGGTGAGTCTAATGGTCATCAATATCAAGAAAGATGGGTGCATATGGATTTGTGTTGATTATAGGATGCTAAATGTTGCCTATGTTAATGACCCCTTCTCAACCCTATTCATCGATGAGTTCCTAGATGGAGTCATAGGTTTAAAAATTTACACTTTCGTTGATGGGTTCTCAGGATATCATGAAGTGAAAAGTGAGGATGAGGATAAGCTCAAAACAACCTTTGTGACTGAATGTGGATTTTTCACATATAATGTGATGCCCTTTGGGCTTAAGAATGTGTTAGTTATGTTCTCTAAGGTACTGGTCACTTCTTTTAAGGATTTTATCCATAATTTCTTGAAAGTATACCTTGAAGATTGAACTATGTATGGTCTTGTAAAAGACCACTATGACATTCTATGCCTCATGTTTGAAAGGTTTAGACAGCTCTAGATTTCTCTAAATCTAAAAAAATACATCTTCAGAACTCTATTTGGAACATTTATTGAGCACATCATCAACAATGATGGTTTTCTTGTTGACCTAATGAAAATATCCATTACAATCTAGATCTAAACCCATTTAATGTATAAGGATGTGCACACCTTTCTAGGCCATTATGGATACTATAGGAAGCTCATTTAGATCTATGATAAAATAATAGTGCCCTTAGAATATCTCTTGTTTAAAGATGGCACATTCTATTGGGGTGAGGTGTAATAAGATGCCTTTGATACACTAAAACTAAAGTTGGCTAATGTGTTAATTATTCAATCCCCTAACTAGATAACTCCATTCCACATCTATGTTGATACTTCAAGCTCTGTCATTGGTGCCATATTGGTACAACCATGGGAGGGCAAAATGGACTACCCCAGCTCCTTTGTAAGAAAAAAAATGATGTAGGATATGAATAACTACACCACCACCGAGTGTAAGGAACTAATAATGGTCTATGCCCTATAAAAATTTAGGCAATATCTGCTAGTAACCCCATTCATATTATTCATATATCATGAGGTGATTAAGTACCTCATAAACAAAAATGGCTTACATAGGTGTATATGTAGATGGGTTGTTCTCTTCTAGGAATTCTAATTTTCTATTATGGTTAAACCAAGGAAGCAAAACCTAGGTCCAGACCACTTGTCCCACATCACCTTTGGCAATGCGGTGGCACCGATTGAGGATGACATGCTAGACACATTGCTATATAGAGTCCATAGTTTCTTGAGGATATAGTAGAGATTTACACCTTCCTAACATCAGGGTTTGCACCACAAGCCATGTCCACAAAGGAAAAGAAATAACTTGCTATCCCCACCACCCCTTTTTAGCTCATAAATGGGAGGTCTATAAACTAAGTAGGGATTAAGTCTTGTGTAAATATATATTGGAACATGAAAGGAACTCCATACTTCAAAAGGTTCATGAAGGAATTTCAAGAGGCCATTAAATAGGTGACATAATGGAATGCAAGGTATTACAGTTAGGTATCTATTAGCCAAGCCTATTCCAAGACACCAAAGAGTATGCTAAGGCATGTGATATATGCTAGTGCACTAAGAATATTAACCAATAGGATGAGATGCCTCTCATACTTACCTAAGTACCATTAAAAAAATGGTCCATTGACTTTTTTGGGCTAATCACTCTTGGAGTAAGGTGCACTAATGCTAGGTATAGTTTAACAACCACTAACTATTTTACCAAGTGATATGAAGTTGTACCAACCAAGGACTATATATCCACAACCATCACATTCTTCATATGAGAGAACATAATTGGTAGGTATGGGTGCCCATTAAGTCTAACTAGTAATAGGTGTACTCATTTTATCAATGAGATGATGTGTATCCTCTTGATGGAGTACATGGTAGCACAACACAAGATCACCCTATATCATCCTCAAGCTAATGACATAACTAAACCATTTAACAAAAACCTAAGGATGTGCCTAATGATTATATTTTATGTTGGTCACAAGGATTGGGATGATAATGTCTTTGTAGTACTTTAGGCATACTACATGACCTATAAACACCTAAACAAGGCTACACCATTTGAACTAGTGTTTGGTTCTAAAGTAGTGTTGTACTTGGAATTCATAGTGCCCTCCCCATGTATTTCATGAATTGGCTGCTTAGATGACTAAGAGTCTCTAATATCAAGGTTGGAAGATTTGGAGTGCCTAGATGAGAAACACATTTAGGCTAAGTGGAGCCAACAAATTGAAAAAGCATGCCAAAAGTGGTGGCACGATAAGAACATCAAGCATGAGGAGCTAACTAAAGGAGAATTTGTGTTTCCCTATGACTCCAATTACTTCAAGAACCTATATAAGTTATAAATTCAATGGATGGGTCCATACATCATCCACCACATCTTGTAAATAGGTGTATGCAAGCTATGCACATTATCTAGAAAAATTCTCCCAAGGTATTTCAATGGCAACCAATTGAAGCCCTATAGACACTAAGTTGACACTCACACCAAGGAAACTCCAACTATATGGTTAGTATTTGTATGGGGTTGGGATGAGCATAATAAAATTTGGCATGTGGTAAACCAATTTTGTATAGTGTATAGTGATAATGAGTAGTGTGTGATGGTCATAATAAATTTTGATCCACACTTCATGCATAATTCCAATTGGATGAGTTGAGCACTTAAACCACAAGCACATTAGGCTAGACATCTAAGTTGTGGATACATGAAGATTACCCAACATAAGCATGTGTATACAATATAAATAGTTTAAATAAGGTGCATCTTTTGATCCAGCTCCAAAAAATAAAGGCCAAAAAAGATGTTCAACACAATTGGGTGCAAGACTGGAAAGTGAAGATGTTCAATTTAGATAAGTTCAAGGTAAATAATGAACATGCACTCTCTAAAAGCATGTAAATTATAATAAATAAAGGGTTGGAGGGCTAGTGAAAGGAATTTTTATGGGGTAGGATAGGCCAAGGCAAGATGACATGTAATGAAATTGACTGAGATAGAGAAGAGTGTTGAAAGAAGAACATAGTTAGAAGAAGTGGAACCAAGGAGGATGAATCATATGCATGTGAGGTGATATGCCCAAGTTTATAAAAGAAAGGAAAATTTTGTGCCATGGATACATGTATAAAATAAAAGTCATCAACAATAACTTGTATCCACCTAGAAAGAAGTGGGAAGTTACCATTTAAACCATATGTCACTTCATCAAAAAATATTTTAAGAACATTAAATGAAGTAATGGTGACACATAAATACACATTTAAGGCATATAAAACAATAAATTTTTGAAGATCTTGGAGATTTTCATGCTACCTAATAACCCAAGGAACCAACACCATCACACCTGCATTAATAATGGTAGTTGCTAAGAGGTGGATATAAATTAACCATCAATAAACTTGATTAAGTTACAAAGTTTAATAAACTAAAGAATGAGTAAAGAAAAAGACTAGAGAGATGAATTAAGAGAAAAATCACCACATGTAAACATTCAACCTACTCATAGATTGAAAGAATGCACATTTAGGAGTGTGCTCATAGTGGAACTAGTGTTCTAAAAGTAAGGATGAGAAATTGGTATAGAGAGCCAAATATAGAATAATTTTATCACTAGGTTGCCATTAATGACCAACAAATCTTGGAGATAGATGCATAGACAGAGATCCTATGGCTAATTTTTTTTGATAACCATTAGTGGCATTAGTAAGCTACACCTCTCAAGGTTCAATACTATTAGGTTCAGGATGGTGAAGAAATGAAAGGTGTCATGCTCTGTAGAGGTGCATCTAGAACCCAAGCAGGTTAAGATTATGGAATAAGCCATTGCTACCAAGACAAAGGTGTAGTAAGTAGAGGTAGTTAACATCATGATGAAATAATTAGTGGTGATAACAAAGATGTCATACTAGCATATGCAATTCCAACTAGAGTCATTAGTGGGACAACTATGGAATTCCATCACACATGTTTTATAGTTGAGGGAATACAACCATTGGACATCAAACAACTTTTAGGAATTGGCATAGGATTGGATGGTGGATATGGGGCATAAAACCCTTGAAGGTGATGCCCTTTTTGATGTCTAAATCAAAGACAAGTTAAATGCCTCAGGCACAACTTAGCTCTATAACTTTCCCTACTTCAAAATGCTAGAAGAACTTGTTTAGTTCCTTCTCTCATGCATCCATGAGGACTTCATATATTTTATGGGCTAGTGCATGAAGATCTTGGTGTAATTGATAAAGAAACTCACTAGATACTAGTAGAGACATCCATCAACTAATGGGTGATGGGAAAGAGGTGAATCACACTTACAAGCTCCAAAATTATTTCAAATGAGGTTATACTTTCCCATCAACAAATGTGAGGACCCAAGCATGAGGGTGGTAGTGCACCTTGTGATCTTGAATTTATATCCCAATGGATTATGGACAGATGTGTCCAAAGCATATCTCTACTTGGCTTACCACATGTCATAAGGAGTCTAATTATATGTGGTGTAGTTCATCACCATTAAATTAACCAAGAACATGCTTGAATGACACAATATGAAATGAACATTAAGATGGGGCTCCATCTTAATATTGATCATTATGGAGGAGATAAAGATCCCAAATGGGAGTGGGGACAAGATGTGGGTGTTTTTAGAAAACCATGCATCCCCCATGTAAAAGTATAAGGACTACACCTACCTATCTACCTTCAGCCAAAAATACAAAACTTGGGTGATGTGTTGGTGTAAGAATTACATTGAAGAATTTGGGATACAATGGTGTATCCCCTAAGGGTTCCCTACAAGCATGTTCAAGATCATTACTTTTGCCATGATGTAACACTATTGTGTCTTTTGACTAACATTGAAGGATGAGAATAGGTCAAGATGGTTAAATATTCCCTTCACCTTCTTAGTTGAATACTTCTAAGATGCACTCCTTCAAATATCAAATGTGTAAAACATAGACATCCTAGTCAGGGAGTTAGATGTAGAGAGTAAAGGATACAATGCAGATTCCCACATATAGATGGAAGTGAGACTAAAGATGAGGAGGACACCTCAAATTGAACATACATCAATCTAGTATAATAGGTTACCATACTAATATTCATACATAGGCTCTACTATGTGATGAATATTAGAAATAAGCATTATAGCATAGGAACTAGCATTGAGAGTGGAAGAGACCCCCTATTCCTAATCAAAGATGAAGGAACCCTTACACCCCCTGAGAATAAGAAGTCCCTAATGAAGAAGAGGGTAGAAATCTTAGAATAAATTGAGGATTTTATGAGGATAAGAATCACCTTGAAAGGGGAAACATCTGCATTAGAGTCATACCAAAATCATGTGCACTTCCCCCCAAATACCACATCCAACGCAAGGGGGAAAAGAGTAGGAATACCCCCTCCCTTGCACGCAAATTAGTTTTTTTTAAGAAGAATAAATATAATAATCTAAGGAATAATAGGGGTGGGGTACCAACATTATGCCAAAGGAAGTGGAATCCTCAAGTAAACAAACCCCTTCACCACTAGCCTAGATAGAGCCAAAAAATCCTAGGCACAGGCTGAGAAGACTTGGTTCCTATGAGGCAAAGACCCAAAGGCTAATGGAGCTGAAGGAACAAAAGGAAGAAAATACCAAGGCAAGGGTGGATATGAAGGTCATAAAAATGGTAAAAATAGAGGAATGGAGATGTGTATAAGAGAGCAAGGCATGACAAAAGGAAAAAGGGAAGGCTAAGGAACTTGAAGAGATAACTCACTCTAGCATGAATATAGAAGAAGATAAGATACTAAAAAATGGAGAGGTATGGGCCTTATCCAAGGCCATATCATTATAGTGCTTGTATTATATTGGAGGTGTGGAGAGATGAAGGCCAAAGGTATGAACCAGGCTAAATTTGACTGACTAGAGGCTAAGGAGGCATGAGAAATAGAAAATGAATACACCACATAAGCCATGAAAAGAAACATAGAGAAAAAATAAGATAATAATGAAGGGGAAGTAAGAAAGGACAATAAGAGAGAAGAGGAGGAGAAAGTGGTCTAATATTAAAGGGGGAAAATGCTAAAATAAAGGTAAATGAAGAAGGGTTTTGCTATTGTAGAACCTAGGAAAGAAAAATATTTAGAAATGATACCCAACACCACCACCTGGAAGAAGCTGCACAAAAGGCATGCCCCATTTCTTAAGGGATGCTAGAATAAAAGGAAGGTGATACTAGTATTATATAAAAAAATGGAGGCAAGACAATCATAGATTAAGATGGAGGGGAAAAGTCCATGAAATAACCCCTACAAGAACATGATGGTATATCTAGCACCAAAGGAGGGAGAGATGAAGAAATGGGATCAGGAATGAGCACAAGCAAAGAAGAAGAGTTAGGATAAGATGAATAATATGAGCTTCGTAATAGAGAATGGGTGTAATGGGGCTTCAAGAAGGATGAAGAATTCTACTTGATGGAGTGCATGCCTCTGAGAGCTATTATGACCCTCACATGCCACTTGGTTTTATGGGAATTATCTTGCTACATGGACAAACCTAGTTTGAGGTTCCTTTAAAGGTAATTTGACATTATAAGAAGCTTAAGGAAGGGCAAACCTACTATCTATTAAACCCTCATAACATGAATCCTATGCACTTGATAAATGCATTGATTAAGATGGTGACCTCAATAATGTGGAAAAACATCATGAATGATGATCACACCAAATTTTGGAGGAAAATTATAAATAATATAGCAAAAGAGATAGAGACAAACAAACTCAAGTTTAGATAGTTGATAGAGCATGTAGAGGAGGTAGAGCCATCCCTCTTGAATAATTTAGACACCTTAGATATGAAGGAGGTTGATTTTATCTACACACTTATCGAGCAAATGATACCAAAGTATAAAGCTAGTACCAGAAGAAAAACCAAACCCCTGGGAATCCATGCAAGAGGAGTTAACCAAGAAGATGGAACTGGTTGAATATCTCTTTGTCAAGCTTGAAGAGGATGTCAAAGAAGTAGATACCATATTTTTTAATTTTTCCAAATAAGCAAAAATAATTGACACATGAATAAAAGGGATAAATGAAGAGAAGTACACTTTGCTCCAACAATCCTTCATAGTGTTAAGAGTTGAGCACATGTAAGTGATGAAAAATGTTAACTCCCTCAACACTCAATTGAAGACTCAGGAGTAGGATTTGGAGGTAGTCTTCGATGCCTTTAAAACAAAAGTTAGTGAGTAAGGTGAGCTTTTAGATAGAGGGGTCAAGAGGGCAAGGGAACAGCTATAAGCCTTTTCGAAGGAATTAGAGAACATGGGCATGCTTGATCTAGAATAAACTTCCACTAAATAAAATAGAACCATCAAAAAAAATTAGGGACACCATCCAAGGCTTTGAGGATTTCAAAGAAGATTTGAGGTAAGGTGTGCTTGATTTCCATGCACTGAAGGTGCTTAAAGACTAGTCTAGGGTGGAATATAATTTTTTTTATGGGTAACATTGGAGCCAATTTTGTGTTAATAAATGGATTGAACTAACCTATTAAACCTTGGCATGAATCAACCCTTGGGCTTGTTTCCCTTTTGGCCATTTTGGAACTAGCTACAGGAGTCCTTGTGAAATTCATGCTAGCTAGTGGGCAGTGGAGAAGTACCAAACCTATTAAATAATGTCCTTTTTAGGACTTGTATGAGGTGGATTAAGGTGAATGGATGTTGGGAGAGTGGATTTGTAAATCTCATGACAACTCATCACTCAACATACACCCTTTTGATCTAGTAAAATATGATTCTCACTTATAAAGTGAAGCTAGCCTTTGTAAAAAGAGAGAGAGAGGACAATGACAGTGGACCTCTAGAGAAATAGAGGTCCAACCATATTATTTCACTACTACATATAATTCTAGGAGTTTGAATGTATATCCCAAGCTTGCATGTGAGCCACTAGGTGTGAGTAGAGTTAGGATATGCACCCATATTGTCATTTGCAATGAACTCTACGATTAAGTTAATGAAGAAGAGCCTTGACAAGATGAAGTATTGATGTGAATTTATGATTTGTAAGATGTGTTACTGATGAGTAAGTTTTATTAAAGTTTTGTTTGAGTATTTATTAATGATATTGAAATGGAGACTCAACTTGGCCACTAATGGTGTCCTTATGCCATTAGTGACCTCGACCAACCTATGAGTACCCAAAGTGTGAGCCAAAATAATCCAAGGATCAAGTACATGCACCTAGAGTGCCACATAAGGATGAACCACTTACACTATAGGACTTAGCATCAAAAGTCCAACTAACCCCTTTAGTAATGGATTAACTCCCATATAATCCCAAGTTATGCCATAATGCAACTAACCCAACATGGGCCTAATCCCTTTGCTATTTTACTTTGTGTGAGAACAATAGGCTCATTCCTTATGTGAAACTAATACCAATTCCATATCATGAATAAATATTGTGTGTCAGACCTTTATACTATCATGCCTAGTTGCTACAATTCTAAAACTTGACTAGCTTGAAAGCTAAATACATGACCAAGCACATGACTAAGAAAGTGAACTTTTCTACAATAGTCTACTTTGCCAATATTTGAGAAAGAGATTCTATATTTAGAGTAAAATCAAGAATATGAAACTATTGTAGTAAAAAATGAAGGTGAATTGAGTGACCAGGAAGAGGAAATCATGATTGGGACACCTCTTAGCAAGGACAAATATGTTTCACTCTTCCATAATGATGAAAATATGGAACAATTGCAAGAGAAAGCTGAGGTATAGGATAAATTCATAAGAACAAATACATGAATAATAGGTTGTTTATGTACAAGATAAATATGTCCCAATTCAACAAGTTGATGATGTTTACCATGAGTTTTTTGATGAATCAAGAGCTACCATTCATCATGAAGGATAAGATCTTAAAGAAGTAGTATAATACAAGTACCAATTAGCTAATGAAGATGAAGAACAAGAAAATTTTTAGAGTATTCTCATTAATCATATTGATGTTGAAGATGGAGTGTTGATTGACCAAATTGAGATATTAAAAATAGACTTGTAGTTTCATGATTGTGGTCAAGGAATTGATATGCTCGCTTCTAACATTTAGCTTAAAGAAACTCCAATTGAACTACAGCTTCATGATAATAAATATTAATATTTGTTTGATATATTTAATTTAAGTTATTTTTTAATTTAATGTGTTCCATTCTAGGCTAAGGAAAGTGCATTGATCAAGAAATAAGTAGTTGTTCTCTTAGAAGATGGCATGTTTGAACTTTTCAAATGTGATTATCAAATTTTATCTTTAACTTTAGACATCTCTCTACTCTTGGAATATGAGAATGAGATCAAGTGGCCTATATAAGTCCCAAGATAATATCCATCTCCCTTAGAGGTTAGCCTTATATAAATGTCAAAGGAGACACACCAGGCTGCCCAACATGTTCATGATTAGTAGTTCATGAATGAATAAGAATTAAAGATGTTTTTGAAAAGTCAACAAATTTAGGAGGATTATGATTTGGTATTGTACTCATGTATACAATTCATGAACTTTATAATTTGTAGTAGAGGAACTAATTTCTTCCCCAAGAAGACATGATAATCTAATTGCTCTTAGTTATAAAAGAAAACTATCAAGAAAAGGCAAGCATGCTTCAAAGTTCTAAGGTGTATAAAATAGTTTTCTATTTGACCCTAGAGGAAAGCTTGTAACTATAGATTAGTTATTATAGGTTTTGTTTGTTTTAATAAGTGATTATCACAAGTAGTATTCTACTTCCCTTTTGTCTTATTTTCCTTGTTTCCTTAGGTTAGTGGTCCTTGCTTTGTTTAGGTTAGTTTCCCTTCTATTATGTGTTTCTCTTTAATAAGTGCCTTGGGCACTTTGTTTTATTTTTTTCCTTTTGTTACTTATTTGTTTTAATAGGATTTATCCAAGGTTTGGAGGTTGGTTTTAGATGAAAATCAATATGTTGAACCAGAGCAGAGACTCCATGCCCAATGGACTAGACAAGCAAACTAGTTTTGGTTATCAAGCATAATAGTCATGCTACCCTATGAGTTATCAAAAATGTTTGCCATTTTGGTCCACATGAAATGTTTTTTCTTGGTTGGATGAGCTAAACATATTTTTGGATGGAATGAGTGGTCCAAATATCATATATACCATGCAAATATTTTAAAACACTTTAAGTAAAAATAAAGTGTAGTTTGTTAAAATTTGATAAAATAGGTTTCCATGGTGATCATATAATTTAGGAACATGAATTAGGTTTTCAAAATCCTTATAAGTTCATTTGATCCTTGGAAATTCAAAAAATAGTTCAAGCACAAGTCTAGAAAAACTAGACCATCGTCGCACATCATAGAGAAATAAAAAGGCCAATATAGTTACACATTTGATTAATACACTTAGGAAATCAATCAATAACAAAATACCACATAGACATGATTTTTTTCATATTGAGAAGGTCCCATACAAAATTTATTTCCTTATTAGTTTTCTATTTCAAGATATAAGCTTTGAATGTTGAACTTATAGAGTGGGACATGCACAAAGACATCAAATTTGGGACTCATGAAATAACCATTTAGATTCAAATGTTCTTAAGGATTAACATGGGTATGACAAGTATATAAATCATGGAAACTTTAGTCAAGATCTAATGACATGTAGATGAAGGATATTATCAATGGGTCTAAGCAGATCGACAATGCATGATCTATCATCTAAAAGTAGATCAACAATGAGTGAGAATTCAATAAGTCAAAGAATATTGAGGATAAATACATAGTTTCTAAGTTTCACAAGCATGTTAACTACTAGGTAAATCAATGGTATATGTTTTAACCATGTTAAATAATATAAATGGTGTGTATAGGGTCAAAGGGTTAACAAACTAAGATTAAACATGAGGTTAACATGTGGTGCAAATACAAGAGTAGATGAAATTGATAGTATATCCTAAGGATAAAAGTATTATTTACAAGTGTCTTAATCTCCAATGTATATCATAGATTGATGACTAGTGATGATGGTCAAAGGTGTCATAATTTCAAAGACCTAGATCAAGATCGATAGTTAAAATTAAAGGTCAATGTTATGAGACTTCGAATTGAGGTATAAATATAGTTTAAAGTTGAACTAGAGCAAATTTTTAGAGATAAAACATTTCTAATATGAGATATTAAGTAATTTTAATACATTTAGGAACTTGATAAGTATTCTATACATCCATTCTTTATTGTTTTTTTTATAGAAATCATGGGTTGTAATCTTCTTTCTCCACATTTCCATGCCAAATAGAGTCCCAGTGATGTTAATGCATGAGGAGCTCAAAGATTTGGTACATCTATTGTCTTCATCATTGATTAATCCTTCTCCATTCTCCCATGCATTTTACCCATCTCTCTCATTCCCTTTTACTATAAATATAAGATTATAATCCTTAAAAAGGATCCCTCTCTTGGGTATGACTAGACTTTACCAAGATTGATCTTTGTAACCTTTTGAGATAAATAGATGATTATTTTATATTTTATTATTTTGGTATAGCATGTTAATTTTAGTTTAATTTTTATATGTGGTAGAAATCTCTCCTTTGTCAAGTCCTGATTTCACCTAGTTACTATTGGAGTTGTTGACAGAATATGGATAATGTGAGCACAATGGAGACGTGATCACACAAGTTGAAGCAAGTGCACACCACATAGATGCTAAAGCAATTTGAAAATAACACAGGAAGATAAATTACACAAGACAAAATGGAGAAAACCAAAATTTTATTAGCATGAGATGTCCAAAGTGAGGAATACATATAAGAGAGTACGTAAGTAACTCCTCAACAAAAGGTGGACAAGGCACCCCAAGAATAGACTGTAACTCCTCCATGAAAGGTGGTGACAAGGTGCTAAGAATAGAGAAGTAAATCCAATCAAGGGAGTTACTTATGACATTATTATGACACCTATGACACATCTATGACACACACTTCCACATACGCTAGCCTATCCCACAAATGTAGGAAAACTCCATGTATGCACAAGAAATACAATTTCCCTAATTAATAAATAGGGAAAAATAAAAACCTACACTAATACCCCCACATAAGCGTAGCTTAGGTGGGCTGTGTGGAAATATAAAAATGGGTCCTGACAACTAGGCCTAATGAGGTACCCATGTACAAATGCAATCTCCCATAAGATAGAGAAAAGGAGAAAACCCATAGGAAAAAACTCCCCCCCCCAAAATAGAGACATAAAAGAAAAGAAGAGGCTAGAAGGCCCCCCTGAAGATGATGCTACTATAGATGTGGAATGCACCCCAAGAAGAGCTTGTAGATTAATGAACTTGATCTCAGTGAAAGGTTTGATGAAGATGTCTACAACCTACTCTGAAGACTGGCATAATATCAAGTCAATAACCTAACTATGAATAAGCTCCTGAATGAAATGCATGTGAATCTCTATGTGCTTGGTCTTCTGGTGCTAAACTGTATTCCTACAAATTTGAATGGTACTCTAGCTATCATAATAAATGATGGTGGGTTGCCTGATAGGAATGCCAAACTCAAAAAAAATCCCCTAAAGCCAAATAGCCTTAGTAGCTGCATTAATAGCTCCCATATACTCTGCCTCTATGGATGATATAGCAATAGCATTTTGCTTCTTGCTAGACCAACTGATAGGACCACAACCTAGAGAGAAACTATAACCAGAAGTAGACATGTGAGTTTGTGAATTGCCAGCCCAATCTGAATTTGTATATTCAACCAAGTCAACCTCTATGCCAAATCTGTAATGAATCCCATATGTATGTGAACCTTGTATGTAACGCAAGATCCTCTTAGCTACTTTCCAATGCAGCTCATGAGGTTCTTGCATGAATCTAGAGACAAGTCCCATTGTATATGATATGTCAGGCCTGGTGTGAGTCAAGTAGATGAGGCTACCAACAAGTTGTCGATACCTAGTGTCATCAACCAATGGTGTAGAACAATAAGTGTCAATCTTGACTCCTGATAGAAAGGGAGTCAAAGATGGCTTGTAATCAGCCATGTGAAACCAAGCCAATAAGTCAAGAGCATACTTAGGTTGTGCAAGAGAAATCCTTGAATCTAACTGTGAGATCTCAATGCTAAGGAAGTAGTGTAAGAAACCCAAGTCTATCATGTCAAATTTGTCCTAGAGAGATGCCATCACCACTGTAATAGCTGATGAAGAACTCTCAGTGATCAAAAGGTCATCAATAGATATAACCAAAATCAAGAGTGAATCATCCTACTATAAGAAGTAGACATTGGGATCAGAATGGCACCTAGTGAAACCCACTGTGAGAAGGAAGGAATCCATCTTGGCATACCAAGATTGAGGGGCATGTTTGAGGCCATAGATAGATTTCCTAAGTCTGCATACTAAGGAAGAATCTTGAACAAATCTTGGTAATTGCTCCATGTAAACCTCCTCCTCTAGGTCTCCATGAAGAAAGGCACTCTTCACATCCATCTGATGCACATCCCAACCATGTGTTGTAGCAATAGCCAAGGTGAGTTAGATAGAAGTCATCTTTGCAACAAGTACAATGGTCTCTAAGTAGTCAATGCTTGCCACCTGTGAGAAACCCTTGGTGACCAGTCGTGCCATGTACTTATCAATCGATCCATTTGTTACAAACTTTGTTTGATATATCCACCTAAATCAGACCATCTTTCTTCCCTTAAGAATTGAAGTCAAATCTCAAGTTTGATTTTTGATTAAGGAAGAATATTCTTCCTCAATAGCACTATCCCACTCAGGTACCCCTGAGGCCTCTCAAAAAGTCTGTGGATCTAAAACTATAGCAAAGAAGGCATGTGGATCTTTCTAAAAATCCCCCCTAGTACATTTGTCATCTGTGGGATCTCTTACCCATGTGCCATCACTCTTAAGTGTCTATCTAGCCCAAAGTGGCCTAGAAGTGGGTGAGTTAGGTGCTAACTCCTCATCCTCTAACTGACTAGAGGTGGATGACTTTGCATCATTGTCCTCACTATCTAAACTCAAATATGAAGAAGATGTCTCTGGCTCAAGAACCTACTATGGTTGATCTAAATATGATGAGGAATCATCATGAAGAAGTAAATTTGATGAGGGAGAAGAAGTTTCAAGTGTTGAGTCTCTAGGACTCTCCTAAAAATGGACACTTCTCTCGATGAACAACTCATGAGTGACTAGATCTAGAAAGCGATATCCCTTAATACCATCTGGATATCCTACAAAGATGTAAGGCTTGGACTAACATTCCATATCTTTGCATTTCTTCTTCAAAATGTGGTCCATGGTTGGGGATCCAAAAACTCTAAGGTGCTCAACATCATGTTTCCTTTTATGCTAAGCTTCAAAGGGTGTTATCCCTTTCAAAGCTTTGTGAGGAACCCTATTTTGAATATAGCAAGCATAATTGATGGCTTCAGCCCAGTACTATGGTGCTAAGGATTTGAAGTGAATCATATAACTACCCATCTCTTTCAAGAACCTATTCTTGTGTTTTGCAACCCCATTCTGTGAAGGACTGTAAGTGACTATGCACTTTAAATCAATCCCTTCTACGGTGTAAAACTACTCAAACCTGATGCTGACATACTCCCCTCCATTATCAGTTCAAAGAACCTTGATGGATTTCTCACTCTATTTTTCAAAATGAGCCTTGAAGTCTAGAAAATTTTCAAACACTTCAGACTTTTGTTTGAGAAAATATATCCAAGTGTACCTAGAGAAATCATCAATGAAAGTGAGGATGTACTTGGCCCTTGTGAAAGATGGTTTGGGAAAGGGTCCTGATACATCACTGTGGACTAACTCCAAAATTTGTGAATCCCTCCAAGCTTTTCCTTTGTCAAATTTTTCTTTGGGATGCTTCTCAAGGGAACACCCTTCATAAAGTGCTTTTGAGAATTGGACATGAGGCAAGCCAATGACCATGTCATTTTTGCAAAGTTGCTCAAGATAGCGGTAGTTAAGGTGGCTAAATCGCTCATGCTACAATTTGCTAACTCCATTTGAATGAGTTAGCAATGCTATTGGAGAAGAATCTAATGCAAAATGTGAGAAAGTGTATAACCTTGCTTGGTGATCTACCCTACCCACTGCCATTGTAGTATCACTATGCAACTCCCTGATAGACACTGAATCTAGTGAAAACTCAACTCTCATACCTTGACCAATGTGAGTGATTTGGTACACTGATAGGAGACTGGTTGAAAGAGAAGGAAAACGTATAACATTATTGAATGTTCCTCCTTCCATTTCAACTGACCCTCTCCCTGCAATAGAAACTAAAGTGTCATCACCCAAACTAATTGAAGTCATGCTACAAGGCTCTAAAGATGAAAACTCAACTAGTGAAGAGCCCATGTGGGTGAGAAGCACCTGAGTTGATGACCCATGAAGATGTAGAAGCTATTGTAGCTACAAGGGCCTTGCCCTTTTCTTTCTCCTTACCCTTGCCTTTTGCCTTAGTAGAATCTTGGGTAGATGAATTCTACTTGATGGTCTCAGGAACACCTATGTTGTTCTTCTCTAGAAGATGAGTTAGGTGATATATTTGTTTATTCATGCATTTGTGTTCATCATGCACTATCTTTTTACAATAGGCACACTTAACCTTCTCCTTCTTAGGTTTAGCATTGGAGGATGAAGACTCAATGTTGTTTGTGGCAGGATTGTTGTTTTCTTTCTTCTTCTCCTAGTCCTTGTTCTTTTTCTTCTTCTCCTTTGTTGAAGTCTTATCCTTACCATTTCCATATATCAAAGGTTGGGGTTGACTAGACTTCATTATGCCCATTTGAATTAGCTTATCTTTCTCCCTAGTCAAGTTGGCAATGAATGAATCCAAAGAAGGCATTTTCCATGTAGTGCCAAGGGCACTTTTTGTGGCGTGGAAAGTGTAGACAAAGACTGAATAGCTTTGACCTAACTTTGCGAGAATATAAAGTATGAGGTGATCATCTTTCTTCTCTATCCCACATTATTTAAATTTTAATCTAAAGGCCTTAAACTTAGTGAAAAATTCTTGTAAGGTGTCAAAGTTGCTAGGACTTAGACTTATGAGTTCATTTTCGAGCTCATGACCTCTCATCTCATCAAGCTTCCCAAATAACTTTTCTAAGGTATCCCATATGTCATTGGGAGTCTAGGAGGATTCTAAATAGAATATAAGTTTTGGAGACACATACAATATCAGTAATTTATAGGCTTCATCACTATGGTTTTACCACTTGACCTTTACAGCATTAGTGTTGGGTTCTACTTTAGTACCCATGGTGATCCTATACAACCCTTTGCTTCTAAGAATGATTGAAATTTTAACCTTCCATTCATGATAGTTGAAGGGTGTTAGGGGTTTAAGTTGAAAACAATCCATTTTTATCTAAATTTAGGTGAAGTTGTGTTGATTGCAAGTTGTGAATTTATGCAAAAAGGAGAATGAAAGTAAAGATTTGCAAGTTGTGAAAAGCAATCACACCCCTCTAAAATATTGAGCTCCCCCCTACCAAATATTCAAGTGCATGCTCAAAATATGTTTAAATCAGTTGAGAATGCATCTTAGAGAAATTAGTGCAAGACTAAAGCAAACAGGACGTTGGACTCAGCCGAAAATGCGCCTCGAGAGACCCAAATTTTAGGCACTTTATAAACTAGTGTTTTTTTGACAAATAATAGGCCTACACTATGGATAATTGAATTACAATCACTTTTGAAAAAAATGGCACCCAAATCTGAGCTACCATTTGCAATATATTAAAGGTTTAATTTTCCCATAAACTAGTGTTTTTGTAAAAAAAACGCACTAAAACATTAAAAAAATGTCTGTTATGAGAGAGAAAGTGTCCTTCCAACCACTAATTGGATTTGGAACAGAATTTGGAATCCAAAGGATGTTTTTGTGAGGGGGAATTGGCCTCTTTCCAACTCAGGCCTCACCCTTCATCTTCGACAGGCGAAGATACAAGTTTAAAATGAAAACCCCCAAATTACAAAACTATCTATAAAACTGAATATTCATTCAAATTTACTGATTTTTGTTTTATCAAGTCAATTTTAACTAAAAAATTTAAAGTAAATACATAATTGAATAGTTGGACAAGCATCTAAGGGTCCACATGGGATGCCAATTAAGGAAGGGGTGCCCAAAAGGGCACAGTCCATAATTTATCTGTAGAAAAGACAAAAGACAAATGTGTAGACCTATTGGATGTGTCGTACGGCTTGCTTGGTGGTATAATTGAAGGCACCTTGCTAGAGACTGGCATGTTGGAAGGATAGAGGATAAAGGCATTGCAGAAGTTGGCACAGGGTTGCAGACCAGAGGCTAGGCACAGAAGCTGGAAGGATAACAACAGAAGTGTGTGCCATACGGCTTGTTTTGGATGTTGTACAAAGGATGGCATGGTTTTAGACAGGAGGTGCCTTTCTGTTTGGAGTTTCTGCTCCTCCCTTTGCTCTTTGTACTGATCCTTCCTCTGTTGCTGAGTGTAATAATGGCACCCAAGTAAACTACTGAACCAGCCCCTAGAGTGAAGACAACGAAGACACCCAAAGGCCAAAGATTTCAAGATTCAAGAAATGATACCATAAATGATATATATTTTTATTTTAGATCAAATATAGAAAATAAAAAAAACAAAGACAACTCCACTCCTCTTGATTTCAAAATGAACTAAAAGCATAACCAGACACATGATTACCGTTCTTACTCTCATACCATATCAGAGTTGTTGCCAGAATCTGGATAATGCGAGTGCAATGGAGACGTGATCACACAAGTTAAAACAAGTGCACACCACATAGATGATAAAGCAATTTGAAAATAACACAAGAAGATAAATTGCACAAGACAAAATGGAGAAAACCAAAATCTGATTAACATGAGATGGCCAAAGTGAGGAATACATATAGGAGAGTACGTAATTAAATCCTCCACAGATGGTGGACAAGGCACCCTAAGAATAGACTGTAACTCCTCCATGAAAGGTGGTGACAAGGTGATAAGAATAGAGAAGTAACTCCCATCAAGGGAGTTACTTATGACATTCTTATGACACCTATGACACATCTATGACACACACCTCCACATAAGCTAGCCTATCCCACAAATGTAGGAAAACTCCATGTATGCATAATAAATACAATTTACCTAATTAATAAATAGGGAAAAATAAAAACATACACTAATATCTACTAGTTTATCTTATTATGCAGGTCATGTTTAGTGTCTAATGTTATTTGATTGAAGCTAGCAAGTGGATACAATGACGAGTTTTTGACTTGAATCAGGTATTTCCATCACTTTCCTTACATTTTGATCACTTGGTGAACCTCTACATGAAATATTTAAGCATAACAAACATTTGGAGTATTAGATTCAATCTTTTGGTTGTCTCATTAGTGTTTTTATAAGTTAAAATAGAGTAGATGAGTAATCAATTTAGGTACATCACCAACACTAGATTAGATTTCCATTTCAATTATATTTTTATCCTTTTCACCCTTAGTAGGTTTTAGTGGAAATGAGCTAAGTGGTACATCATAGGATCTAGCCTCATTAAAAATCCTTGAGGTCTAACCAAAAATTAGGTAACCCATAACATAGGGTCATTCCCTTGTTGGACTAGATTTGGGTAGAGGACCTAAACAATTATTTTCTTAGATAGGGTACAATATAAGTCTACAACACCAACTTAGGCCCATGTGATGTGTGTGGAGAAGATAAATTATTCTCTAAAGAAGACTCCTTCTTACAACTTGTTGTGGAGAAGGCTATTCTACTAATTCAATCCATGCATCCTATTAGTTAACTCAATGAACTAGGGTTTTAATGAGGTGTTTTATTGATAGAGGTACAAACCATTGAGATGGGGGTGAATTAGTGGTTAACAATAATTCACTCCAATTCCAAACTATTCAAGCTACTTAACCAATCATATAAATATGCAATATAGATGAACGAAAGAATAAACATGAATGTAACCATTACACAAAGATTAATGTGGGAAACCCTCATGGGGGAGTAAAACCACTCTCGAGTCTACAAAAAAATGGACTATAGTCCTATAAGATGATCACAAACATGATGCTTTAGTGAAGTACCTACTTCACAAGGAGCACCAACCCCTAAAAATGACAAGCACCAACTTGCCTAAGATGTTGAGAACCAACACAACACCTATAAAATGAAAAATTATTTAACTTTCATTGATTATAAATATGATAGATAAACCTTGCAATAATACTCCTCTATAATTTTTTAACTCTACAAAAGTCACCAACACCAAGCTATCTCTTCAACACAAAAAAATAACCCCTTCAAAAATCTTTCACTCATATACAAATATGAACTCATAAATATATTAAAAATAATCAATAGAATTAGAAAATTATGCTAAGTCTAATGAAATTTTTCTCTACTTAATCTCATACAAACATTGGTCACCAATAACCCCAACAACCTTCGCACAAAGTCTACAAATATCAACACACACACTTGCTTGTCTTAGATTGATACAAATAAAAGACATAAAACACCTTGTATATATAAAATTATTAATTATGGTCAGCCATTTAACTTTATAAAATTTTAGGAAGAATTATTTATGTATCCCAAGGTCATCCGTTATCCTCTACACAAGCTTTCTATAGCATACCATGAGCTCATGTCACAAAACACCTCACAAATGAAGCATAGATACACTAGTGTGATTATATTTGAATAATGTAAGACTATTAAAAAATTAAATATATATATATATATATATATATATATATATATATATATATATATATATATATATATAATTACTTAAAGGAGTCTTAAACACTTTATAATCCTCAGGAATACTTTATCTAACCTTCTTCCCTACAAACAAACTCAATCATCCAAACTAGGTTTTTTTTGCTAGAAAAGCATCATGGTCAACTATGAGTCAACCATTCACTCATATTAAATTGAAAAATAATAATAATACTTGAATTAATATAGGTAATACATCCCCTATATCACCTCTAAGATCTCAGACCCATCCCTATTCACTGATTAGGCCTTCTAATTCCACTTTTCACTCTGACTGGTTTTTCTCACTCATGGCACCCTTTCCTTCATATCAACTAGACAACTTTGAGGACCTATAACTTTTAAATAGAGAAATTAATATTCATATAACTTTAAATTAATGTTTTAATAAATTTTTAAGCTTCATCACACACCCAGTTTTTCCCCCTAGTTACTTTTAAAAGTCTCAAAATATCAGAAACACTGTTAAAAAGTACTTTTATATGGGACCCGTAAATAGTCAAGACCAACCAATCCCATAATAATAATTCTATAGGATTATTATAAAACATTAAAACATAATTATATCCATCCAACACCTTATTAATCATCAATAATAAATATCTTCAATATCATGTCTAAGACTAGGAATTTTGCCCATAAAAAATCTACTTACCTTCTTAGCAATCATTCATAAAGAATAGGCCCTTAATACATGAAATAATTATTTTAAAAAATTATTATTAAACTTAATAAATATATAAAAAAAGGATAATATCCACATGAAAATTATACATGAGCTTAAGAACATGAGAACTGTCTTCTCGAGCACAAAATGTACCATTCGAGCCACCTTTGTAGCACATGAAGACTTTCTTGACTTTATATCCCCTTATCTAACCTCATACATCATAAACATGATTTAAGAAACTTTCATGACCATCTCCCATGTAAATACAAGCTTCACCAACCTGTAAACACTCTTTGACCCTTCACAAGGCCTTACACGCCCACCTAGGTCAACTAGGCCAAGAGCCAAACAACCTTGTAGACCATTATCCACCTCTTGAAAACAATATATCTAAAATATAAACATCCTATACATGTAAAAATTTCATAATAAGCTCCAAACCATGACATACAAGACATAGGCAACCATGCATGATCAAACCTACCAGACTTGCATACTTCATGATAACCTCATGAAATCAATCTAACTTGCATATAACATTACAATATAATGTATTTATATACCATACCATTATAAATTCCACCATACATTCATTTAAATAATATTCATGAAAGCATCTCACTACACCAAGTATATTAGACTACCATGCTCCATCTCATTGTACCTGCTAGACCACTTTGTCATTACACATGCCTTATAACATCAATGATAACAACTACCATAAATATATAAATATTTATTCTTCCATTATTTTTATGTCTCTACAAGTTACTACCATAACAAATGTTTTTTTTTTGAAACTAGTTTCTTGGGGTTTTGGTTGTCAAAAGTTTGTCCCCATGTTTGTAGTTACCACTGTGCTAATCTAAAACTAGTTTCTACAGGTTTTTTTGTTAGAAGTTTGTCCATATATTTTTAGTTAACACTATTCTAATAATAAACAAGTTTTATTAAGATGATCCTATCAAAATCCTATTCATAGGTTTTTAGTTGCCACTATGCTAATCTAAAACTAATTTTTTTGAGATGCTCCTATTAAAAGTCTATTTGCAAGTTTTTAGTTACCCTTGTAATAATATGATACTAGTTTTAATATTTATAATCTATAGAAACTTATATTTTTGATATGGGCCCCAAATTTTTTAGGTTACCTAAAGGTTATAATAAATCTCTTTGGCCACTAATATTGTCTAAACAAGTACCACTTTCCAAAAAAAATTGGTCATAGATTTTCCCCTAAATGGTAACTATTGGTTTACCTCATAGGTGGGAACTAGTAAATTAGTATGGGTCTATTTCCCTTTTTCCTATCATGTCCTCTCAATGGGCCAACTACTTCAAGGTTCATGTGGTACTCCTCACAATTAGTTTTAGGGCTATATGCCCAAGTACTTCCCAGAGTTATGAACATGGGTATTTTACCCTTATCTAAACCTACAAATGAATATGTAAAAATAGATACAATGATTTTTTTTTTAAAGGGTGCATCTCTTGAAAATCCCTACTATTAAAAAAAATCTCCAAAATATAATTGTAGGCCAAGGAAAGTGTTTTGATACCAAATGTGATGAACCTACTACATAGATTAATGAATTATAGAAAATAATAAAAATAACTTCAAAAATTAACTTAGAATAATTCAAATATATTATATTGATCACAAGTCACTTCAATAGGAAAACCTCCTTTGAGCAAGCTCAATATAATAATATTCATCAATTCCTTCATTGAGCCTCAATACTTTCTTAAATTCTAATTATATTCTAGGAACTAACACTTCCCATGTATGTGTGATAATACAATTATGCTACTTCCTTAAATACTAATTCTATTCTATCAACTAATACTTACCATGAATGTGGGATAATTAAAACATACTAAAGGGATGACTTACAGAACATATGCATCAATAATTACTAATACACTAACAAATGCAAAGATAAGGTTAGGAAAATAGGTTCCTAAAAGACCTCTTGGGATTTCATGCCTACTATACACCTTAGATTAGTTGCCTATTCCATATATTAGGATATGGAATCACACATCACTCAAATTTAGACCTGATTAGACCTTAAACCTAATTATAAATTATTCTAACAAGAAAATATAACTTGAATACATCTAAAATAGACAAAAAAACAAGAATAACACACTAAATTAATACACACACACACACAACACACACACACACACACACACACACACACACACACACACACACACACACACACACACACACACACACACACACACACACACACACACACTTCTATTAAAAACACATTAGGGAAATAAAATCATAAGAACAATACTAAATACAACTAACCTTAGGATATCTTCCCCATGGATCAAAAGGAAAATTTATATAAACATCTCCTCCATGAAATGGATAATGGCATGTGATAAGTTTCCTCTTGAACATGATTTTTGGTTAAGTAGATCTCTTACTTGACAACGCCTTCGATATTATCTCATGTGAGCTATAAATTAAGAAAATGCTTCCAATGAAAACATACTCATCTTGTGACCCAAAACTCACTCGTGTTACTCCTTTATGTTTTAACTCACGTCAAAAGTGATCACATCTTGATTGACAATGGCAACATTAGCTTTAACTTATAAAGGATCCCAGAAATGGTGTGTTTGGTCTTAAATGATCTCTTAGGGGTTACCACATTGTTTTTCAAGGAAGAGATCAACTTAAATATTATATTCAACATAACCAACAAGAGATCTAGGCCCTTAAGTATCCTCAAATTCATTATGAATATCCAAATACTACTCCCACATGTCATCTTGAAACTCTTCATGTTGACTCAAGAAGGAATATTACATATGATTATCAGATTGAGGCCTTCTCTATCACCTTTCTAACTAATGTCATATGACCATGAGATTCAAGGTGGTTGATTGAAAGGTCATCAATCATTATTGTAACTTGGATTTACTCTTGCTCATTGAAATCCATTTCAAGTCCATTCAAGACTTCATCTTGTTGATTTGAGATGTCTTCTATCTCAAGGCCAATTAATTTTTTTT
Organism: Torreya grandis; assembly: GCA_037957365.1. Classification (NCBI taxonomy): domain Eukaryota; kingdom Viridiplantae; phylum Streptophyta; class Pinopsida; order Cupressales; family Taxaceae; genus Torreya; species Torreya grandis. The sequence continues at coordinate 121,077 of JARHVA010005083.1, read as the reverse complement.
ATTGAGACTCTCTATGTAAATATTCCATTGAGATTATTCTATTTTCAACTTAACTAGATCTTCTTTGCAACAAGAAATAAAGCCATCATTTTCATTCAAAGGGGAGAATTCAAAACAAGATTTTACCTCTTCTAGGCTACTTGAGGCATCTTGGAAAGTATCCAAATTCATCTCTATTATATCTAGTTGTTATAATTTATTAAGAGGATCGAGTAACTATTATACTTGGTCATCTATGGTCTCATTGAGATGACTAGCTAGCTAGGAAACTACTACAAATATCTTAATTGAGATTTATTCATTTTCAAAAGTTTTCTTTCCTTCAAATTCTATTGCCACATGATAAATATCACCTCTCCCTTCATTTACAAATACTAATTTTTTCTTTTATTCACCAAAGGAAGTGTTAATGATGATTTATTCCTCATGTTCACTTGAAGTGTCTTATTCATAGCCTTCTTAAGGCTCATTTAAAATTACAACTTGGATTTCTTCATTTTCCTTTCATTCACCAATAAATCCCTAGAAATTTTATATACTTTTGTCTTCAATCTTCTCAACAAGGAATTTATTAATCATTTGAGTGTTCTCTTAAATTAACTTCCATGATGGGAATGTTTTAGGTTCTTCAACTTTATCAGCAAGGACTTATTTCATACTTTGGATTCCTTCTTGGATTGACCTCAATGATGGTAAAGTATTAAGTTCTTGAGGAGGGATGGGTGGGGATTGAATAGGCACAAGATATTCTTAAGACTCATTTTATTGATTTAGGCACAATTCATCATTCCTCCCACATGACTCTATAACTTACTTATAACTTAGAACATTTAACTTATGAACTTCCTCTTGATGGTGTGTTACAACTTGAGGGGTAAATTAAGGGTTTGGGAATCTTATAAACTTCCTTGAATTTTCCTCAAATTTTTACTTTTGTATGAGCATGAGAGAAGGTTGTTGAGGGAGAGTAGGTTGAGCTTGAGGAACAATGGACGAGGATTTCATATAATTAAGCCTTTTTTATGGGATATTGAAATTTGGAGCAAGTTATGAACATTAGAGGATTGACTTGGAATTGGAGAGGGTAATTGAGGTTGAAGAGATTGAAATGATTACTTCTCCCATCCTACTAACTTATCCTCCATGCATTGATTCAAATATCTTATTTAAAACCTTTCATTAGTTAGGAAATGTTAGTTTCCTTACTCAAAGTCTACCGACTCATTCCTTTAAAACCATAATCATTCCCTTAAATTTTTAATAAGATGAATATAGATAGGTTTACCAAGTTCTACACTTTTATCTATATTTCTCATTGCAATTTTATTCTTTAACATCTTCAGGAGTAGCCAATAATCTTGCTATTTATTAGGATGAATTCAATTAGATATATAATCCTCCTTACACCTTAACTCTTTCTAATGACAAGTTCAATAGGATTGATATGAAGGTTGATAAGTTTGATAAGGTTAATGAGGAAAGGAGGAAGAGTAGCACACTTGATAGAAAGGTTGTTCATATCAATATCTAGAGTCACATGGATGGTATGTAGGGTAATTTTAGGGTTGATTTAGATCAAAATAGGGCTAATATGGCTCATTAATATGGTGGTAAGGATCAATATTCTATTGATAAGGATTAACATGCTAATGGTAAGGATAAAAATAGGATTGATATGGCTCACTAACTTGAGAAATAAAAATCCACTCCAAACATAGCCATAACACTTAATGAGAAATGTAACAAAGAGAGACTAATTCCTTAAAATAATCCTTGGGTTTATAAAATTAGTTGAATGTGCTCAAACTCACCATTGGTGCTTATGTTCATGGCTCTAAGTTCTAGTACATAGAAGAGAAACAATAAAAATTCTTCAATGAAGTCTCTTGTCCCACCAGGTGTTGCAGAATTGTTATCATCAAAATTTTCACCCTTGAGGAGGTTAGTTGATCATCCTCACTTAAGTAATAGTATGGGAACAATCATAGGTTTTATGTGACCTAAAAAATGAATTAAACCTCTAGATACGGCTAGTTCCCTTGATGCATCAATTAAAAACTATGAACTAAACTACTATTTGTAAATGAAAATGGTAAGAGAAAACTATAAACTAAAAGTGAGGTGATTAAACCAAATTTTAAGACCATTACCACTAATTTTCATATGTACTAAGACCTATAAGACTGTTATAAGTATACAATTCTCCTAAAAGAACTTATCACATTAATGTTTCACAAAGAGGTGAAGTAATGTGAGAATAAAAATGAAGATGTTTACCACTTGTAATCCACTTAGAACTGATGATGACACTCTTTAAAACCTATAATATAAATCCAAATTATAATAAGGCAAGAATAGTAGGACAACAAGACAAGATGAGTTAAGTCTACACTTTCCTAGATTAACCATTTAAAGCTTTACACTATAAACAACCATAAAAGGAGGTAAAATAATCATATTATCGATTAATAGGTAAATAATTGAGTAGGTATACACTATAATCTTGGTTTAAGGATCCATTACAATGCTAAAATAGGCCATACATATATAAGAGAATGATAAGGATAGAGAAGATAGGCATAAAAGAATTATATGGCAAATTTCATCCCATGAGGACAAGTTAAAATCAAGAAGGCATGTTAGGAAATAGTCTTAAACTCCCTCTTCAACATGTGTGCTCTTGGTTTGATGATATTCCTCTCAAGATGGTGTGGAGTTACTTTATTGTCTTGGTTACTTATCCATATTCCTTTCAACTTTCTATTATGAGTTATTATGGATTGACAAGTCACATTCCTAGAGTCTAACAGATTTACTTGCATTAAACCTCTGATGAAGGCCCCAACCCAATCATTTTTATATCTTTATTATATAATTTAATTCATAATTATCATATTTTGTCTATGGTTAAGACTACTCCTTATATCCCTATTATGTCTTCCCTCAACTTTTAGGTCCATTTTCAAGGTCGAAATTCTCTTTGAAAGCTTTCAAATAACTTTAAACTCTTAATTAAGCTTATAAATGTTAGACTACTATACCAAGTATGTACCCTACCATTATATTTAAAGAGTGTTTTTGGATTTTGGTCCACTTGTCCTATTTGGTACTTGCACACTACATATTAGTATTAAAAAATAACTCACATTACTCTTAGTAGCACCTAGTTCATGTTTGCACTTATTTACCTTCATGATAGTAAGAAAGCAATATTCTACAAGACTTAATGTGACTTGGAAAGTCATTTTGGCACCTTGAGAACCCTATGAAATAATTTTAGGGACTAAAAAACTCTATATAGGCCAATAGACCTCACAAAATTATTTAAAAAAATTCTTGTATCTTTGTACCCTTATTTAGGTTTGTTATCTTTATACCCTAATTAAGCTTGTAACCTATAAAAAAGGCCATTTTCATATGTTTTCCACTTCACACATGACACAAAATGGCTTATTTAGGTGACCATGGAATTAACATAGATCAATCAAATATTTCTAAATTAATTTAAGGGAATTTGGGCCACTTAAGAAGCAAAACATAGACATTGGGTTCTTATTTGGGGTTTACAAGGGTTTTGATAAAGTAAACTTCTTAATGAATGTTCATAAAAACCAATCATATTGATGAAATTTAAATGTAAAAAAATTATATCATGTGGACCTCTTAAATAGCTTCAAATTCCTTTTATACCTATGAATCTCTTCATTCAAGTTATGAGAAAAAATCCATGGTTTATTGAGATCTTCACAAGACAAAACAAATTTTTTGAGGTGGTTGTCTTATTAAAAATTATTCACAAAGTTTTGGGATTTTATGAGAAAAATAATACCATGATTCCCATGCCAAAATTACTCTTCACCTTTCATATTGTTCTTAGGATCCCATGCAAAACCTCATCAGAGTTTTAAGCACAAGAAATCCTTCTTAAATTAGCAGACTTGACATGTCGAGGTTGATAGACATATTTTTAAGCCTATAAGTATTAAAAAGATTTTTTTTTGTCAAATTTTATTTTAATAGGTTAAAAAAAACCCACCATGTATATAGGTGTGTTTCTATGTTCCTTGAGGCCTCATGATGCTCAAACTTGCTTGTTCTACCTATCGGTGATTGAGTGAGGTTCTAGGCCTAATTATTATCTCTTTAAATTTTCTTCATTTTGGGATTATGGATACCTTAATTAAACTTTTATAATATTTTTTAAACTTAATTTATCCTTATCACATGTCTCACTATCTTCATTCCCCATAATAAAGTGTATTTTTTTCATTTTACTTAGGACAAGCTTGTAGGACTACATTTGATTTGTCTTTTTAGGATAGGCCTAGAAAAAAGCTCTACCCTAGGTGATTTATCATATTTTTATCTTGTATAAACATTAATAAATATTAATTATGGTTCTCACACTTTAATTCATCTTCAAATATTATACTCGTGTAGGATTTTCATCTTTCTATTCTCTTTCTCCAAACAAACTTGTAGGTCTGCATCTTAGGTTCCTATCCCACTAAAACTTTATTTTGAATTTGGCCTTAATACCTTTAAGAGGTATATGGAATATGGAATATGATATTTTCATCACCATCTTTATTTATTGAAATCACTTCAACTTTGTCAAACTCTAATTGTCTCACTTCACCTTGAAAAGGTTTGTAACTCAATGAAAAAGTGTCTTTTCATTATCAAAATTAGTATATGCATGAATAATATATTTTATTTGGTGTTATAGATACCATTATATCTCCTGATATCATTTTAATCATCATTACATGCTCTCATGAAATTTATAAATGCATTTACAAAGGAAAAGATGAGATCATAGGATTTGCTTAGGTTTTAGAGAGGTTTATAGTCTTAGCAATTATTTATAGATAATGGAACCATAAAATAGAACTATTATAATATTTTTTAGGTAATTAGGGTCCCCATCATTAAATATAATAATTTTGCTTGAGTATTTTCTTCGTGTATGAACCAAAGACAACAAACTAGCCTTCATTTACCTACAAAGAGATTGATGAAGGAGATGAAGTGTTTGTTGCTTTATTTAAAATAATTTAATATTGATCAAACATATGTTAACAATGAAACACCTAATAAAATGTACAATACACCTTTAAATTCTTTAAAACATCCTTTCACACCTTTGATAGCCCGTTCTAGATGTATTATAACTATCTACAAGTTAAATAATTTTATCTTCTAACATAGAACTATCATATTACGAAGTGTTCCTACCAAATAAAAATTATAAACCTCCTCAAAAGTCATTTTATACATAATTTCCATTTTTCTTACTTTAAATTGGTCTTTGACAAGTTTAAACATGTTAATGATGCATAGAGAATGTTTAAAGTGACTTATTAACCTTGGACATAACATGACAAATTATAAGACATCAACAAACCCTCTAAACATGTTTAGAATTAATAATATATCCCCCTTCATGTTGGAATTAATTAATTATTCAAGGAAAATACATTAGAAGGCTTAGAAACACAAAAGTAACTTCAGCTTAACTTTTACAAAAGAACCTTAAGCTTTGATAAACATAAGGAGACTATAATATATGATTATTTTAAGACCTTAGATGGATATCAACAAATTTATAAGCTTAAACACAAAATTTTTGAACTAGACTCGCTTATGGTAGCCAAATTTGGCTAATAGTTAGTTCATATAAATGGAAAAGTTTTTAAAATTTTGAAATTACTAAAAGGTGATGAAAGCAATTTGGGGAGCATATGAATTAGTTGGTGAAGCAAACACTTGGTGGGATAGGAAGAGGATGGAAATAACTATTCACTCTACCCCAACCACTTATGATCAATTTTTTATGTTATTCAATGAAAGGTCATTACCAAATATTTTTTTAATCATAAATTAACAAATTTATAAATATGAGGAAAGGATATCTATCAGTGATAGAGTACTAGGAATAGTTTACCAAACTTCTTATGTATGATATCCAGTACTATAAAGATGAATTTATATGAATTAGAAAGTTCATAATGGGTTTCAGGCCACATATTAGATGTGAAATGGATGTGCATGGACCTAATTTCATGGACCAATTTTTTAATAAAGTCATTAAGTAATAAAAGAAGATCAAATATCTTAAATAAATTAGAGAGAAGCATTATAATAAGTTTAGTGGCCTAAAAAAAAAATTTAAATGAAGAATTAGAAGCTTAATGGAGATTACTAAAATATATTCAATGATAATAATAATTCTAGATTTAAAAATGCTTCAGGGGCTAGAAACTTGGGAAATTGCTTCAATAAAGGGAGATGAGGAAGAAACCATCCTAAAAGTACAGGACTTCCTAGTGGATGTTTAACTTGTGGAGGATATTACTATGGTAAAGTATATCCTCAATGGAAGACAAGGATTAAATCAAGAATCATTTATCATCATTCTCAAATCATGGAGACTTCTAAGAGCATATTCATGTAACTATTGATAATTGTTAAGATTAGTTTCAATCCTCTCTAATTGAGGTGTTATGTAATTAATTTTTAAATTTTGTTTCAATTTTGATAGATATTAGAGCCACTCAAAGTGTTATATATTCTATTTTACTTAATAAACTACCTAATAAAGATAGGCATATGAAATATCCATGGATGGTTTAATATGGGAATCAGTCTAGGGTCAAAGTAAGAATATTATTTGTCAAATCAAATTTGGAATTACCTAGTTTCACAACCATAGTATACTTGTTTATAGATCCACTAGGATCGTGTGATGTGATATTAGGAGTGAATTGTCTTTGTTAGCACAAGGCAAAAGTGGATTAATTTTTAAAGAAAGTTCAATGCTTGGATGATTTGGGTAATCAAACTCAAATATAAGGTGAGAAGAAGGATCTAAAATTAAGGTATATCTCAAACATTAAATTCAATAAAGTTAAAAGGAAATGATGTCAAGTTTTCATGCTCAAGATTGATGAGGTTGAAGAACCTACCATTAAATATTATCCCTTTATATAACAATATCATGATGTATTTACAAAATGTATACCTAGATTACATTATAAAAATTAATTTAAATTCACCATTGATATCATTCTAGGATCTCAACCTCAATCCAAGTCACCCTATAGAATGATAACATCAAATTTAGTTGAATTAAAATCCTAGCTTCATCAGATGTTATCGAAAGAATAATTTTGACCAAGTGTTTCACCATGGGGTGTGCTATAGTTTTTATGAATAATGATGATGGGAATCTTCATCTATGAATATAATATAAGATGTTGAATAAATAAAACATAATTAATAGGTATTTATTACCATAAATTAATGATATTTTTCATAAAATACAAGGTGTAATAATATTTTCTAAGATTAACCTTAGAGTAGGGTAACATCAACTGAGAATAAAGGATAAATAACTATTTTCATGACAAGGTATGGTAATTATGAGTTCAAAATTATTCATTTTAGACTTATGAACACACCTAAAACATTAATGAATCTCATGAACATTATGTTTTTATATTATCTATAATATCTTGTGCTCATCTTCTTAGATGATATTTTGATATACTCAAAGAGTGAAAAAGAACATGTTGAGCATTGACATTTGGTTTTTCAATCCTGGTGAAAACATAAGCTAAATTTCAAATTGCTTAATTTTGTTTTATTTCAAAATAAGATGCAATAAATAGGACATTATTGTAGATGAAGGAATATCAATGGATCTTGTTAAGATTAAATCCATCATAGAATGGCCAACACCTAAAAATATTCATGAGGTGTGTCATTTCATGGGTTTAATAAAGTATTATAATATTTTTTCACATAATTTTTAAAAGATATATAAATCCATAACCTTTTTACAATGGAAAAAAGGTGTTTTGTGTGGAGTAATAAGTGTGAAGAAAACTTTTAGACCCTTAAAAGAGGCTTACTTATACACCTATTTTACAATTTCTAGATCATAATAACCAATTTTTAATAATAGATTCTTCTTGGGATTGCTTAGGTGGATTATTAATATAATAAGGATTAATAATAACATATGGGTCAAGGAAAATGAATCCTTATGAGGATAATTATTCTCCTCATATTTTGAAATTGGTCATAAGAGTGCATGATTTGTAAGTTTGGAGGCATTATTTTTTAGGTAAATCATTTGAGCTCAAGATAGATAATCTATAGACCAAGTACATATTTATGAAAATAAATATAAATTATAGCCAAATACATTAGTTAGAGCTTTTTCTTGATTATGACTTTGATATCAGTTATATAAAGGGAACGGAAAATAAGGTTTTATATTCTCTTAGATATCAAGGGTACATAGCAAAAATGACTATAATTAGAAGTACCTTCTAAAATCAATTTTTGAGATTCTCGCTAGGAGATGAATTTTACAATCAAGTCAAGGAATATCTAGTAGAAAATCCTCAAAACCATATGTATGAAGTATTTAATTTTGAGAATGATATGATCACAAGGTTTAATGCGATAATGTATGTGCCAGATAGTGGAAATTTGATACTTTTAGTGATTAAGTAATTACATAATGCTCATTGCCCAAAGCATTTGGGATTGACCAAGCTAATCGTAGAGTTGAAACCATTTTATTTATGAAAGGGAATCAAGAAATATGTGGCTGATTTTGTATTTAGATGTTTGGAATCCCAATGAGTAGAAGTGGAATATGTCCATCTTATTGAGTTCATGTACCCACATGATATTCCATAATGGAAGTGGCAAGTCATCGGTATGTAATTTTTCCAAGGGCTACCCATATAAAGGAATAGACATGATATGATTTTTTTGCTAGTTGACATACTCACCAAAGTGATACATTTTATTATAGGTAATTTAACTAATGATGCACTAGTTATGGTAAAGTTGTTTGTGTAATAAATTAATAAATTGCATAATTTTCCTCAAAAAATCATTCTAGATAGAGACCCTTGCATAAATTATAGGTTTTGGAGAACCTTAAATGTATCTTAAGGAACTGAAGTTAATTTTAGCATAACTTATCATCCTAAATTGGATAGGAAAACAATAAGAATAAATTAGATTTTTTAGGACCTTTTGATAATGTATTTCATCGATCAAGAATACAAGTGGGAAGAATACCTTCCATTAGTTGAATTTACATATAATAATTCTTTCCATTCAAATTTTAATATGTCACATTATTAATCTATTTATGGTATAAAATGTATAACACATATCATCTAGGATAGATTAGAAGATGGAGTGTTTTTGGACATGATATGCTTTCTAAAATGGAATAACAAGTGAAACTGATTAGACAAAATTTGGTATTAGCCAATGATAGACCTAAAATTTATGTTGATCTAAAAATAACATCAAGGTAATTATTATTTGGAAATAAGGAATTTATTCATGTTAAAACACAAAAGAGCTCAATTAAATTTTTGAAGTTGTCCAAATTAGCACTTGAATATGCAGGATCTTGTAATGTTTTGGAAGTGATTAACCTTGTGACTTACAATCTTGATTTACCAAAAACTTTAGGAATGTTTTTCATGTGTCATAATTAAAGAATTAATATTTGATCCTTGATGTGTAATTTATTGGAATGTATTATAGGTTGTGGATCCATGAGTGGTAATAATATAAATAATTAGAATACTCGAAATACACATGCTCAACTTGCATAACATTTAATTGTTTAAATGTAAGATTCAGTGGGACGAATATTTTGTAGATAGTGCCACATTGGAGGACTATGAGGAATTTTATAATTTTTTTCCTTATTTATTTAATTCATACTTTTTTTCAAACTTATATACAAACATGTTTATTTATAATAAAGACATCAGGACGATGACCTATTTAATGGGGGGAAGGATATTCCATCTTAAATTTTCCTTAGCAAACAATATTTATTTTAAAATTAGATATTAGGATTATAGATTTTTTAGTTTGTTAATTTGTGAGATCCGATATATGTTGTTTTAATAAACTATTGATTTTTTTAGTTTACATATTTAATTTTAGTAAAAATATTTTAGCTAAAAACATTTAATATATTTGTATTGCCCTTCTCCAATCCAACATGAACTTAATTTTTCCTCTTTCTACCATGTACCGAAAGCATAAATTTTTCACTCTTTTATCTTATTTAATGCTTAATTCTTACTAACCAAATTGAACCACTCTCTTCCAAAACTCTAAGTCATCATAATGAACTCCATGAATAAGTTGATGCATGAAACCAACTAACAAAAAACTAGCAGTCATTTCATGATTTCTCATGAATTCCAAAGTATAAATTTTTGTTTAGAAAAATTATTCAATTAACACAAGTCAATGCCTATATAAAACCTAACTTCATGAACTTTCCATCATAATGATCCTTTTTAAACATTATAAACAATAACAATAATCTAAACCTTATGAATGTTAACAATGACTTTCACTGAATACATTAAACATTCAAACTCCCATAACCATCATTATTATTATAAAATAATATTGATTTAAATATTATAACATTGAATTCATAATATCCATTCAAACATTATAATTTCCCATAAAAATTTTAACTTATCACATGGGTTATTTAAACATTAACAATCAACTAACACCCAAGTAATTAAGTACCCTTTCATTATCAATGTATTTATTATAAAACATGTGCTCCAAACTCACAAAATGTAAGAAAGACACTATCATTTCTAAAACATTCCCATATATATCTAAAGGTAGCAGAAAGGATAATCATAGATTTCAAAGCATGAGTTTAAGTAACACAATTGTATGCAATAAGCTAAGAAGGATAATATGCATAAGAGTCTAAATCTCACATTAGCAAACACACAACCATACACTAAACATGATCATAAATGAAATAAACTAATCTATTAAAATAAGTAATTAATATAAAAGTATATTATACTATTGTGATGTGTGCAGATTATTAGTTTTCATTTTGTCAGCCCCCAATGCTTCCATCTATACCACCCTCTCCGATGAAACCTCCCTCTATCATAGTCTAAGGGATGGATTTATCCTATATAAACCTCAAAATAGTAAAGTTAGTTATCCTAAATAAATATAAAATCCATAATATATTATTTTAATGAACTAAATGAACATGATCATCATGTAGTTAGCATATAATTACAACTAACTCAACTAGTTAACGATCATGCAATCAAGAAATATATAACTATCCATAAATTAGTATATAAAATCCAACTTAATAAAAATAATTATTATCCAAAAATAGCCATAAAATCCAATAATCAATAGGTTTTAAGTCTAGAGATAAATTAGGATATGGCATCCTCCCCCCTAAAGCTGGTAATCATCTCGATGACACTTATTCCAAAAATAGTTATGAAATTAAACATTATTAGATAGAAAATTAAATAATATAAAACAACATATTAAGTAAAAAAATGTGGAAAAAACCTTTAAAACTCATCATAATCCTCCCAAGTGGTACTATATTTAAAATTTTCTCCCACTAGGCCTTGTACTATGACACTTCTCTATTACACAAAATGAGTTTGTGAGTGTCAATTATTCAAATTGATTTGACTATGACCACTTTGATATCTATAATCTATAAATAATTCTAATAAAATACATGATAAGGATTAGAAACACAATTATTAAGGTAGGATACATTAAAAACATTATGCAAAAGAGCTAGTTCTGGTGGCAAATCATGCCTATACACTATAGAATTGATCATTACTAGAACCTTGAAGGGTATCACATATCTAGGTGAAAGATTCACTGATTTAACAAAATTAATTGAGATTTTATGAGGCTTAACCCATATAAATAATTTATCACCAATAGAAAATTCCCTTATTCTTTTTAGATTAGCATAACTTTTATATCTATCATTAGCCTCAACAAAACTTTACTTGATTGTCCTAACTTTCTCTTCCATATCCACATGCATTTCACATCCAAAGACCATTATATCTTCCAACCAATCCTAATTTATTGGTGTTCTACAGCTCCTTCTATATAATGCCTCAAATGGAGCCATTTTCAATATTGATTGGTATGAGTTTCTGTAGGAAAAATAAACCAATGGAAGGTACTCTTACCACTTATATTAATGATCCATGAAATACATTCAAAGGAGATTTTATAAAACTTGGTTAACTCTCTCTATTTGTCCATCTATTTTTGAGTGATATGTAGTACTAAAATTTAACTACATACCTAGAGATGAATTCAACCAAAATCTAGAAGTCATTCTTATATCTTGATTATAAATGATATTTTTTAGGAATACATGCAGTAGGTACACCTCTTTCATGGATATCTTTACAAGCATTAGTGCATCATATATCAAGTTTCATGGTATGAAGTGGGATACCTTGGTTAGTTTGTCAACTACCACCAAGATCATATCATGATAGTTCTATAATAATGGAAAACCTTGGAAAAATTCCATGCTAATAACCTTTCACTTTCATTCCATTATATCATGAGGATATAACAATCCTAATACAAGTGCATGCTCAGCTTTCGCTTGTTGACATTCCAAACAATGAGAAATAAAGTTCATTGCATCCTTTTTAATTCCTTTCCATAAATAGAGAGGTCTTAGCTCATCCATGACCTTAGTTACTCTAGGATGTCATGAATTGGGGGAATTGTGAAATTAATTTAGCAATGTGATCCTCAAATTCTATTTATCAAGAACATACATCCTACTATTTTACCTCTAAATACCATCACTCTCTAACTTCAATCATTTAAACTTAGGATTTTGAGAATTATCTAATAATTCTTTCTTAAACTACTCATAAAATTCATCTCTTAAGGAAAATTTAATCACCTATGTCTGGAAAGTACTCCTAATAGTATCCATAGATTCTATATACCCTTTATGTCTTAGGGCATCTACAACTCTATTTTCCTTTCCCTTGATATAATTAATATAAAAATCATAATTAGATAAGAATTCTAAACAACATCTCTAACATGCATTCAAGTTTAGTTGGTAAAGATATAATTGAGTCCTAAGTTTTTATTCTTGAGCTCAAATGGTTTTCCTAATAGATAATGCTTCCAAAATTATAAGGCATGAACTATTGTAACAAGTTCTAAATCATGAGGGGAATAATTCACCTCATAAGGCTTAGGTTCTATAAACCCTTATGATAAAATTGAACCATGTTGCATAAGAAATCCTCCAAGTCCATCCCTAAATGCATCTATGATTATTTATAAATGACCATTAGGATCAAGAAATCTTAGCATAAGTACTAAAGTAAGCCTCCTTTTTAGCTCCTAAAAGGATTTTTTACACTTGTGTGACCAAAGAAAACCCTATTTATTCTACTAAAGAGATGTGATTGGGTTAGCTATATTTTACAAATTTGAAACAAATTTCCTATAATAACATGTTAATCCCATAAAACTTCTTAGCTCATACACATTTTTAGGTGCTAGCCACTCTATTATGGCTCTTATATTTACTATATCCACTAAAATTCCATTTATGGAGATAATATGTCCCAAATATTTCACCTTCCTCTAAAAAATTCACATTTTGATAACTTTCCATATAATTTATGCTTCTACAAATTCTACAAAAATAATTCTAGATGTTGAAGATATTATTCCTCATTTTTAGATTATATGAAGATGTCATCTAGAGAAATTAACACAAAGTGGTCAATATATTCCCTAAATAAATTGCTCATGAGATTCATAAATGTTACTGGAGCATTTTTTAACCTAAAAGGCAATACTATGAACTCATATCACCCATACTGAGTTCTAAATATTATTTTAGAAATATCCTCATCTCGAATTCTCAGTTGATGATACCTAGCTCAAAGATAAATCTTAGATAAAATTATTGCCCCTCATATTTTATCAAAAATATCATTATTACAAGGTAAAATATACCTATTTTTTATTTTCACCTTGGTCAACATCATTTAATCAATAAAAAGGAAAAGAGTACCATCCTTCTTCTTAAAAAACATCATTGGTGAACCCCATGCTGACACACTTGGTCAAATCAACCATTTTGATAACAACACCTAAAGTTGAGATTTCAACTCAAGTAATTTGGTATTTATCATCCCATATGGTTCTTTAGATTATATTTCATATCTATCCATTATGTCAATTAATAAATCAAACTCTCACTTATGTGGTAATCCTAGTGATTCCTTAAGAAACACATCTTGAAATTTTCTAAGAAAAGGTTAATCTTCAATGGATGGTTCCTTAGATTACTCCATGCGATTTATTTTAACAATAAATGCTTGACATCCTTTTTTATAAGAATTTTAAAGTTTAATTACATAAATTTACCAAATCTTCACCTCTCTTTTTTCACCCTAAAACTGTGTCTGATTTCCAAAATCATCTTGACACTCTAACTTCTTGAGATAACAATCAACCTTAGCTTTATGATCCTATATATAATTAACTCCTAGGATCACATCATATGACGCTAGAGGTGCAGCATACAAATCCACTATTTTATTGAAATTAGGTAACCTACTATCAGCTTCCACCAGACACTTATCAACCTTAACCTTTTTCTCATTCCCATACTATATTGACCATGCATTTACCATAATACCAACTTTTCTAGATAACATATTAATAATTCTAGGAGAAATAAAACATAATAGTACCAATGTCATTCAAAATGGAAATTAGATGATCAAAAAAATACCTATCAGTTCAATAAGATAAGATTAGAACTTAGCTTAATAATTATCAATAGCTACATGACTATTATATTGAAAAGTTCTTTATTACACAACATAACCCTTATTCTTACCATCTAATTTATGTTGAGTACACTCTATATCATAATGGTTACCTCCATAAATGAATCAACCACCAAGTGGTCCTCTCTTATCTGACTATTGGTTCTCCTTGAAACTTCCTTTGAAACTATTTACAAGTTTTTTATTTCTCTAGCTACTGTTGAACTTAGCATTCTAGTTCTTAAACTAGTTTTTGGAGTCTGCACTCCTCTTCCAATTTTTTGAAAATTATTTTAGGACATCCAAATTTTTTCTTGAACTTATCTATAACCTAAGAAAGATATTTAAGATTTTTATCTTACTTAAGTACCTTATCAAAGACTTGATCCATGGTAGATGGCCCATGCACATCCACCTCTCAACAAATTTTGGGTTTTAATCCCATAATAAACATCATGATTTAAAACCTCTCATTTACTTGATATTGAGGGACATACTTTAGGAGAGTAGTGAATTGCTCCTAGTTTTTATTCATAGAAATGTCTCCTTGATTAAGGTTATGAAAATCCATCAAATTATGAAAAAAATATAGTTGAGAAAGCCACTGTGACCTAAACAATGTCATAAACTACTCCCAAGTGGTAGTGGTAGAGTTAAGGTTAATCTTGAGATTCATATTATCCCACCATGTTGTTGTTTCTCTTGAAAGTTTATATTCTCCCCAAAATACTTTGGTGATTTTAGAGTAATTTTGAATCTCAAAATACTTTTCCATCTTTGTTATACATGCTTCAGCTCCATCTCCCAAAAGGGTACTATTGATCTTGGTTGGATTCACCTTTTTCATATCCCATGCCAACTATGCAAATACTTGAGCTCTTGCATCTTGTGGTACTTCCTCATGCCTCTAATTTTTAGGATTTCCATACTTATCAAGATGCTCTTTAGGTTATTCCTAAACATTTTCCTTAACATGCCCATGCACTTTCTATTCTAGGGTTATGATTTGGTCCCTAGTTTCATGCATGTATATGAAGATTTGATCCAACTTTGTAGTTCACTCAGTGGAAAATTGATTTGGATCCATTGGATGGTTGGTGTTTTATTTATTCTCACCTATAGGTCTAGCATGCACCATTATTATTTTTGGTTAATGGGATAAATTTTTTTTAATTAATGGACTCATTAAGTCTTAGAGTTTGAGCCTTAGCTCTAATACCACAATGTTGCAAACCCACTAGGATTTATTAGAATAAGGTAATTTATTTTTAAACAATGACACAAATTTAATAAATAGATTACATCATGATGAAACCAATAAATTGATGATCTTTAACTAAATACATTAGTTTTTAAGATAATCATTAATAAGGTCAAGGTGCAATCCATTTAGCTAATGATCACAAGATCAAGATCAAGTAAAATATTGATATAAATATGAATATTGAATTTATTTTATAAAAGTATATTTAAAAATTTGGTCACAACTGATACAATGTTACAACCAACTATTGTAATGATAAAATATACAAAATATTATATTTTCATCATAATACAAGTCTTAATAATAATGTAAAATGATATAATGCTCCATGGAGCATGTGAGTCTCAATGAACTCAAATATCCATAAGTAATCATGATTCTAGTCAATAGAAGTACTATTTATCAGAGGAAGAGTATCATTCAAGTGATTTTTCACACCAAACATGAACCATCAATCCCCTACATAATCTACCAAATAGGAAATGACCTTCCCTTCATGAATGGGTACATAATTATGGTGTGAGAATCAAGAGTGTCAACTAGAACCCATGTATTGTAAGATAACTATTACATGCAGTATATCATAACAAAATTTGTTCTAAGATTATATTGTACGAAACATGTAAGCTATACCAAATAGATTAAATGATAATGTTTAACCATAAACACTACTTTATACAAAGTTTCCATATAGTTATTTGATCTTGAGGATCAATCAATTTCATACACACCACTCAATTACATTACAATTTATCTACATATTAGTGACAGTAATTAAGTAAGAAAAATATATATCACTTACTTTTTTAGGGTCACTAATATCATATTGGTCCATATAATTAATAATATTAAAACCAATATATTTCACAATGAATTTTATCTACTAGCATATATAATATGTACTAAACTAGGAAATCTCAAATACATTCATTTTACCCATCAAATGCAATGTGAAAAACCCAAACATCTAATTTATCTATATCATAATAAAATCAAAAACATATAGCCATATTTTGAGTAATCATAAATAAAACAAATTTTCAAAGTAAGATTATAAATCATGACATCAAGTTAACAAAATATTAACTTAAAACTCTAATGTTATGTTATTCATCTATATAACATAAATTTCCAGCTTACTACTATATTTCCTTTTGTCAAAATAAATCAATAATCTTTTCAAATACTAACATCTATATGGTTTGTATTTAATCTCAATTACCACATAATTATATATTCATTCAACCCATTATACACACATTTATATTTAGCCTGTATAATGAATGTACTCAATTTCCTTAGTTATAACATGTAATGTTTATAAGGATTTCACATAATATGTATATCTATATATTTGTATACATAAATTAGATTTGTATCCAATCAACAAATCATAGGTATCTTATATATTTATTTACACATTTGATTACTCTGCTAAATTTTATACATATCTAATCAATAACTTGTGTGTGTGTGTGTGTGTGTGTGTGTGTGTGTGTGTGTGTGTGTGTGTGTGTGTGTGTGTGTGTGTGTGTGTGTGTGTGTGTGTGCGTGCGTGCACATGTGGCATACTCTAAATAGACAAGAGTTATATCCATGGTATAGGAATATCACATATAATTATAAAATCAAACCTAGAATTATAAAAAAATCCTTTAAATTATATACAAATAGTAAAACATGGTGTTTTAATTGTGTTCTATATCATTATACCCAACAATCCATAACTTGTATATCAAAATTTAGATAATCCTATATACAAACTCAGCCATGTCTATAAATTAACATATTTATTTATATATTAAGATATATTTCAAAGGCACAAACTCCTATATACAAGCTTAACCAACTATAGATAAATATAGTTGAATATAAGGTAGATATATAAATATAAACACACACACATGTATGTATGTGCATATATACAGATGTATATATATGTACATATATACATACATATACATATATATATATATATATATACATATATATACATATATATATATACATATATATACATACATATATATATATATACATATATATATATATATATACATATATGTGTGTGTGTGTGTGTGTGTGTGTGTGTGTGTATGTATGTGTGTGTGTGTGTATACACATACATACATACATATATATAAATATATATATATATATATATATATATATATATATATATATATATATACATACATATATATATATATATGTATATTTATATATATATATATATATATTATATATATATACATACATATATATATATATATATATATATATGTATGTATATATATATATATATAATATATATATATATATATATATATAAATATACATATATATATATGTATGTATATATATATATATATATATATATATGTATGTATGTATGTATGTATATGTATATGTATATATATGAATATGTATATGTATATGTGTGTGTGTGTGTGTGTGTGTACACACACACACACACAACCAATAATAACCAATTATCTTATATCTCCATTTTCAATTCAGTCATGATATTAACATAATGATATATATATATATATATCCATGTATATTTATACAATTCTATATAAGTCTTATAAGTGAAACAAAACTAACTTGTTTTATTCTTGCTCAAAAAGGGATTTCTAAACTTGAGTAGCTCAAATAAAACACACACTACTTAACCAACTATAGATAAATATAGTTGAATATAAGGTAGATATATAAATATAAACACACACAAATGTATGTATGTGCATATATATAGATGTATATATATGTACACACACACACACACACACACACACACACACACACACACACACACACACACACATATGTACACACACACACACAGACATAACCAGTAAATACCAATTATCTTATATCTCCATTTTCAATTCAATCATGATATTAACATAATGAGATATATATATATATATATATATATATATATATATATATATATATATATATATATATATATATATATATATAACCATGTATATTTATACAATTATATATAAGTCTTTTAAGTTAAACAAAACTAACTTGTTTTATTCTTGCTGAAAAAGAGATTTCTAAACTTGAGTGGCTCAAATAAAACATTAATACCCATCTACAAGTTTATACTATCTAAAATCTTCACAAATTTATTTCAATCCAACCTAATATATATAGTTGTGCCCCATTGTAGGTTTAATAGACTTAAACAATTTGTTATAAAAAAAGGATATTATTTTGTATGAAGAATGAAGGAACTTGTTACTAGTTTTTAAAGGACTATATTTAACCCTATAAACTTGGCTATGTTAATAATTCAACCTAGTATGTATGTGTGTGTGTGTGTGTGTGTGTGTGTGTGTGTGTGTGTAGATAGAGAGAGAATGATAGAGAACAAAAGAGTTTAATATTGTATTAAATATATTGAGCATAACCACAAAATGTTTAAAAGAATATACTAATTTAATAATAAATCTACCCATTGGTATTTACCCAGGGTTTCATTTTGTTCCAAAATAAAAACATAAATTTCACCTCATAACTTAGTATTTTATATTTGGCAATGAAACTAGGGCTCTCATCTATTTGAATAAGGATTTTAGAATCATATACTTGGCTTTGTGAATGGCCAAGCCATCCCTAGTGTTAGGTATTGTTGACAATTTTGACCTCACAGGTCAAATTGTCACCCCTACCATTCAAAACTTTTCATACCATGACATTTTTCCTTGTGAGTCAGTATTTGGTCATGAAAAATCATTGAATAATCCATTGTTAGCAGGTATTAAGGTTGTTTAGGTGATTTAAGGTCTTTTCGTTCACTTGTCTTGTGCTTTCTAGTCATTTTTTGGCCTTTTTGAGTCATTTTTTAGTGGTAATAAGATTATATGAGTTTAGTATCATGTTTCAAGTAATTACATTCATAAAAAATGAATAATTGGATTTATCACTTTCCGAACTAACTCTATGACTCATTTCTATGCAAAATTTGACCATTTTATGCCATTTAGAGAAGGTTTTGATAGTATCTCATTAGGATGAAGCTTTATTAAATATTTTTTCACCTAATATGACATTTGAGATATTCAATAAAACATTTGATATCAGTTTTTTTAGATTTCCTTGGTGAAAATAGCTTTTTTAGTGTAAAATAAGCCTTTTTGAGGCATTCATTTTGGTTTTCAGAGGGTTTTTATGAAAAAATAATAATATAAACTTCATTTTCTCCTTAAATTATTATATCAATGGTTTTGAGGAATTTATAAGTGAAAAAAATTCAAAATCCAACTTCACTCCAATTTTGTCCTTTATTGCATGCCTAGAAGGGTAGTTTTCAAATGCTCAGTACGAGAAGAGGAGAGAGATTTAGGAGATGAAACTTTGGAAATTGTTAAGGGTCTAAATAATATTGAAACTATTGGAATTTTTTCATGGATTAGTTTTGTCATCTTTATGAACAATAGCTATGAGTGATAGTAGGTCACTATAGCCTATACATCTGAGAGGGGTCTATTCTTGGACTTGTTTCCCAAGATAAAAAAAATTAGGAGAAATGTATTTGGGTAATGTTTTTATTGGTTAAAATTATACTTGTAATCATGGTATAATTTGATAACTCCTTATATGGAGGTACTTATATCATAAAACCTCATTCCTTTTATTATTTTTCTAAGTGGTCTCTTAGAGCAGTTTCAAATAAAAATATGAGTTTTTAATAACTTTTTGTTATATACATAGGTTATAAATTAATTATTATAAATCATGAAACACATTTTATATTAAATTAAAGTTTCACAAATTTTCAATCCAAGTCTATCTCTTTATGAGGGTTTAAGTTGAGTTTGTCTCTTCAACATAGTACATATGAATTATTTGAGTTTGAGTTATACTCTTAGAGGTGTTATTGAGAGTTTTAATAAGTTGATAATATTATTGGACCATAAATAAACAATAAAATTCACTTCCAATTCTATATTATCAATTGTGATAACTTGTATCTTTTGCATATATTATCAGCTCATGAAATGAGCATCTACAAGCATTTCTTAGGAGAATGAATACATTCATAAGGAGTATATAATTAGTTTTAAGAAACTAAAGGTGAGATGCATCCATTAGGAGGATTTTATGAGTTATATAATGGATTGGAATAGCTCATAAACTATGTATTATCAAGATAACTCATGAAGGGGAATTTAGGGACAAGGTCCCTAAAAGATGAAAACAAAGACCCTATACTTTTTAAACCTTTTTCATGATGGAATATCTCAAGGTCTTGGATAATCCTAAATAAACCATATTATAACCCTCATGTAATGGAATATTCTTGTAAAATTAAGGAAAGGATTGGTAGAAGGCACATAATGTAGGAGGATTCCAAATCTATTCATTCCTTTACTACAATTTGTCAATGATATCTAAAGCAAATAGGGTTTCTCATGAATTCATGGGTATGAATTAGGTATCATGGATATATGGTTCAAATTCAAGTGTCTTCATTTGTTGAATTTGAATTAGAAACTCAATTAATACTTTGAAAAGTACATGAATATGCATATGACTACCTACAAGCCTAGTATAGGTCTAAACCTACACCTACAGTTGGTTGTGAGGTGGAAACAATGTGAAATATGATAGTCATATGAAGGAATTAGTTTCAAAAATGAGTAAAGTGACACTCAATCATAAATTATACTAAGATTTTTGAGTGTGTAATGAGAATAATACAAGGACTAACTAATAAAAATAGCCATAAGTGTACTTCTTATATCATTATGGCCCTCAGTCTGTACAAGAGTCATTCAAGGTTGTTCAACCAAGAATGAAGGAGTTCTATGAGGTATGTAATGAGGAATCCATAAGTATAGGATTGGTATTCAAGGAAAGTGATTATAAGGAAACTTTAAATGAAACCAAGGGTTTGAATGGATATAAACCAACATCTACAGGTGCCGTATGGTGGCCTATAATCATCTACAACTATGTACGAGAGGAAAATAGGGGCAGGTTTGAACATGGGTATGTGGTACCATAGAATAATTTCAAGGTGATATGAATTTTTTCCAAGAATAATAGATACTAATAGGTGGTTTAAAATTATTTTTGAAAATAATTATTAAGTTTAGGTTTCATAACCCACATATGAGAGCAAATAATCCCCTATATGGTCAAGAAGTTGATTGTGATGGGTAGTGAGTAAGTTGGATAGTGACACTGATGTTTATATTACAAGGGCAAGGTTTGTGCATACCCAAATTAATATAGTATGATATATAATATTAAAAAATGTCTTGATTATATTTAGGTTCTAAACCATTTAATCAGTCACCTATAGTCCCATTATGACCCTACATTCATTAGCTAATGTAACCTAAAGTCAACTCATGGAAAACTATGTTGTAGAGATTGAGGGACACTATCAAGTAAATTGGTAGAGGGTTGGATGGAAAAGGATCATAATAAAATTAATTACACTCTTTAAGGTATAAAAAAACCATATGGATGAGGATTCAATACCTCACTTAGTCAAGAACGCTAGAATGACACATACAAGCCTTTAAGGGGTACATACAGTTGATGAGAGTGTTGGGTCATCAAAAGACTCTTTAGAATGTTGATAAGGAATATAGAATTTATAGGTGCATGAAAAAAAAAAAAATTTAATATTATAAGAAACCCCAATGATATAATAATAAAAATGGAGTTAAAAAATCTACATACAATAACCACCTACAACAAGGTTGAGGTTTTTTTTCATGTCTTTTGGCTTGAGTCACCATCTTGGGTTAGTAAAGGCAAGAATTATTGGGTATGAATGATTTTTAAAAATAAAAAATATAAAAATTATGAGGGAATGATATTAAATAACTTATTTTTATATTTTAACATAGTCATATCAACTAAAGTACACCTGCATCTAAGAAGGGCATACACAGTTAACATTTGCATGGATTCCTTGCCATTTGGAAGGTTTATGAGGAAGAAAGTGAGATTTGGGAGAAATTAATGAGTTGAGATAAATTTAATAATTAAAATTGTGGTATAAATATTCTCTAACCATATGTAAACCATTCAATGATAGGTTAAAACAAGAAAACATACAATCCATACTCAAAAGCCTACACACAGTCCACTTCTCAAAAGTTTGCCTTGGGTTTTAGATGTTTGAAGGAACTAAAAATGTCATTTTGACTTAAAATTTTGTAACTAAGGTAATAATTACCCATGTAAAACTCAAATATTTTTTTTTCATGATAAAATAAGTAACATATATTATATTTTGTCTCATAAGTAGGCCACTTTCAGGCATGCACATAGGCAAAGAATGATTGGAAAATGACCAAAATGAGTGTTGGGTGGAATTGTAACACTTTATGGTGATTTTTTAATGATTATAAAAGGAATATTTAGTGTTAAAAAACATTAAATAATCACATTAATGATGATAAAACTCTCAAAATTGATGGTGAGTGGCCATTTGCAATCAAACCCCAATAGCCTAGACTAGGCCTTTTGCCTAACAGGGGGTCATTTCCACTTCCAAGGTCCAATGACCATTCAAAATAATTAAATAATGTTCATTATGATATAATATTTTATTAATTAAACTATCATATGTTTTAAGGGAATTTTAGAGGGTCCTTCAAATGGTTTTTTTCTATACCTTCACTTGTACAGATTTGGACAAAAATAGTACTTTTTGAGTTTTTTGAGCCAAAATGAATTTTTTAAAGCGTGTATAAATATTAAAATTGATTTAAAATGAATATTAAGATTTTTTTTACCTTATTAATATAAAAAATCATAATAAATAATCCAAAGGTGCCCAAACCATTCCATTCTTTTGGGTCAGTCAGAAAATGCCTTCAAAGGACAAACCTTCCAAGGCCATTTCATGGTTTTCGTACTTCTAGGTGGTTAAAACCCAAAAATATTGACATGAATAATTTTTGGAGAATTATAAAATTTAATAAAACACTTTTTTAATTTCAACACCTGTATGAGCTCCCAATAGTAAAATTTATCTTCTAGGGCTTAAAGGGCTAATTTGGCCTAATTTGGTAAGCTAAATGGGCTAGAAAGCATATCAAATCTTGGATTTTGGACATGATATTTTGTATTTATATGTGTGAGGATAATTTTTACCTATAAAAAGTCTTTTTTTTGTATCATCACTTCCAATTTCTCCCAAACAAGGAGCTTTTCAGGAAATAGGGTTATAAGGATACATGGAAAATGCATGATGTGAGTGTCAAATCAAGATTTTTGGAGTATATGGTGATTTAAATCATATTTAAAAGTGTTTTTGTGTCATAAATAATCCATAAATGGTGTAAAAATTTAGGTTTTATGAAAGTTTGGAAAAAACTCTTCCTTTTCCCTATATGTCATAATGCAAAATGAGCCTTTTGAGGGGTTTAAAGCCTAAATAGGAGCATATAGCCTATTAAAAGGATTTATAAAGTTAAGGAAGGATATGAAACACAATATTAAATATAGTAACAGGTAAAGGAATAGTTATAATGAAATAATTATTTGGAAAAAGTTTCCAACAAGTGCAAATAGGACTCTTCCTCTTCTAAAGCCCATGTGCAAGACAAAGTCAATTTGTTGAAGGAATCTCATAACCAACACTTTCCAAGTTTTATAACATCATTAATAAACCTATATAAGTGTTAAAATCAAATAATTTAAGGTAATTGAATACCTACATCAATACAGGAGACCCATTCATCAAGGGAGACATGCAAGCTAAAATCTAGGGGTTGGTGCAAGAATAGAAGCACTCTCCAAGTGCTCTAAGCTTGACCAAACATAATTATGAGTATAATAAGACCCATAAACATTGGAAAAATTATTTTCCATGCCAATTTATTAAGGACAAATATTTTATAAGGTGAAAATTCTATGTAGTACTTTTGGAGGAGCTATTTGAAAGGACATTTTCCTAGTTTAGAGGCTCGTCTCCTTCTCTCTCCTCTCTCTCATTTTTTCTATATGTAAGCCAATTTTTGGAAATAAAAAGGATAGATAACCTGAGTTGTGGCAATTACATTCTCAATAAACTTTTTTCTTTCCTCTTTTGATGAATAAAGACATAATTCATACCTCCTCAAAAGCTTATTTTAGTGTATTTTCATGGTTTGTTTGGATATGAAAGTGAGAGTTATCGCTTCCTCTCATCTTATAATTTAATTCATACCTATTTTTATGTGTTAAGCTCATCCTTTCAGGTTGTATAGTGTTCTCTAATTATATTTTTTGTATGGCAAGTGCAAGCCTTCATTAGTGTCTTTGAGAGACCTATTGAACATGTGCCTTGATCATGTCTCGAGTCTAAGCCTATATGTGAAATACTCATGTTTGGAGACTTAAATTTGAGAAGTGTAATCAATTTTTTGTCATTTTTCATCCTCGTAATTAATATTACACAAATAGAGATCATATTTTGGTGTATCATTCTAATTATATAGGTTTTTATTTTAGTTTACCTTCTCTCTTTTCCTTTGCAAGCTGGTAGTGTAGAGTAGGGATCCTTATTGATACATCAAGGGGAACTAGCCCTTATAATCTAGAGATTCAATCCACCTATTATGACATCCATAGCCTAGGATTTTCTCCATGTTACTTTAGACTATGAAAGCCTAAAACTACTTTCACAAAGGTGCAAGTCTTAAAGACAATTTTTTTTGGCATGCTCGATGGGACTCATTAGAGTTTGTCTTGGTGAAATTGTAGTTGAAGTAGTGTTATTCATGAATAATTTGTGACTCCAAGATCAAGAAATTTCTTTTGACAATCTAGGCATAGTTTCCAACTAAGTATATTTTTATTTCAATATCATGAATGAGTTTTGATGTTGTGTATGAAGATAATTCCTATGCTATGTTTCATTATCAACCCTATGATGAATCATATCAGCCTTGTCATGATACCTATGAGAATTTTTATGATCCTAATTAGCCTTATCAGGAGTATTATCAAAGCTATGATTAGCCTTATCAAGTTTATCATGATCCTTATTATCAATAACATGAATCTTACCTTCCTTGTGAACCATATTAGTCTCAAGACTATATTTCACCTTTCTCATATGGATATGATGTTTCATATGATAAGCCTTGTCTCTAATAAAGAAGGGTGAAATAGAGCTCAAAATACAACATATTCAAGAAATTGTTTTTCAAACTCTCAGTATGAGGAAGTGAATGGTCTTTTTCAAAATGTGCCTAATGATCTAAAAGAGATGAAATATTGTGTATTTTTGTATTGGAGAAGATGGAGGCTTGGGAGAGGTAGTAAATTGAGTTGAACCAGTTGTCTCAAAAACCATCTTTTATTCCTTACCAATATTCTTATGTTCCTTATTCTCATGAAGTTTTTAACCAAGTTCAGTTTGAGCCAAGAAAGCTTCCTAGTTGGATTCAAGAGCATATCCAAGAGACTAAACCTTATCATAGTCCCCTTTCTTCACCACTCATCTCTCAAGATAAAATTATCTATGAATAAAAGGAGGTTTAAAATTTTGTTTAGGCTATGTCCAAATGGAAGGAATAGAATGTAGAGATCTTTAAGAGTTTCTCTTTCCCTCCTCTCCAAAACTCCCTAAACGATTCCATTGTCCTCAAGATCCTAAAATATGATCATGATAAACCTCTCATGATTAATATTCCCTCTCAAATAAATGAATTTCATCACCCTCCCACCATCTCACTTCCTCAAGAGGAGCCTATGCTATTGAGGATAGAGAAAGATATTTCATCTGCAAGTCAAGTTATTGGAGAGTCTGAAGAAGATGCTTCATGTGTGTATGAGGAAGAGTTTCTAATTGATACTTCACTTGAGGTTTTAATTGGGAATTAGATTATAGTTAGGAATGAGATTTTAGCTAATCTTGAATAAGATATCCTAAGTGTGCATGAGAAGACTGGTCTTGATTGGAAAAACTCCATGAAGAGTTGGTATAAACTAAAGTCATAAATGAGATTGAGATATCTCTAATCGAGAAAGATAAATGTACCATTAAAGAGTCACCTATTCAAGAACATGATGTACCTTGGGTTGAATATTCAAAGATCCTTGAAGAACTTGATTAAATTGTAGCTAAAAAGGATGAGGTTACTCAAGGAAAATGCATAGAGGAGTTATCACTTGATGAGGTTGTAGATGACAAGCAATATGAAAAAGTTCTTGAAGTGAAAGATGAGTTTGTCTTTGTTGGTGACTGGTTCGCTATTGATGAATCATTTGAGGAGATGTTAAGAGACTTGATAAGCAAGAATAACACCTCATCAAAGGTCATGTTCAATAAACACCCTATTTTACAACTTGTACCATCTCTTAGAGTGAGTGAGTTTATGAATTTTCCTTTTGATCTAGGTGGATCATGTTTTGTCATGGTTAGTTTGATTAGTTTATTTATGTTTTGTCTGAATAAGTAATTTATTGGCACATTTGCTTTGTTAAGTTAGTTTCCCATATTTTGTGTGTTTCCTTTCTTATTTTGGAGGAAAGAGTTTTCCTATGTCAAGTCAAAAGTTTACTTGCAGTTATGAATCATATTTGCCATTATTTTATGAGTTCAAAAGTCATGTACATCATCTAGTTCTCAAGAATAACAGGCATGTTTCCCAATTGAGTCACCAAAGTTTGATAATTTTGACCTCACAGGTCAAAATGCCACCCCTACCATTCAAAACTTTACATACCATGCTATTTTTCCTTGTGATTTAGTATTTGGTCATGAAAAATCATTGAAGAAGCCATTGTTAATATGTCTTAAGGTTGTTTAGGTGATTTAAGGTCTTTTCCTTCACTTGTCTTGTGATTTCTAGTCATTTGTAGCCTTTTCATTTCATTTTAAAGTGGTATTAAGAGTTTGAAGTGTTTTTATGAGTATAATAGCATGTTTAAATGTAATTACATGCATAAAAAATGAATAACTAGATTGATCACAATCTAGACTAATTCTATGACTCATTTCTATGCAAAATTTGACCATTTTAAGTTATTCATAGAAGGTTTTGATAGTATATGATTAGGAAGAAGATTTATTTCATATTTTTTAACCACATATGACATGTGAGATATTCATACAATCATTTCACATCATTTAATTTAGATTTCCTTGGTAAAAATAAAAAAATTACTACAAAACAAGCCTTTTTAAGGCATTCATTTTGGTTTTCAAAGGATTTTTGTGAGAAAATAATAATATAGGATTAATTAGGTTATTAAAAGGTCATATAAATTGTTTTGATAAAGTTATAACTAAAAAAATTTCAAAATCCAACTTCACTCCAATTTTGTCCTTTCTTGCATGTCTAGAAGGAAAGTTTTCAAATGCTTGGTATGAGAAGAGGAGAGAGAGAGTTAGGAGATTAAACTTTGGAAATTTTTAGGGGTATATGTAAGATTTAAACTAGTGTAATTCTTTAATGGATTGGTTCCCTAATATTTATGAATAATTTCTAAGAGTGAAAATAGGTCACTATAGCCTATACATCTAAGAGGGGTCTATTCTTGGACCTATTTCTCAAGATCAAAAAAAATGAGGAGGAATAGTTCTAGTTAATACTTTTATGGGTCATTAGGCTACTTTTTATCATTGTATCATTTTATAAATCCTTCTATGGAGGTACTTATAGCACAAAACCTCATTCCTTTTACTATTTTTTTGAGTGGTCTCTTGGAGCAATTTCAAAGAAAAATATGGGTTTTTAATAATTTTGTGTCATATAAAAAGTTTATAAATGAATTATTATAATTCATGACATGCCTGGTATATTCAAGTAAAGTTTCATAAATTTTCATTCCAAGTCTCTCTCTTTGTGAAGGTTTAACCTAAGTGTGTCTCTTCAATATGGTATATATGAATTATTTGAGTTTGAGTTCTTCTCTTGGAGGTGTTATTGAGAGTTTGAATATGTTGAGAATATTATTAGACCATACGTAAACAATCAAAGGTGCTTACAATGCTATATTATGGATTGTGACAACTTGTATCTTTTGCATATATTATTAGCTCATGAAATGAGCATCTACATGTGTTTCTCAGGAGAATTAATACATTTGAAAGGAGCTTATAATTAGTTTTAATAAACTCAAGGTGAGATGCATCCATTAGGAAGATTTGATGAGGTCTAGAATAGGTTAGATTATCTCATGCACTGTGTATTATCAAGATACACTAATGAAGGGGAATTTAGGATAAGTTCCCTAAAAGTTCAAAATAGAGGCCCTATACTTTTTTGACCTTTTTCATGATGGACTACCTTGAGGTCTTGGATAATACCAAATAGATCCATATTATAACTCTCATGTAAGGGTAGATTTTTACCAAAGGAAGGAAATGATTGGTCAGAGGGGCACAATGTAGGAAGATTCCAAATCCATGCATTCCTTTACTTCAAATTTTTAATATATAAAGCAAACAAGGTTTCTCATGGATTCATGGGTATGAATTGGGTATCATGGATATATGGTTCACATTCAAGTGTCTTCCTTCATTTAAATTTAACTAAAAAATCAATTAATACTTGGAAAAGTACATGACTATGCATATGACTACCTACATGCCTAGTATAGGTCTAAACCTACACTTATAATTGGTTGTGAGGTGGCAGGAAGGTGTGATATGATAGTCATTTGAAGGACTTAGTTTCAAGAATTAGTAAAGTGTTACTCAATCACCAATGAGACCAATAGTTTTGAATGGGTAATGAGAATCATGCAAGGATTAGACAATAAACATAGCTTTAAGTTTACTTATATCATTATGGCCCTCAGTCTATACAAGAGTCATTCAAGTTTGCTCATCCAAGCATGAAGGAGTTCCATGAGCTATGCAATGAGGAAGCCTTAATTATAAGATTGGTATGTAGGGAAGGTTACTATAAGCAAAATTTGAATGAAACTATGGGTTTTAATGGATAGAAACCAACATATATAGGTGGTTTATGGTGACCTATAATCACTTACATGTGTATGAGATGAAAATAGGGGCACGTTTGAGCATGGGTCTGTGGTGGCATAGAAAAATTTAAAGGTGATATGAGTGTTTACTAAGAATCATAAAGATTAGGAGGTGGTTTCAAAGGTGGGTTTGAAAATAATGATTAAGTTGAGGTTTCATGATCTACATATGAGAGAAAAAAGTCCCCTATACAGTCAAGAAGTTGACTGTGATGGACAGTGAGTAAGTTGGATAGTGAACTTGATGTTTATATAGCAAGGGAAAGGTTTGTGCATAACCAAATGAATATATGATGATCATATAAGATTTAACAAGGTATTGTGTATAGTCAGGGTCTAAACCATGAAATAACTCACCTATAGCCCAATTATAACCCTACAGTCATTAGCTAAGGTAACCTACAGTCAACTCATGGAATGCTAGGTTATAGAGGTTGAGGGGCACTGTCAATGAAATTGGTTGAAGGTTGGATGGACAAGGATCATCATCATCAAATTAAAGTTAATATTTAAGGTATAAAAATACCATATGGAGGATCATTCAATCCCTCACTCAGTCAAGAATTATATAATGACACGTATAGGCCTCTAAGGGGTACATACAGTTGATGAGGGTATTGGGTTATCAAAAGACTCTTTAGGGTGTTAATAAGGAATAAAACATTGTTAAGTGAATGAAACCATAACCTTAGTTAGGTTTAAGAGTATAAGGGATACAAATTATATAACCATAAAAAGAGAGTTGAAAAATCTACATACAGTAAGCACCTATAGTAGGGTTGAGGGTCTCTTTTAATGTTTTTAGGCTTGAGTCATCATCTTGGGTTAGTAAAGGCAAGCCTTATTTGGTATGAATTATTTTAAAACATAAATAATATCACCATTATGAGTTAATTATATGAAACAAGTTTTTTTTAATTTTATACATAGTCATATAAACTAAAGTACACCTACAACTAAGAAGGGCATACACAGTCAACATTTGCATGGATTCCTTGTCATTTGGAAGGTTTATGAGGAAGAAAGAGATTTGGGAGTAATTAATGAGTTTATATCACTTTAATAATGAACATTATGGTGTAAATAGGACATAAACATATGGAAACCATGCAAAGAGAGGTTTTAACAATACAACATATAGTCCATACTCAAAAGCCTATACATAGTCCACTTCTCAAAAGTTTGCCTTGGGGTTTTGGATGTTTAAAGGAGCTAAAAAGGTATGTTTGACTTAAAATTATGTACATAGGGTAATAATTACCCAAGGAGAACTCACATATATTTTTTTTAATGATAAAATATGGTACATATCCTCTATTTTGTCCCAAAAGTAGGCCACGTTTAGGCATGCACAGAGGCAAAGAATGATGGGAAAGTGACCAAATTGAGTGTTGAGTGGTATTGGAACAATTTTTTGTGATTTTTGATAATGAAATAAGGTATATTTATTTTGAAAAAACATTAATTAAGTATATTAATGATAATAAAATACTCTTAAGGTTTGGTAAGTGGCCATTTGTAGTCAAACCCCACTAACATAGACTAGGCCTTTTGCCCAACAGGTGGTCATTTCAACTTTCAAGGTCTAATGAAAATTAAAAATAATTTAAACATGTTCATATGGATATATTATATGCATTAAATATATTTATTTCCAGAATAAGTCACAAAGAAGCCATTTTTGGGTTCAAAAGCAAGACCAGGTGCACAGAATGAAGGAATCCACTTGAGAGGCCAAGTTTGAATGTTCACATCATCAAGGAGTTTTATCATGGGACCTAAAGGAGTTAGGGGATATTTTATGGGGTATTATACTTTAAAAATTTTATTTATTTCTCAGGTTGGATGTCACATTTTTATGAATCATCCTTAAGGGTGAAAACTGCCAAAAACCCTCCAAAAATTCTATTTTATACTAGTTTGCAATTTTTGAGTTGGATAGCCCACAAAACCATATATTTTTTTCATTAAAACTAAAAAATTGTGTAGGGGACTCTTATATGGTCCTTCACATGGTTTTTTTTGTGATTTCACTTGTATGGATTTGGGCAAGAATAGTACTTTTGAGCTTTATGAGCTAAAATGAATGTTTCAAGGAGTGTAGAAAGATGATAATTGATGTAAAAGGAATATTAAGACTTTTTTAACCTGATTAATCTAAAATAATAATAATAAATTATCAAAATGTGCCCAAACCATTCCATTGTTTTGGGCCAGTTAGAAAATGACTTTAAAAGACAATCCTTCTGAATGCCATTTCATGGTTTTGGTACTTTAAAGTGGTTACAAACCAAAAAAATTTAGATGGATTAGGGTGGAATAATGATAAAAGTTAATAAAAAACTTTTTTTAGGTTTCACACCTGTATGAGCTCCCAACAACAAAATTTCTCTTCTAGGGCTTAAAGGGCTAATTAGGCCTAATTTGGCAAGCTAAATGGGCTATAAAGCATATAAAATATTGGAGTTTGGAAATGAAATTTGGTAAGGGTATGTGGTAGAATAATTTTTATCTATAAAAATTCTTTTTTTTGCTTCATAACTTCTAGTTTCTCCAAGATAAGGACTTTTTAGGAAAATACGACTATAAGGAATATATGGAAAATGCATGATTTGAGTGTCAAATCAATATTTTTGGAGAAGTTGGCACTTTAAATAATCTTTAACCAGGTATAGTGTTTCCTAAAGGATCCATACATGGTTTAAAATTGTATTTTTAATTAAATATTGGAAAAAATCCTCCTTTTCCCTATATGACATAGTGCAAAATTAGCCTTTTGAGGGGGTTGAAGGATAAATAGGAGCATATAGCCTTTTAAAAAAGACTTATTAAGTTAATGAAGAATATTTTATTCCATATTAAATGTATAAATATTTAAAGGAAGATTTATAATGAGATAACTCTTTGGAAAAAGTCTCTAACAAGTGCAAATAGGACTCTTCCTCTTCCAAAGCACATGAGCAAGACAAAGTTAATTTATTGAAGGAGTCTCATAACCAACTCTTTACAAATGATATATCATCATTAATGATCATATATAAGGGTTAAAATAAAATAATTTAATGTAATTTAAGACCTACATCCATCTTGGATACCTATTCATCAAGGGAGACATGCAAGATAAAATCTAGGGGTTGGTGTAAGAAAATAAGCACTCTCCATGTGCTCAAAGCTTGACCAAACATAATGATAAGTATTATAATAACTATAAAAATTGAAAAAATTATTTTCCATTCCAATTTATTAATTAAAAATATTTTATAAGGTCAAATTTCTAAGTAACACTTTTGGAGGAGCTATTTGAAAGGACATTTTCTTAGTTTTGAGGCTTTTTTCTCCTTCTCTCTCCTCTCTCTCATTTTATCTATATGTAAGCCAATTTTTGGAATTAAAAAGGATTCTTAACCTGATTTTTGGAAATGAAATTATAAAATAACATTTTTTATTGCCTCTTTTGATAAATAAATATAAAATTCATACCTCCTCAAAAGCTTATTCTAGTGTATTTTAATGTTTTGATGGGAGTTGAAAGTGATAGTTCTTGCTTCCTCTCATATTATCCTTTCCTTAATACTTTTTTTAGGTTTTAATATAATAATTTAATGTTTCATAGTGTTATATAATCTTCTTGTTTGTATGTCAAGTGCAATCCTTCTTTAGTGTCTTTGAGAGACCTATTGAACAGGTTCCTTGGATCATGCATCAAGTCTTAACCTCTATTTGAAATATTGATGTTTTGAGACTTACATTTGAAAAGTGTAATAAATTTTATGTCCTAATTCATCCTCTTAGTTCATATTACACAAATTGAGGTCATATTTTGGTGTATCACCCCAATTAGATAGGTTTTCATTTAAATTTACCTTCTCCCTTTTCTTTTACAAGATGGTAGTGTAGAGTAGGGATCCTAATTGATACAACAGGTGGAGATATCCCTTATAATATAGAGATTAAATCCACATATTATGCCACACATATCCTAGGATTATCTCCATGTTACTTCAAATTGTGAATGCCTAAAACTACCTTCACAAGGGTGCAAGTCTAGAAGACACCATGTATATAACCATAGTTTCCCACATTTCCATAATAGTGAAAACAAATCAAAACAAAAAACCATAATACATGTTACATATATATTAATTAATCCATGTTATATATCTATGAATTTAAACAATAAAACCCTACCTTCTAAGGGAAATCAAGATCTACCAAAAATTATATTACCCTTTTCCAATCTAACTCAATATTCTTTTTTCCTCTTTCTACCATGTACCCTATGAATAAATTTCTCACTCTTTTATCTTATTTCATGATTAATTCATGATAACCAAACTTACCGACTCTCCACTAAAACTCCAAGTGATAATAATGAACTACGTGAATAAGTTGATAAATGAAACTAACATAAAACTCACAGTCATTTCATATTTTCTCATGCAATTGAAAGTAAAAGTGTTTATTTAGATAAGTGATTCAATTAAAACAAGTCAATGCCCAATTAAACCCTAAATTCATTAACTTTACATAATTATTATCCTTTTTAAACATTATAAACAATAATAATGATCTAAACCTTATGAATCTTTATAATGATTTTTACTAAATCTATTAAACATTCAAACTCCAATACCCATCATTATGATTATTATCAATAATATTGATTTTAATATTATAACATTGAATTCATAATATTCATTAAAACATTATAGTTTCCAATAATAAAAATAACTTAGCACATGGGCTATTTAAACATTATAAATAAACTAACACCCAAGCAATTAAGTCCCATTTCATTGGAATTTCTTTTATAAAACATGTGCTCCACACTCACACAATGTAAGCAAGACACTATCATTTATAAAAGATTCAAACACACACACACATAGATATATATGTATGTATATATATATATATATATATATATATATATATATATATATAAAGGTAGTCTCAAGGACACTCATATATTTCAAAGCATGATTTTAAGAAATATATATATATATATATATATATATATATATATATATATATATATATATATATATATATATATATATATATATCTAAAGGTAGTCTCAAGGACACTCATATGTTTCAAAGCATGATTTTAAGAAACATAATCATATCTAATAAGATAAGTAGGACAACACATATAAGAGTCCAAATCTCATATTAGAAAACAAAAAACCATTTAGCTATTAAATAAACAAATGAATATAAAATCATATTATACCATTGTAGCATGTGCACATTCTTAGTTTTCATTTTATCATCCCCCAATGCCTCCATCTATGCCACCATATCCAATGATGCCCTCCCTTATTGGAAATATGATTGTCATTGATGTCCAAAGGGACATTATGAGAATGTCATTGATGTTCAAGAATGAGTATTATGATTTGAGGATGTGAAAGGGAT
Organism: Torreya grandis; assembly: GCA_037957365.1. Taxonomy (NCBI): domain Eukaryota; kingdom Viridiplantae; phylum Streptophyta; class Pinopsida; order Cupressales; family Taxaceae; genus Torreya; species Torreya grandis. The sequence goes on along the minus strand of JARHVA010005083.1, from coordinate 85,713 downwards.
CCTATTAGTGGTAAAGGATGATTGGAATGCTTATGTGTATGATTATAATTCATCTAGTTCTTCATGTTGATCATCTAGACATTTTGGGTCTATGATAGGAAAATATGAGAATGTAAATTGTTGAAATTACCATTTCCATCTGTGGATAAGTCTGGGGGAGTTGGTCATATGGGTATTATAACATTAGCCCCTACTTGTTATGTACTATATTTAAAGTCATGCATTGAAGTGCATTAGGATATATGGAGATACAAACTAGGGAAAAAATACCTAGCCAAATTTATTAAATGGTTCAAGCAGATCCAAGTAAGCATGTTGATGAGGTCATCATTTACACACATGTAGGTGGTAGGATAAAATAATCAAATTGGTTTGTTCATTTTTTCCCTAGTTTATAAATGTTGAATCTATGGTCACACAATGTAGTGAAACAAAATATATGCATGGCAAAAGTTAGGCTCATAGGCATTTTGATAGTGTTTTCCCATAGTCAAATTTGTAGATTACAAGAAAAAACTAAGTAGGCATTTTTATAATGTAATATACTTCACGTATGAAGGGTTCAGGATAAAATGGATATATAGATGGAATACCCTATATAAGAGGATCTTATGCACTAAATTTTAGGTTATAGGACTAAGTGCTTAATCATATGTTGAAGATACAAAAAATCATAGAAAAGTCAATTTATCAAAGGGACCTCTGAGTAAACATGATAGTGACAAGTGTCAAAATCACACAACATTAAACAATAAATATATGGTGTGGTTCAATGTCAATTAGTCAATGATCATTGTGAGGATGTCAAGTGTCTCAATAGTAGGAAATGATAGTAATGTGTAGAAGGAACACACTAATGCCAAGTATCACATTCACTAGAGCTAAATAGAGATAAAGATTAAGCTTTTTAGAAGATCTAATGGTGAATTATTGATCATGTAAAGGATATCTAATTGAGCAAGTGGATTCAATGGGACAAAGTGCTCAAGGTTTATTGGCATAGTTACAAGATAAAGATTGAGCAAGTTTGTGAATATCAATGGAGCATAGTCATTCCAAAGATTTAGGAAGAAATGAGATGGGATAAATAGATCAATGTTTAACATCAAGACATAAGTAAATATCATGCTACTTTTAATATATAATGGCATGCAAGATATCAAATCGGGAAGATCAATGGATGCATATTAAATTTGAAAATTTAAAGTCTAAAAACATACATGGATCTAATGAAGAACATGATCTTGTTAGAGATTGATCAAATTAACATATTTTAAAGTTGAGTAGTTTAAATGAAGACCATCAAATCATGGTGCCAAACTTAAGATCAATGATAGATATTTATAGATATGATCAGTATAATGGTCAAATGTAGGAACCTATAGATAAACTATATATTATGATATAAATAATGAGATTGATTGATGAAATTGATCAAATTTATGTAATAATGCATGTGCATCAAAACTAGAGCCAAGTATATGCTACAAATAGTAATGAGACCAAGAATCATAGTGGTGGTGTATGAGTTCAAGACATGAGAAACTTACAGTTCAAAAGATAATGAAGTGAGTCCAGAACAGAGTGTGATGTGTTAGAAAACTAGTGTGAACATAGGGAAGATACAGAACCCTAGATCAAATTCTTATATATATGACATCTAGGATACATGAAAAAGTTATTAGAATTATTGTTATTACCAATTGAGTAGAGTTAGGTTGAGAGAGAGAGAGAGAGGTAGAGAGAAATACATTGATGAAGTGTGTCAAATAGATAAATATTAGAGACACAAAAATAGAGGAGCAAAGAGAAGAGAAGAGAAGATAATGTGCATAATATGAGTAGTTATAGACCATACCTATAGTATAAAAATAGAGGATTGGATTCATTTACAAATCTATATTATAATTTGGATTTGTAGCTCTAATATAGATCTGATAGGTTGGTACCATCAAATAAGCTGAGTTAATGCTCAGATTAAGGAGTGGGTGCTTCCTTAGAGTAGGTATTATTAAATTAAGGGGATCGGTGTCTCCTTAGGGTTAGTGTCCTTAAAAATGTAACCAGTGAGGTTATTTATTATGAGTTTGGATTAGAATAGTATATTCTAGCAGCTATTCTCATGGTGGTTTTCCCATATTGGGTTTATCACGGTATATCTAGTGATGTGTCTATTTGTGTGATTATGATCTATGCATATAGCTTTAATTTGTATTAAAAGGTTTTTAAAAGGACTAAGTTAATTAATATACTAATTCAACCCCCCTCCTAGTATATATTTATGTTTTAACAATTAGTATCAGATCCCAAGTTAATTAGATGAATATTAATTAGCTCAAGTAGATCTTGAAATGTTGAATACAAATGGCTAGTCAAGAAGAATCTTCATCAAACAAATCACCTCTCTTTGATGGATAATTTTTTTTATTTTGGATCATAAGAATAGAACCATATTTACCTTAATTATGTTTTAATGTAGGGATGTCTATGGTAAATGTATATAGAGCCCCTACTAAAAATCCTATTGATCATACTACCAATAAATCCTATGACAGAAATGCCAAAACAAACAATGCTATTCTCTATGGATTATCCAATTTAGAGTTTTTAAAAGTGATGCATTGTCAAAATACACAAGATATTTAGAAAAAACTAAAAATAATCTATGAAGGTGATGATAAGGTAAATCAGGCCAAGTTAAAAATATTTAAAGGCATGTTTAAGAGCCTAACGATCAATGAAGTAGAGAAAATTATAGACTACCTTCTTAGAGTAGATGAAATAGTCAATGAAATAAGAGGTCTTGGAGAAGAAATTGAAGATCCAGTCATTATCAAAAAGATCTTCAGAGCTATATCATCAAGGTATGATTGAAAAATATCTATAATAGATGAAGCAAGAGATCTAGATAAAATCATTATTGATGAGTTTCATGAAACCTTCACAACATATGAGATGAGAATTGGAGAGAGATAATTTTAAGAGAAAAGTTACATTTAAAGAATCCAAACTAGAGAAGGTAGAAGCACCTAAATCTGGATCTGAGGAGACTGATGAAGAATAAGCCAACATTGTTAGAAGATTGAGAAGAGGGTCTATAAAGTACAAAGGTAAGATACCCTTCAAATGCTTTAACTATGGTAAAGTATGAATTTTTTCTACTAAATGCTTTTATAACAAGAAGGATAAAATTTAACAAGAAGATAATAGTAAAAAGGTGAAACCTCACTATTCCAAGGAGAATAAATTCTTTTAAAATACGAAAGGAATATACACAAAAGAAGATAATGATTCATTGGATGACAATGATAATTCATATGATGAACATGACTTGCCTTTATGTCTAAGGAAATGGAGGTCCTATTCATGATAATAGGATCAACTTCTATGGATCAAGAATAAGTTGAAGAATCAAATGAAGAAAAAGAAGAAATAAAAGTGGATCTAGAGTGTGAACTCATCTGTGCTTTAGAGTAAATTGAAAAGATGAGAAAAGAGAGCTCAAAATAGAATAATCTTGGACCAAAGGAATTTGATAAAATCTCCAAAAGTCTTGAAAAATATGTTATATAGTGGTTAGCTAAAAGACACAAGTTACAGAGGCTAAAATAATAGAATATGTAGTAAAACTTTAACTACAATCTAAATCTAATGACTGCATGAAGTTAGAAGTAGAAATAGTGGCTTTGAGAAAAGAGCTTGGAAAAGATAAAAGATAACTAGACAAAATTCTAAAGTTTATATGAGGATCAGACATTCTTGATGAATTTATCAATTTTCAAAAGCCTCCAAAAGAGAGATCAGGTATTGGTTATGAAAAAGGAAAAAGTTCATAACTAGTACATATGCTAACCTATATGACAACTTCAAATCAGAAGGAAAATTAGGAAAAAAGAAAGAGAAAGCTTGAAAGGATACAAACATAGACTTAAACATAGTTGATGTGAGTAAATATAAAAGAGAAAATAAGGTTGAAGAAAAGAATAATACAAAGGTATTTGATGCAGATGTATACGCACAAGTGTGAGACTTGAAGAAGCTAGAGTTTAGAAGAGCTCTTCATACTACACCAAGAAAGGCTATGACCAAGTATTCCTCATCTTTCTATGGTTAGTGTTAGACCTATAATCATTTTTTTCATAGGGCTATTTATTTTAGAGTTGTGCCTAAAAGGAGAATAAATTTTAAAAGAATAAATTCATTTTATCCCTTATTAGAAACAAATGTAATATGTTATAATTGTAATTATTTTGGTCACATATCTAAAAAATGTAGAAAAAAATTTGTAGGACCAAAAACATAAAGTAAGAAAAAATACATGCCTCCCAATGTGAATAAAGGTTCACAAATCTCTAAAAAGGAGAAAAGGAAGCCAAACAAGAAACCCAAGGATGTGTGGAGAGTGAAAAATCAATCTATGATTGCTCAAATTGCACTCCATGCCAAGGAGTAGAATTTGTGGGTGATAAACAAAGGTTGCTCAAAACATATGACTGGTAAAAAGAGTAAGTTCATCAAATTGAGAAAATGTAAGGATATATCAGCTTGGGAGACAACACTATAGTAAAGATTAGAGGTAAAGGAACCTTGAACATAGATGCAAAATTTCCTGCACATGATGTCTTTTATGTTGAATGATTAAAACATAACCTATCAAGTGCCAACCAAATATGTGACAATGGATATAAGGTCACATTTAATGTAGATGTTTGTAAGTTAAAAATAACTTGAAGAATAGTTACATAAGGGAAAAGAACTAAAATCAATATCTATAATCTTATTAAAGTGAATGGTAATAGCTTCCTAATAGGAAAGTTTGATGAGAGTTGGTTATGGTATAGAAGAATTAGTCATGTTAAAATTGATAACCTAGTCAAAGTAAGCACAAAAAAGTGTGTCAAACACATTCATAAGATAACCAAACTAGCAGACACCATTTGTAAGGAATGTCAACTAGGAAAGAAAACAATGGTTAGATTTCAAACAAATGAGTATGCAACTACAAAGCCTCTAGAAATAATTCATACTGATCTTTGTGGTCCTACTAAGATAATAGGATATAAAGGAGAGATATACTAAATGTCTTTTTTATATTGTTACTCAATAATGACATGAGCAACCTTTCTAAAGGACAAGCCATATGCATTTGAGAGATTTAATATATTTAGGGCCATGGTGGAGAATGAGATTGGACAAAAAATCAAATGCTTAAGATATGATAAAGGTGGAAAATTCACCTCAAATAAGTTCATAGAGTATTGTGAGAAGCACGGGATTAAAAGCCATTACTATATGGCAAAGACTCCAAAATAGAATGGAGTTGTTGAGAGAAAGAACAATAAAGTTAGAACAATGTTAAAAGAGGCTAAGTTACCTGATGGATAGTAGAAAGAATCAATCCAAAAAATAGTATACATTTTTGATAGAGTTTAATTGAGGGTAAATATTGATAAAATTCCCTATGAGCTATGGTATGGATATCCTACCTCTATTAAGTACTTCAGAGTGTTTGGAAGCAAATGACACACCAAGAGGAGGAAAAATTGGGAAGATTTGAGTCAAGATGTGATGAAGGAATATTTCTTGGATATTTCACTCAAAGAAAATCTTACATATGTTATAATAAATTGCTACACAAGATTGTAGAGAGCGTCAATGTCAAGGTTAAAGAAGGCATGAAACATTTGAACCTGACAAAGAAATCTATAATGAGGAATTAGATTTTAAAGATGAATAAACTAATGAAGATCATGAGAAATTAAATGAAAAGGTAACTCTAAGATTCATTCAAAAGGACCATCCTATAGAGTAGATCATTGGTAATAAGAATGAAGGAGTTTAGACAAGGAGAAGAGCTATAATGAATAAGGAGCAAGTAAGTTTTGCTCTAATGTCTAAAATTGAGCCTAAGAGCTATGTTGAAGCCAATAAGGATGAGAATTTGATAAAATAAATGGAAGAAGAAATGAGACAAATTAAAAAGAATAAAACATCAAAATTAGTCCCAAGACCCTCAAGAAAGAATGTGATAGGTACAAAGTGGGTCTTTAGAAATAAGCTCAATGTGGATGGAGCTATCATAAGAAATAAGGAAATATTGGTGTAGAAAGGATATGCACAAGTTAAGGGCATAGATTTTGAGGAAACATTTGTTCTAGTTACTAGTTTCGAAGCTATAAGAATGTTTCTAACTTTCTCTATTTACAATAAAGTCAAAGTCTATCAAATGGATGTTAAGTCTACTTTCTTGAATGGAAACCTAGAAAAAGAAGTTTAGATAGAACAAACTAAATGTTTTCAGTTGTAAGAGGAATAGTATTATGTTTGTAGACTGAATAAAGCTTTGTATGGTCTAAAATAGGCACTTAGAGTATGGTATTCAAGATTGGACTAGTACCTACGACAATAAGGTTTCAACAAAGGATGTGCAAACATCAATCTGTACTTCAAATTAGAAGGTGAGTATATGTTGATTGTTATCATTTATATAGATGACATCATCTTTAGTGTTATAAACAACAAAATGTGTAAAGAATTTGCTACACAAATGATCTAAGAAACATTCCAGGTGACAATTCAAGTGATGGTTCTAGCCCAATTGGTGGCAAAATTTATGGGAGCCATAACTTTTTCACCATAGCTCCATTTGACTCCCTGTTTGAACCATTGGAAAGATAAGAATGAGGAGAATGAAGTGAGATGGCATTGAGATCTACTCAATGGATTTTTACCCCTAAAAACCAATGGAAGTGCCATAATTTTTAATTTTAGTAGTGCAATCTAAAAATAGTAATTCCTCAAATTCTATATTGTTGTAAATAGTGGAAGTCGAACCACTTAATGTACCTCAAGAATGGTGACCTTCCACATCTTCCTCCTACCTTAAAAACATGTATAAATGAAGATTTAACCCAAAATGGAAATTAGACATCTCTTCTTAGAGATAGGCATATGTTTGGGTCTACAAATTTAAGGAATAAAACATCTCTTCTCAGAGATAACATTATTGTTATTGTGTTTTTCTTGTTACTTGAATTATCTTTCAACCAAAGATTTTGAGTTTTTATTAATGGTGTCAAAGTGGTTTGTCTTTAGAGTGTATGATCCTGAAGATGAGGTTAGATTATAGGAATCTTGGATGGAAAATAGAACTAATAGACTATCCACTTATTTACTTCAAATGACTTCAAATGACAGATAACACTGAGACATCTGATCCTTTCAAGGAAATAGTGAAGGAATCCCTATAGTAACAATAAGTGCAGATGCTAATTTTTTTTCCAAAATTCTCTAACAAATTCCTATGGGAAATTTTGGCTCCTCATCTACAACCTCACATCCTTTCAGTGCCTCAAAACCCTTCAAAGTTTAGGTGAATTTTGATATCCCTACATTTGAAGGCAAAATCAATGTTGATGCAGTAGAAAATTGGTTGGATCAATTGTCATCTTATTTTTCTATAAATAAATTCACCAATAAAGAGAAGATAACTTTTTCTCTTTTAAAAGTATCATTACCTATCAAAAATTGGTGGGAAGTATATAAAAAGAGATTCTGTACAGATGATATTGGCCTTGAGGTAGAACCTACCTGGGATGATTTCATAGAAGATATAAAGGAATAATACTACCCCATTGGATCATATTATGATATATATAGAGTGGCAACAACTTTTCCAAGGTAAGGAATAATGTATTCAAGATTACACTAATATTTTTCATTTTCTATTTGTGGGATTAGGCATCTAAGAAAGTGAGAAACACAAGGTTCTCAAATATCATGGTGGACTACAATGGTACATATGGGGAGAAATGGAACTCTTCAATTTGGAAACCCTCAGTGAGGCATACAAATTCATAGTGAAGATTGAGAAAAAAACATGGAAGATTGAATAGGAAGAGTCAGCCTTCAAAATAAAAAAATGAAAAATAAGGTCAAACACAAGACAAAATTGGAAGCAAAAGGAAGGAAAGACTAGGAAGTGGTGTGATTATCACAAATTTGGAACTCACTCCAAAGAAGAATGTTGAGCCATCAAGTCCTTGATTTTTGAGTCACAATCCTCAACATCTACTACTCTACCTCATACATAGCCTACAATTGAAGAGGATGAAGAAGAGATTGTATATGTTGATCCTAATTCCATCCTTGATTTATCACATAACCATAAGGAGAGGCGAGATGATAAGGAGATGTTGTTTCATTCTAAGTTATGGGTGAAAGGTAAGCCTTTGCATTTCATTCTTGATAGTGGGAGTTAAAAGAGCTTAATGTCTATTAATGTTGTGAAAAGCCTAAATTTTTCTATGAAGCCTCACCCAAAGCCATACAGTATTGGATGGTTGAGTCCAAGGAGAAACCTTTATGTCACCCACCAATGTCTTCTCTCATATGCAATAAAAATTTTCCAAGATGACGTCTTGTGTGATGTGGTCAATCTAGATGTTTTTGATGTACTCTTTGGTCAGCCATTCATGTATGATCGATATGGCATATATGAATCAAGAACACAAAGGATCACTCTCACTCTTGGAATACAGTGCTACAGGGTACTAGAGCTACCACCTTCTACATCTATCTCCCTAGTTAGTGCCAAGAAACTTGTTCTCATGATGGTCAAGCCACAAGAATATAAAAGGGTTGATGTTGTAGCCTTGACTATAAAAACAATATAAAAAAATTTCAATAGATAAAAATTTGAATAAGTTCATGGAATTCCATATATAGATTAATGGTCAGATAGAAATGGTGAACAATCAAGCCCTACATAGCACCACAAAGTATAGCTCTACAAAGCACAATCCATTCTAAGTATTCATTAGGAATCAAATCAAAACACAAATAACACACTTGATGACAAATATTGATGTCATGGGGACCATTGATTCTCAAGGAGGGAGGAATGATCCGATCAACATTCTAGGTGACAATTCGGGTGATGGTTCTACCCCAATTGGTGGTAGAACTTTTGGGAGCCATAAATTTTGCACCATAACTTTGTTTGACTCCCCATTTGAACCATTGGAAAGATGAGAATGTATTGAGATGGCATTGATATTTGATCAATAGATTTTTACCCCTAAAAACCCAATGGAAGTGCTCTAAATTTCAATTTTAGTAGTGTAGTCTAAAAATAGTAAGTTTCAAAAAATAGTAATTCCTCAAATTTTGTATTATTATAAATCATGAAAGTCAAACCACTTAATTTCCCTTGAGATTTGTGACCTTCCACATCATCCTCCTACCTTCAAAACATGTATAAATGAATATGTAACTTGAAATGGAAATTAGATATCTCTTTTCAGAGATAAGCATATGTTTGGGTCTAGAAATTTAATTAATAAAACATCTCTTCTTAGAGATAGCATTATTGTTATTCTGTTGTTCTTATTAATTTAATTATCTTTCAACTAAATATTTTGTGTTTTTGATCAAAAATTACAATGTGAGTTTGAGATGTCTATGCCAAGAGAACTTTCTTTCTTCTTTGGTCTACAAATAACACAATCTGATGAAGGGATATTCATATTCCAAACCAAGTATGTAAAGAAAATGCTTAATAATTTTTAAATGGAAGACAACAAGCTAGTTGGTACTCCAATTATATATGGATATAATTTTAGCAAAGAGGATGATTCCCTTAATGTACATCAGACTATTATAGATCAATGATAGGTAGCTTGTTATAGCTAACTGCAACAAGACCTGATATCATGTAAGAAACATGCATGGTTGAAAGATTTCAAGATGATCCTAAAAAATCACATGTCAATGTAGTGAAAATAATATTTATATATATCAAGAAAATAATTGGATATGGATTGTGGTATCCCAAAGGTGAAGATTTCACTTTGATAGCATATACAGATGTTTATTGGGCAAGTTGTGTTGATGATAAAAGAATCACTAGTGACAATGAATTCTTCCTTGGAAACATATTTTTTTCATGGTTGAACAAAAATAAAGAGTCAATTTATCTTTATAAATTAGAAGTAGATTATGTTGTAGTAGTGGCATGTTGTAATCAAGTCTTGTGGATCCAAAAAACACTCAAAGACATTGAGTATACATCACCTATCTCTATTCTTTATGACAATTCAAGTTCTATTGACATATCAAAGAATCCAATGATGCATTATAGAACCAAGCAGATATAAATCATCATTTTTTAATATATAAGGTTGAAAATAAAGAGGTCATAATCAAATATGTGCCAAATAAAGATCAAATTGCAAACATATTCACCAAACCTCTTCCCAAGGAATAATTTTAATATCTGAGATAGAAGTTGGGAGTAGTGGTTCATACACCACATCACTAGATCTTAGTGATAGCAAAAGAGTCTAGGGGAGAATCATAGAAGACTTATTAATACTTAGAAGAAGAGAGAAAAGGTTAACATAGATATGCATACATTTACAAATTTGTAATGAGTTGATGGTTGTAGATTCTTGGAAAAACTATTTTATCTAATAAAGGGGGAGAAACATTTGGAAAAATAGTCAAAAAGAGTCCCTATACCATTTATGTCAAAGGGGGAGAAGAAGAAAAAAATTTCTCTACACAAGTTTGGATAAAAATTTAAAATGTCAAAGAAGTAGAGAAATTGTCCACATTGAGTATTAGTCAAATATGTCATTACCTAAGGGGGAGCAAGTTTGATATGAACAGCTTCAGTTCATACTCATCAAAAGCCAATGCAAGCAATGATAAAGAAGGATCAGAATATTAGAAGATTAGAGAATTTAGTTTTCCATCAATGAAAAAGGGGGAGATTGTTGGAAATATGATTTTCATTGATGTCAAAAGTGATATTATGAGCATGTCATTGATGTTCATGACTAAGTATTATGATTTCAGGATGTGCAAGGGATCCTCTCAAAGTTCAAGGATGATTGGAATGATTTTATGCATGAGTGGAATTCATCTAGTTATTTATATTGATCATCTAGACATTTTGGGTTTATGACAGGAAAATCAAAGATGGCAATTTGTTGACATCACCATTACCACATGTGGATGAGTCTAGGGGAGTTGGTCATATGGTTGTGATCACATTAGTCCATAGTTACTATGAGATATATTTAAAGTTATGCATTTAATCTTGGTATAAGATATGGGGATGAAAATTTGGATACACAAACAAAATTCAATAATTTTCCATACTTATCAAAATTTGCAAAAAAGTTCAACCAGAGCCAAGTAAACATGTTGATGAGGTTAGCCTTTACAAAAATATAGGTGGTAGGATAAAATTATCAAATGGGTTTATTAAATTTTGTGCATGGATTATATGAAATGAATCTTAGGTCATTCTATGTATCATGAAAAAAGATATTCATGAGTAAATTTGGGCTCCCAGGCATTTTGACAGTGTTTTCCCACACTTGGTCAAATTTGTAGATTGTGAGGAAACGTTGAGCATGTATTTTTATAATGTCATATCCTACATGTATGAAGGCTTCAAGATAAAATGGATATATTGATGTAATAACCTATATAATAGGATCTTATGTGTTAAATTATAGGTCATGCAACTAATTGTGACAAGAGTTATGTAAGAACAAAATTGGCCTTCTAAGCAAGTTTTTGGCATAGTTAGCTCTGTGGTAGAATAATCTAAGTGAGAATATTAATGATAGTATATCTCACACACATGAAAACTTTAAGAATAAATGAGTATGTGGGTTTGTTTATTACCATTATTAGTTTATATGGTCCAAATTTTAGAACAGGTAGATGATCAAAACAAAATATATGAAGGTGTAAAGTTACCCTTCTAGGCATAATTGAGATGGTCTCCATACTTAGTCAAATTTACACAAGGTAAAGTTCAATATAGTTAAAAGATAAATGTTTAGAACTTAATTATATGTTGAATATCTAAAGAATCATAGTAAATTCAATTTATCAAAGAGACCTTCAAGTAAACACACTAGTGACAAGTATCACAATCATAGAGTATTGAGTAGTAAATATATGATGCAATTTAAAGTCAATTAGTCAATGATAAATTTTAGGATGCCAAGTGTCTCAATAGTGTGAACTAATAATAATTTAAAGAAGGTACATGTTAATGCCAAGTGTTACATTCATGGGATTTAAGTAGAGATAAAGATGTAGCTTGTCAAAAGATCTAATGGTGAATAGGTGATCATACAAAGGAGATCCAATGGAGCGAGTAGACTCAATGGGATAAAGTGTTTGAGGTTTATTAACACATTAGTGAATTAAATATCAATTTTATAAATATCAATATAGCATAATCATTTCAACAACTCAAGAAGTAGTGAGATGGGATAAATATATTGATGTTTAACATCAATATAGAAGTAAATATCATGCTAGTTTTAATATCTAATGGCACATGAGAGCTCAGATCAAGAAGATCAATAGAGATATTTTAAAGTTAAATAGTTAAATTCTAGAAGTGTACATGGATCCAACAAAGAGTGTAAGCCTATTAGATATTGATCAAATAAATGCATTTTAAAGTTGAGCATTTTAAACAAAGACCATCAAATCATGGTGCCAAACTTAAGATCAATGATCAATATTTAAAGATATAATCATTCTAATGGTCAAGCACAAAAACATGTAGGTAAGCCATATATTATGATACAAACAATGAGATTAATTGTTATAATCGATCAAATCTAAGAGATAATATATAAGTGCATCAAAAATAGATCCCATTATATACTAAAGATAGTAATGGGACCAAGAATCATGATGTTAGTGCATGAGTTCAAGATGTGGGAAACTTACAGTTCAAGAGATAGTGAACTAAGTCTAGAATAGAGTGTGATGTGTTAGCAAACTAGTGTGAACATAGAGAAGATATATAACCCTAGATCAAATGCTTATATATATGACATATAAGATACAGGAAAAAGTTGTTGGAGCTATTGCTATAGCCTATTGAGTAGAGTAAATTTGAGAGAGAGGGGTAGAGAGTAAGAGATTGATGAAGTGTGTCAAATAGATAAATATTAGAGACATAAAACTAGAGGAGTAGAGAGAAGAGAATATAAGAGAATGTGTAGAGTTTGAGCAGTTATAAACCAAACTTGTAATATAAAATAGAGGATTGGATTTATTTATGAATCTATATCATAATTTGGAGTCGTGGCTCCATTATAGATATGATAGGTTGGTGTCATTAGATAAGATAAGTTAGTGCTTAGATTAGGGAGTGGGTGCTTATTTAGAGTAGCTGATATTAAATCAAGGGGATTAGTGTCTCTTTAGAGCTGGTGCCCTTAAATATTGTAACTAGTGAAGTTCTTTATTGTGAGGTTAGATTAGAGTGGTATATTTTAGCATCTATTCTCATGGTGGTTTTCCCATATTGGGAATTCCATGGTATATCTAGTGTTGTGTCTATTTATGTGATTGTGATCTATGCATTAAAAGGTTTTTAAAAGGACTAAGTTAATCAATATACTGATTCACCCCCTCTAGTATGTAGTTATGTTCCAAAATCCCTCTATCATAGTGTGAGGGATGGATATATCTTGCATCAACCTCAAAAAAAGAAATGTATTTATCTTAAATCAATATAAAATCCATAATATACATATATAATGAACTAAATGAACAGGAGCATCACATACCTAACATACAAGTATAGCTGACTCAACTAGTTAACGATCATGTAATTAAGAAATATATAACTATCCATACATCAATATATAAAATCTAGCTTAACAAAAATAGTAATTATCCAAATAATAACCATAAAATCCATTTATTAGTGTGATCAAGGAATGTGAGAAAGAGAGGAGGTTAGATCAAGTGTTAGTCCATAAAACAATGAAATCAACATACAAGCATATTGACATCTCTAATCCTAGATCTTAGGGGGAGCTTAATAAACAAAAAACAATTGAAAACCTAAATAAAATTCAAAGAAAAACAATATTTACCTTCCTTGAGAGATCTAAATGATTTCTTTGTTGGCTTACTCAGATTATGCATAAGAAGTCTTCTTCAATGACATATGGCTAACATCATCTCCTATATACACCATTGTTGATTTCTTGGCTTAATTGATATGGCTTGCCTTAATTTCAACATTTTAACACTATGATTTTAGTTTCATGAATCTATTCCTTCATTATAACTCTACTTTGATTGAGCTCTCTAAATGAAGAGTTCTAGACATTATTTTGTAGGATTTCAAATCCCTTAGAATGGGTTAAATCTAACCATGGTTGATTTTACTAACTTTGATTGAGTTTGGAATATTCCTAGAATATTATTTTAGATATTTTAATCAAGTGACAACTCCCAAAGGTAATGAGTGTGTTCTATAATGTTCTAAGATGCTCTTGAATTTCATTTTTAGTAATTTATTTAATTTATTTATTAGTTCATGGGTGAACTCAATTAGGATTTGAAATTGATTTAACTTGATAATTGATTTTAATTAGGGTGTGAAAGTTAATTAATTCTTCTTAGGAATTTGGTCATTTGTTTGATTTTTATTAATTTAATGTGTGTATTTGCCTTGTTTAATTGATTTAATAGGCTAAATTGATTTAATTCAAGGTTAAAAAGCCAAATTCGAGACTAATAGAAATTCTTCAGCTAGGTATTCAATGATTGGAAAGAATTAGTCTAAAGTTAGATATGAAGCCATTAGTGGCCAAATTTGCATGTCTACAATTTGCCCCTATTTGGGAAGATGTTGCAAGCTATAAGCATAGTAACATATTTTCAAAGAATAAAATGGTTCTTTATTATTATAATTGCAATGGTAATGAAGCATGGGTTGGTAAATGATCCCTCAAAAGAAAGAAGAAAAATGAGGGGACCAAAAAATGAATATGATGGGGTGATAACACAATTATTTACCCAAAGTTGGGAAAAATCATTGATAAATGAAAGTGGGATAGTGTACAATGGTTTTCCAAAAGGTGATTATAAAGAATTATACCCTTATAATGTCAATGTGGTATGATAACACAATGATTTGCCCTAGTAGGCAATATAATCATTGAGAATATGGAGCTGCCCTAGTTAGAATAAACAAACAAGAATGGAAAATTGGTGATAACATAATGATTTTTCCCAATAGGCAATATAATCATTGATAATGCATGTGGGACAGTGTACAGTGCTAATGCAATATATCTTGATATTGAAAAACATGATTGATGGATGATGATTAATAAGTTGATACAAAGGATAAAGATGAATTAGGACAACCTATTAGTAGGGAGATGCTCATCTAAACTAATAAGGTTGAAATTATTTTGTTACTTAATTAATCTACTTGGGATATGATTGGGTATTGGATTAGAATTGTTGTTGATGTCAGTGTTAAGGAGATGGTGATGCTACATTGGTGTTGTAGACCTCTCAAAGCTACTTTTTATTGTAGAATTTGATGGTATGCCTCATGATAGAACACTATGGGGGCTTGGCCAAAATATTCATATGGACTGACTCCTAATATCCAATACTCAATGAAAAATAATTACACCAATGATAAAAACCATGATGATAATGTAGACATATATATATATATATATATATATATATATATATATATATATATATATATATATATATATATATATATATTTAAGAATAATGTCCAAGGAATCACCTAATGAACACAAATACACAAAATCAAGGACACAATGTTGAAAGCAAAAAAACAAGCACACAAACAAATAAATAAAATAGACAAACAAAGAAACAAGAAAGATAAATTAAAAAAAAACAAAAAATTTTTAGTCCCTATGTTAGTATAAACAACATGATGAACATTGGCCCTAAAAAATAAGAAAAAACTAAACAAAAAAAAACAATATGGGGGAATATAAGAAAATGAAGGGGGTGGTCGAGTTGTCTCCATATGCACTAGGCAAGTGGGCCTACATAGTTCCATGGATATGATGATTCAATGAAATTTTAGGCCGAATGTAGTTCTCCCAAGAAATGGGAAGAAAAAGATGATTGATGGAAAAAATTTATCATGGATGTGATAGAATAATATGGATTAACTCATAAAATGGGGATAGTTTAGGATAAATGGCCAAAAAGGATGGGGAAACTAAGGAACAAGTGGCTTGTTTATGACTTAGTGAGGGTTCCAAGAATCATCAAGGCAAAGAAGTGGTCAATGTTTTTGGTTTATATAAATGTTTTTGGATGTTTTGAAGCATCTCAACTCAATCAAGAATGATGAGACACTAAAATGGTCCAAGCTCACAAAATGGTGAGAGTGTTATAACTTTAATTGATTCTCACAAAATGGCAAGAGCATGAGAAGTTGAAATGATGCTCTCAAAATGGTGAGTGTTATAACTTGAAATGATGTTCACAAAATGTTGAGAGTGTTATAAATTGATGTGATTCTCACAAAATGATGAAAACATGGCTAAATGGGGACTAAAATAACCTCAACGTGAATCAAACATGACCCACATAGTCCCAAAATGGCTTTATCTCAAAGTAGTTCACCTCACAGTGGAGGAATCTGACTAGTGTAATAGTCAATTCAAACACAATAGGAATAGTTGGTATGATGGCATAGTATGACATAGGAATGGCTAGGTGATATGTCAAGGCATAATAAATAAATGTTTCCCCTAGTTTTCCCATAAGTGGTTATAACTAGGATACAACTTATACATTAATGATACCAATTTTTCGCAGTAGGCAATAAATTAGTATGAAGACCGATGAACACTGATTTGCCCCAGTAGGCAATATAATCAGGCTCACATAAATAAACTTGATAAGAAGGGAATATGAAATGAAAGATGTAACTACCAAAACTTCTATCATACTACTCCAAAATACTACCTTTGTTTGAATGGTTGAAAAAACTACTAAAACTAGTCTGATTTTGTGTGCTAAAAATGTGAAACTAATGGATGAACCAAGGTCAAATGGGCTAGGTTGAAAGGATTCAAAACATGTTTGGTCGAGTATGAATGGAATGGTTGGATGGTATGGTTGGAATGTCAAAATGAGAGGATGGTAGAACAAATAGTTTAACAATGGTATAAATAAGAATATTGATAATATGGTAAAAATTCAAATGGTATTTATAGATGATACATCAAGTTACTCAAGCATAGTACCACTTCAGGTTCATTATCATTTGGTGTGGTGAGCTTGTATGATCCAACTCCATAGTCTATAGTGATAATGAAAGGACCTACCTAGTTCTGTTTGAACTTTCCTTTATGTTTATTTTCATTTGTGGTATTCTTTTGGTTCTTTTTTAGGACAAGATCACCAAGTTCAAATGTTATATGTTTTACACACTGATTGTATTGACCCCAATGTTGATTCTGATAAGCATACAAATTTTTAATATCATATATCTGCTTCTCATCAAGTGAATATAACTCTTTTAGGTGAGTTAATTGATAGTCATTATCATCAAGAACATGCTTGAAAGATATATGTAATGAAGGAAACTTAGCCTCAATGGGAAATATGGATTTAGTGTCATAAATAAGTGAGTATGGAGTGGATCTTGTAGGTTTATGATGATTGATATGGTATGCCCAAAGGGTATGAAATATGTAAAGGTGTCAATCATGACCGACATCATTGATAATATTTTTGAGAATGTTGACTATGGTTTTGTTTGATGCTTTAGCCTGGCCATTACCTTGAGGGTAATATGCCTTTGAAAAGTGTTGCATGATCTTGTATTCAAAACATAGCTTTTTGACATCCTTGTTCTTAACTTATCCTCCATTATCAGATATAATATCAAAAGGGATATCATAGTGGTAGATGAGATGGTTAAAGATTAATTTTGAATTTTTTTTCAAGTCACATAAGTGAGGGGTATAGCTTCAACCCACTTAGTGAAATATTCAGTGGTGGTGAGAATGTGTTTATGGTTGTCTGATGAGGTGGGGTTTATCTTCCTAGTTAGGTCAATGCCCCACATATAAAATGTCCATGCTGTCAGCATTGGTTTTAAGGTCTTGATGGGTGCATGAATCCAATTAGCATGCCATTGACACTTTTCACATTTTTTGACATATGCAGTTGCATCTACATCCATTATAGGCCAATAGTAACCAATACACAAGAGATTTTTTGATAGGACTACCCCACTGGTATGTTTAGCACATAATCATTCATGAACTTGTCATAACACTAATATAGATCCTACTTAAGGTCAAAAACAAAGAAAAGTTACATTAAAACTAGGGTGGTATAGGGTTGGTCTAAGTAGGGTGTAACATTGGTCATTATTGATGAAAGCTTTGGTTTATTTATAAGATAAGTCTGGTGGGAGGATTTGATCATGTAAATAGGCATATAGGTTTGAGTACCAATTAGATTTGGGACCCAAAATATCACATATTATTGCAACAGTTAAAGGTTCATGAACTGGTGTTATTATATTTTCTACAAGAAATTGATACTGACTGGTTGTGTCTACATGATGAATCATGATCCAATGGTATCCATGGCATCTGTTATTATTTTTATCACTCCTGGTATATGCTCAAATTAAATGTTGGTGATCTAGTGCTTGAGAGTGTTAACCATTGCCTTATATATAACCAACTTGTCATCTTTAGTTTATAAGTGGTTTGTAACCTGATTGATGATTAATTGAGAATAACCATAAACTATTATATGACATGTGTTCCTTTTTAATACCTATTGAAGCCCTACAATGAGTGTTTCATATTTTTCTATGTTATCAGTATAAGGAAAGATGATTTTAAATGAATTGGGGATTAGATCCTTGTGAGGCATTATGAATAAAAGGCCTATCCCTGATCCATGTGCAGCGAATCATCCATCAAAATATATCTTCTAGGGATGCTCCTTAATAGGTGTTTCAATTATGGTCATGATGGATTCATCAATAAATTAGAATGTTAATGGATCTATGTCTTCAAGAGGTTCTTAAACAAGGTGATTTGTAAGAACTTGCCCCTTAATTAATTTTTAGTTTACATACTCCATCTTAAACTCACTGAGTAGCATGATCAATTTGGCCATATGGCCTTGTAAATTTGTTTTTTATAGTAGATACTTAAGTACATCTACTTTGTAAATAACCATGGTTTTATTGTTCAACATGTAGTGGCATAGTTTCTAAGCTACAAAGACCATAATGAGATAATCTTTTTTGATGGGTGTATAGCTATAATCATACATAACTAGTGTATGAATTAGATAGTACACTCCATGATCTTTTCCTTTGTAATCATGTTGAGATATAAGTGCCCCAAAAACATTATCAATATCAGAAAGATATAACAAGAATAGTTTCCCTAGTATCAGAGGCAATAGAACTGGGGGATTCATGAGATAGTCCTTTAGCTACTAAAAATCCTTTTGAAAATCATTATCCCAATGAAATGTGACACCTTTATTTAGTAGGTGTGTAAATGGATGGAACTTGTCTGATAATTGAGATATGAAGTGTTCAATGGATTGGATCTTGAACTAAAAACTATAGAGCTAATTTAGATTAGTCAATGGTAGCATCTCTATTATGGATCTTACTTTAATTGGATCGACTTAAACACCCCTATGAGACATGATGAAGCCCAATAATTTTATTGATGTAATTCCAAACACACACTTCTTGGGGTTGAGCATAACTTTTTATTCTTGTATTTGCTCAAATATCCTCCTTAATGTTATTGGATGGTCAACCCTAGTTTTGGATTTGTCTAGTATATCATTGACATAGTCATCAATAGTGTCATGCATCATATCATGAAATATGAATGTCACAACTCTTTGATAAGTGACCTTTGCATTATTAAGGCCAAATGACATGACTTGATAATATAATGTTCCCCATGGAGTGGTGAATGTTGTTTTGTGTTGGTCTTTTGGTGTTATTCTAATTTGATTCTAACCTAAAAAGCTATCCATTAGTGAAATCATTTCATAACCCATTGTGGAGTCAACTATCATGTCAATGTTAGGCAATGAAAACTCATCCTTAGGGCATGGTTTGCTAATGTCATAAAAATTAGTACATATTTTGATTCCCTCTAGTTTTTAATTGGTAGGTAATGTATTAAAAGTCCATTCAAAGTAGTTGTAGTTAATTGGTCTAATACATCTTACCTATAAGAGTTTATCTAACTCTTTCTTCATTAATATAGCAATGCAAGGATGCATTTTGTGCCACTTTTGTTTTACTAGTTTAGCATCAAGATTGACAAGAAGGTGGTACAGAACCAAGGTAGGGTCTAAAACAAGCATGTAAAAATATGGCCAAGTAAATATATCTATAAACTCTCTCAACAGGGCTATGAAGACTTCAAACTCCTTCTCAGTATGGGATACACCTAGCTTGATCCACTTTGGATCATCTAGGGACTTTATGTTAACTTTTATTATATCTTTGACTAGAAAAGTTGAGCCATCATCAAGGATAGTTGGTAATGATTTGAACTAATTGGTAACGTTGGAGTTGTCTGTTAGGACTAGTTATTTGACAAGCTCTCCAAGACATGACAAATTAGAATATCCTAATGGAAGATTAGGGGATATGACCAAGATAGTCAAAAATTATTGTATGACTTGATCAAAGGCTTCTTGCCTTCAATATTAAATTAAGACCCATTATCATGTTTTTATTAGCATCCTCTTAAATGATTTAATTAAAAGCTTATTGTTCTTTAGGTTTGAACTCAGATCCATAGTGAACTTCATAATTTTTAGTTTCTTGCATGATTTTCTCAAAATATTGATTCTTTTCAATACTAAATTCAAACCCATAGACAAGTTCATCATTGGTGGTCTCCTGGTCTATACATGAAGAAGGTTGAACACCCCTATCTAGTGGCACCTAAAATAGGTTTTCACTACTAGACTAGCCTTTATCTTTACTATTTCCCTAGTCAAAAAGTACCTCAAATAGGTTTTCACTTGGAGACCTCAATTTTTTCCTTTTTCTTTTGGCAAAGGGTGTTCAACTGTTCTCCGAAATAGGCTTCAAGATCTAATTTGATTGAGAATCCTAATTTATGATCTCCCAATGGAACATTGTCCCTAAGGCCTAAAAAATCATAGAATGCTTCATCATTTTGAAACTCATCAATTGGTATGTGTGTCTCTTGTTTCTCCCAATCTATTAGTTGTGGATAATATAATGGTAGGGGATTGTTACGAGTGATTGGGTGAAGGGTGAAAATGATGTGATTATCAAATAGGTTGGTCTGAGATAAGTCATTGAATAAGATATGATCATACTCTACTTAATTACTGACATCCTCATCACTATTTGATGGTGATGGAACATGAGTAAGGTATATGGGATCACCCCCAAGTGGTTTACATATATCTTCATAGGGTCCTTTGTACTTGGTCATAGGAATAAGTTCCAACATTCCTTGTAAATTTGGCCCAAGTCCCCTTCCATCATAATCTTAATTTTCCATGATGAAATTGGGAATGGGATACTTGGGGTTATTATAAATATTGGACATATTATTATTATATGACCATGACTCATCTCCTTCAAGAGGGTCTTATTCTAGGCCAAAAGCTAGTATGAAAATGACTAGTCTTAGATTATGAATGTGGGCCTTTCCCTTTCTTTGCCAGTGAACGCATGACATAGATTTAGTTCTTATAAAGGCATATGGATTCTAAAGAATATTTGTGATAATAAATGTATCATGAGTCAAGTAATCTCCTAGGCCATAGGTGAGATGGTAAAATGATTGGATACTTTAGGAGGTGGTATGTGACTAAGAGAATCAATGGTATTAGGGTTAATGCAGTTATATTTTGGAAATTTGAGGAGTATTTCCTTCCCCTTATCATACCTATTAGATGGATTCATGCCAAAATGGTAGTTTTAACTTTAGAACTTAGCCTGTAGATGTTTACAATTTTCATATGGATGCAAATCTCCTAGAATGTTAACCTCCATCCCTAAATATGATATCTTAATACATTAGTTTAATGTCGATGGGACTATATAAATCTTATGTAACCAAGGCCTACCTAGAAGCATATTGTATGAAAAATCAAGATCTAACACATGGAAAAGTGTATCACGAGTCAAGGGCCCAATGATAACTAGTAGGATAATGGTTCCCTATGATTCATGCTCTTAATTGTCATATGCTTTGATGGTGATTGTTTCTTATTGGAGATCCATCATTGTGTACCCAAGAAGTTTGATGAGCTTGAGAGATACTATGTTTATAATTGATCTATTATCTATAAGGACACATTTCACTTTATATCACATTATATATACTTAAATGTATAATGGATTGTTATGCAGTGGGCTAAGAGGTGATATATTTCTTTAGTTGAATGTGACTTGTTGGGTTGGAGATAGGTTTCCAACCAAATCTTGAAATTGGTCAAGGGATATGTCATTTAGAACAATGGATTGGCTAATTTATTTATTCAATATTTGTTTTTGGATTGTTAACATGCACAACAAATCTAAAATGAATATTTGTGTTGGTGTCTTTTGTAATTATTCCACTATATCAAATGTATTTTATTGAATATGTTAAATGGCTTATTCTAAGGTTGAATAGTGGGTTGGATGATGGGTAAAGTGGCACATGGTTGTGGGCTTGGTATGGTAATTTTAGACCACTAAGTTGTGATTGGACAATCAGGATTAGATACAAGACTATTTTTGCTAAATGATAATGGTAGATGGGGGCCAGATAAGAAAAGTCTCAATCACTAATGTACTTGAGTGTGGTCATTGGTGAATGATGAGTTATCATTATAAGGTCCTAACATGGGAATCCATACTTGCTAGTTCACCTGTGTGTGATCCCAAGTCAAACAAGGGTTACCTGAATGATTAGATTTATTTGGTATGACTAACAATGGTCTTGTCTGGTTAAAATTTAGTCTAAAATTGATGGAAATAGTATTAATTCTACCTCATGAGATATGATATACAATTGAGTTATATTCATGTGCAATAACATGGTAGGTTTTTTGGTTGTGGCCACTACTTTGGCCTTGGTTTTATCCATTATTTTGGCTTTGTTGGTTTCAATGTTGGTTCTATTGATTCAACCTTTGTTGTTGATGTTGTTGTTACACTGGTTGATTATTATGTTGAGGATATCGGTTCTGATAGATGCCAAGGTTCTAATTGGGTGTGGAAGCTCACTTATCTAATGTAATCTCATCATTATCCAACATATTTTGGATGACGTGTTTGATTTCCACACATCATTACAAATTATGTCATTTAACCCTATGAAACTCATATAATTGTTCTAGCTTATACCAGTCTAACATGTCTGTACTGTCACAATATTACTCTTTTGGAACATGGTATATGATTAGGTTAGCTATTATAAGATTTCAAAAGACTAATTCAATGGTTCTCTAAGGTTGGTAAAAAGATGATGAGTAGGTGGGTTTCTCCTTGGAGGAGGTAGGTTTTGTAAAGTTAAAGGTTCTTATAATTATTACATTTATTATGTTGGCTTAGGTTGTACTTGTTGTGCATGTAGTAGTTATTGCAGAGATTTTTGGGTAGGATTAAGATGAAAAGGTGATGCTAGATGAGCAGATGGTGTTTGAACCATTTGGACATGGTGTGACTTTTTTACTCCATTCTTGATAACATTCTTATTGTGACTAAATTTTTTTGGCCTATCATTGTTATTGGCTTATTTTGGTTGTGATGCTTGTGCTTGGTTTGGATTTTGATGTTGATTATTGGTCTAATTTTGGTTTTAGCTATTATTCTAATTGGTTGAGTTTAATTTTATGATCCCTTTTTTAATAAGGGCTCTTTTGATCACTAAACCTTTGTCAATGATTTCTTTGAATGTATATGCACATTTTAACTCCAGATAGTAAGATATTTCACTACATAAATTTTTGGTAAACATAGGTACTATTAGATTGTCTGGTAGACTACAAGTAAAGTGGCTGACAAGAGCTCTCCATTGATGTAGATAACTTGTGAATCTTTCACCTAGTTTTTTCTTTGTTTGCATTAATTCAACCAATGAAATCTCATGCTTAAGATTGTACAAGAAGTGTTACACAAACTTATTTGATAGATCATCAAAGTTATAAACTAAATTCTTTCATAGTTTCAAAAACCATTCCAAGGCTTATATAGATAAATTCCTTGGAAACAAGAATAATAGATAGATGCCACTATATATCACTGGTTGACATGAAACAAATAACTCTATCAGATGTGCTTTGAGATCACCTTTCCCCTTATATTTATCAAACTTGGGTGGCTCATATCTTAGAGGGAATGGAATCTATAATTCCTCCATGTTAAAAGGATATGAACACACATCGTCTAATTTGAAATTTTTAACTTGTTTCCTAGCTTAGATGGTAGAAATTACATCCTTCACTTATTTTAATTCTTGATGAAGGAAACTTGTTGGAATAATGGCCTGGGTTTATGGTTGGGAATTCATAAGTGGATGACTTAGACTGGGATATGATGGAGGGATTTGATGGAATAGGTTGGATTGGATATGCAATGGTTTATAAATGTGTATGCATGGATTAGGGTGTAATTTTTGAAATTGTACCTGTGGCAGTGTGACATTCTAGTTGGGTTTTGATATGTATGATTGATTTTGTGGATATTCAAGATATGATGGAGGGATATAACTGTATTGTGTCTATTTTGGTTGAATAGGGACTTATTTTTGAATATTCAAACTTTGTTGTTGAGTGGAAACTTGTGAGCTAAGACCCCATCTTTAAACCTATGGTACATTCTACACAAAAGGCAATTGTTACCTTGAAGGTACTTGGGGAACATTGGAACCTCTTTTTTGTGTGAATACCTGTTGAGAAGTGGATTCATGTTAGATATTTGATACCTGTCACTAACCAATATGAATATGTTATTTATTAGACATCATTTGATTTGGGATTGGTATATTGGCCTATGAAGGAAGAGGTATGTTCACTACTACTTGGTAAGGTGGAACATTGGTTTCCCCCTACTGATGTGGTAATGTGTTTTGCCTCTATTGCATTAGGATAATTGATTGTGCTTAATCTTGTAGATACTACTTATCACATTTTAGGGAGGAGTAGGATTTGACATGTTTTGTTGTGGTCTGACACTACTTATTGCTTGGATATTTAATCCTATTGGTTGTGTGCTTGAATAAATAGATGCTTGAGGATTAGAAGTAGTTGCTTAAGGTTGGGATGTAGAAGTTCCTACTCCCTAATTTTGAAAACCACCAATGGTGCTAACGGAATAAACATTTTGTTATTGATTAATTATTTGTGTGCTGACACGACTTTGGTTTAAATTGGGCATTCCTTGTGCATTATCCCCTATGTTCTGCTTAGTATCATGCATAGAAACTAAAGATATTTCCTCTATAATTAGTGTATTGAACATGGTTTCTACTGAAGTTTTTTGTGTAAATGATTTTAAACCTTGATTGTATTGACCTATCAACTCTATTAAAACTTCTGTTCAAGGAGCTAGATTAATAAGAGGTGCATTTGAAAAGGCCATATTAGTGAAGTTATGTGTTAAATTGAGATATGTCTGGCATGCTTGATGCAATTTATCAAATTGGTCATCTATGCAACCTCTTTGTGGGATAAACACATGGGGGTTTTGATAAGGTATTGGTACAATAGCATTAGGATTTATAAAAGATAATTGTCTATGAATTTGACTGTAAAACATGTTGGAAGGTTCTCTTTCTATATTTTTAATGTTTTCATACCCTACCTCTATGGTTCTCTTGGGATCATATATTGATGGCATTAGGATGTGATAAGGCTATTTATGAGTACTTTCTACAGCTAATGGTATGATAAATAAGTATTGGGCCATTATCTCTTGATCTTAATCTATATATGGAGGTGTACTAAGAAAATAGTTGGGAAAAGGATCTTGAATTTGTCCCCTTGGTTTAATGTTTTGGGGTGGATAAGAATCTATTACCCAAATGACATTTTATTCAGTAGGGTTTTCCACAAAGTCCTCTTGTGTGAAAGGATTTCCATATACAAAATTGTACATAGTTCCACTACGTGTATAGTGAACCATTTGAAGGGATTAAGAATCTATAAAATCTTAAAAATATATGCCTTTTGGAAATACAAAGGGTTCAAATGTGATCTAACTTGGACAAAGGTGGAGTTGAATCTCTAAAATGTCTATGCAAAGACTTAATAAAAATAGTTTATCATCAAATGATAGATTCTAAGTGTCTGATACATGCAAAGGTCACACAAAATGACCTAAGAATCAAACTACCAAACTCTAATTTTGAAACATCTTCCAAGTAGGTCTATGTTACTAAAGGGAAAAGTTGCTAGGTCTTTTGCCCAAATGCAGAGTCAAAAGCTAGGGTCAGCAGGATATGCAAGGACTAATGGCCAAAAGGTGGAAAAGTCTTGACTTAAAAAGGATAATTAATTAATCTAAGAAACTTGGAAAAATTTAACATAGACAAAGTACATGAATCTAGGCATAAAACATGACTTGATTGGTATAAGATTCTAAACAAGAGATGTTAGAAGATAAACTAATTTTACCAAAATCAAAGCACAACACAATATATTTTTTTGAATTTGATGTATGAATTAACCCAAGTTACATAATCCAAAAGAGGAAGATTTGGGTATCAACCCCATGAATTGAGGTCTAAACTAAAATCAACCAATATTTTAATCTGAACTTGTAATATTCAATCAAGGACTCAGCTAAGGATAAACTATGAATTTGATGACAAAGAGCTAGAACAATTGAATAGCGTGATCACACTAATCCAAGATTCAACAAGGCTCAAGTTATTGGTTGAAAAAAAATGATAATGAAGACACAAGATGAAACAAGATAAGTCTTTTGAAACAAAATGGGTAGCCTAATGGTGTTAGCACTCCTAAAAGATGATGTGACAAATAGTTTATGTTTTAAGACTTTAAAGGAACAAAATTTTGAAATGATTTAGATAGCATAATGGTGCCCTCCTCAATCAAGTGATACTCCTAATGTTTTGACAAAAAAGGGAATGTTTTCTATGTTAAATCAAAGTGTCATATAGATGGCATAATGTACCCTCAAACAATGGAGTGATGTGGAATCATGACTCCTCATATGACATGGTTTGAACAATACAAGTTTTAGTCTAACACACCAAGAAAATATGACCAAAATACACTAATTATAATCATATAAATCCTATAAAGGGTATGATAATGTGGGGTTAACTAGACTAATTTTTTTGCAAACATTTTCAATGGATCAATTGCATAATGAATTTAACATCAAATAATGCAAAAGAAGCACACTTTAATTGAGTGTCCACAACACTTGGATTGTTACAAAAATGTATTTCCATTTTTTCAACCACTACATCCATCACTTTCTCATTTTAGTGTGATGTCCAATGTGGAGATACATCCCAGTGTTTAATCCCAACACTAAAATGTGGTTTAATTGCTCAAACCTATAATCCTAGTGGGGGTGATGAAGTTAATTTTAGGAGATAAAACCCCATGTCAAATATTCCATATAGAAATTTTGGGAGGTAATGAAGTACCTCTCACAAGCCAAGATGCAATGAAATAAATGACACAATAAAAAGACTTTATGGCTGCCTCAAGATTACCCAATACTATTGCAAGTTTCTAGGGAGGGATTTAAATGATATTATTTATATGCCTTGGAATGGATCAAAGTATGATTAAATGGCATTTTTGATACCAAAATTTCCCTAAAGGGGACAGATGGGAGAGCATACATGCACGTCTCTTTTTGCTAAAACACACAATCAAAAAGCAAGTTTAAAAATAATTGAAGTAAAGTTAATTTCATTACACAAAATTGAAAATGTTTGGCTAGATTCATTATTATCCAATTTCCTTTAAGAAGTGAAAATGGAAATAATTTCAAACCACCCAAAAATAAGTTGGTACTTTTGATCCCAATAGTTCCCTAAAGGGGATAGATGGGAGAGCATACACACACAACTCCTTATTTACTCAAACAAGTTTAGACTAAAAAAATAATAAAAATAACTTGAAAAAACTTTGAAATGTATTAAATTTTATATCACTAAATGAAAATTGTGGTGGTGTTTTTTTATCCCCTTGGTTTTATGTTGTGAACTTTTAAAGAAACTACAAAAACTTAACCAATAAAACACCCTAAAAATGTTTCTTTAAACACCAAAATGAAGGATTACTAATTAATTTTATATATCCAAATTAAGTGTGAAAATAATAATTTATATTTAAATGGTATTATTAAAATATATCATAAAAATAAAAGGTCAAAACATTTTTTAGCCTTGAAGCTTATTTATCAAATGAGACAAGCAACTTTGAAGGATAAAATCTATCGACCTGAAGGCAAAATACCAAAAAAAAAACATCTTAGGTTAGGAAAAATTTATCAAAAATATTAATAATAAAATAAAAAATGAACTCAAAAAATAATATAAACCTATGAAACATGTAAACAACAAGTTAGAAGGTTAAAAATAAGAAAACCAAACACAAAAATCATAAAAATTGGTAGTCAGTAATTTAGCCATAACTTTTAAAATATAAATTAATTTGTCACAAAAAATTTGGAGGTTATTTATAGGTATACATATCACATATTTGAAAAAATTAAGGTAAAAAAAATGAATTAAAAAAGTTATTATCTCTTTACTAACCATTTCTAATAGAAAAATAAAAAATAGAAAGTGACAGTCACTAAAAGAGTTATAACTTATAAAATATAAAGATATATTTTTTTAATTTTTTAAATAATATAAATAAAACATTTATATATAATATTATAAAAATTTATTAAAAAAATTAAGTAAATAAAATGTTTTTAATTATTTATGGGATTTTTTACTCTAGTAAAGCAAAAAAAAAAATTAAAACTATGAATGCAAATAAATTCATTGGTTGCACACTCATGAAGATAGTCCCATAAAATGTGACATTTGTGATAAAATAATTTTACAAAGAGAGGAGTTTAGATAAATTTTTAGTCCATGAAACCATGAAAACAACACACTAACATACTAACATCTCTAAGCCTATATCTTAGGAGAAGCTTAATGAACAAACAACAATTGAAAACCCAACTAAAATGCAAAGAACAACAATATTTACCTTCCTTGAGAGATCCAAATTATTTATTCATTGGATTTATTGGATTATTTATAATAAGTCTTCATAAATGACATATGGCTAACATCATCTCCTCTATACACCATTATCAAATGCTTTGCTTGATTGATATGGCTTAGCTCAATTTCAACATTATAACACTAGGATTTTCACTATATGAATCTATTATTGCATTATAACTATAATTTGATTGAGATATCTAAGTGAAAAGATCTAGGCTTACTTTTATAGGATTTAAAATCCCTTGTATGGGTTAAATCTAACCATGGTTGAGTTTATTAACTTTGGTTGAGTTTGACATATTCTTAGAATATTCTTTTAGATATTTTCATCAAGTGACAACTCACAAAGGTATTGAGTGTGTTCTAGAATGTTCTAAGATTCTCTTGAATTTCCTTTTTAATAATTGATTTATTTTCTCATGGGTGAACTCAATTAGGACTTAAAATCCATTTAACTTGTTAATTGATTTTGATTAGGATGTGAAAGTTAATTAATTATTTTTAAGCATTTTATCATTTATTTGATTTTGATTAATTTAATGTGTGTATTTTACTTAAGTAATTTAATAGTCCAAATTTATTTAATGCAAGGTTATAAGGCCAAATTCAAGACTAATAGAAATTCTTGTGCTAGGTATTCAATGATTAGAAATAATTGGTCTAAAATTAGATATGAAGCAATTGGTGTCCTAATTTACATATATATAATCAGTATGTTATTAATTTTAGAGATTAATTAGGATATGACAGATAAGAGATAACTTATCTTCTTTTTTTTTGGTTGCATGGGTTGGATCTTGATCACCAACCCTAAGTCCTTGGGGAATGGTTACTAGGATTTCATCCCCAATGTATGTACCAACTCCATGTTTTAGTGAGGTATATAAATTGAGAGGATATGTATACATTATCTAAGTGATTGTATTTTTTAAGCACAATCATGAAGCTAATGAGTTTTTATCTGACTCTTAAATTTAGACAACACTATAAAAGAATATTTTTTGGTGATACTCCACTTAGATATTATAGATGGAGAGGTCATGAAGGGACTAAAATATCTTTTGAAAATCATCATTATCCTTTTATATGGGATGAACATAGATAAATATGTTTATGCTTAACTTAATAATTTCAATCATAAACAACACCAAGTATAGGAAAAATAACATTTCTTAATATTACCCATCACATACAAAAATTTAATGAGGGTTGGTAAACCAAATTATTCACCTTTTTATGTGATTATATTGATGGGTTGGTGGTCAAATTACATACCCATTTATTACTAAGAATAGGTCTTGTACTTGTGTGCTTTCTTATTTATTTTCAATACCCATATTGTGTGTTATCCCATATACCTTAAATAATTCTAAATTTATTAAGTCCAACCTTGTAACATCCAATTATAATGTTATGTGTTAAGGTGTTTCTCTATTTAAATCAAGAGTCATTATATGTAATAATAACATTATGATGTTCACATTATACCATTACTCTATCCAATTTAAACCACATACAAAACCTAATTAGGGCTATTTTAACCAATATCCAATTCAAAATAGAGTATTAAAATCCACTCCAAATTTTATAAATTAAGTAAAACCAAGTAAAATAAATTCAAATTAGGTGAAATTTTTATAATTCAAACTTAAAAAATCAAGTAAAAAATTCAAACTTTGAGGTCTAGTTTGACCAATTTCAACATTACGTTTGGTCAAATTTGACAAAAGTCTAATCATAAGTCATACATCAAATCATGTCAACTTTGATCAAATCACATCCAAAAGGTAAATATAAGGTGAAATTTGACCAAGTCATAATGAATGCAAACATCAAATTAGATCAAATTTGACCAAGTCTAATCAAAATTTAAATAGGTCTAATTTGACCATGTCAATTATATAAAGCTAAATAAAAAATTAACATTTGGATAACTTTGACCAAATTCCAACCACAAGTTAAACATAAATATAGGTCAAATTTGACCCAATCACATCTAAAATTCAAACCAAAGGTCAAGTTTGAACAAGTCATAATGAATTCAAAATTCAAATTCGAGGTCATATTTTACCATGTTAAAGGTATAAAGTCAAGCATTTCGTGCCAACTATCCAAAATCAGGTTAACTTGACAAAAATAATTTGAAGTCAACATACAATGTCAAATTTTAACAAATTAAATTAAACAAAAACATCAAGTCCAAAAGTCAAAAGTTAAATTAGGATCAAAAGTCAACATTAGGAAAACTTTGACCAAGTCAAAAATTAACAAGTTAAATCAAGTTTATTTTGACCAATTCCAATCAATTAAAATCAAATCACATCCAAAATCAAAATTTTATCTTTCCATTTAATTTACCATACTTATCAATTGGGAATGATGAAATCAAAACATCCATATGTTCTTCTATATAATTCAAATCCAACATCAAATTCAAAATATAATATAAACTTAATCAAATAAAACATCAAACATCAATAATCATATCCAATTTGAGTTTAAATCACTTCAAAAATCAAATCACATCAAGCAATTCTACATTAAATTCCATCTATGCCTATGACATCCAAAATAGATCTAAATATTATTTGAATTAAACATTGCCTATATGAGAATAAAGACAATGTTTTTACAACTCTTAGAAATAGGTGCCAAACTTCCTAAAAACTATGATATAAAAACTTAATTTCCATCTTAATAATTAGAATTTGAACCCATCCACATTAAAATAGTCAACATAAATCAAACATCACATCCACTAGTTATAGTCTTGATCCTCACATCCCCCATCACACTAGCAAATGGAAAATTATTTTAGCACCCTTATTCAACATCCATTCGGCCCCTAAGCCACAAAATTCACATAAAGAATCAAGTCCATTTTCATCCAAATAGGGTTTTAAACATGGATGATATAATTCTATTAGTGCACCCTTGGAAGAAATATTTTATGAACTAGTCATGACAAACATCTACACACCAAGTATTTTGATGAAAATAATCCAAAACCTAAGTGTTATTGAGAAGATTAATATTGTTCTTATCACAAGATTCAAGGCCATTATATTAATACATATGATAGAATCAAGATTTATATCCAAGGTTTGACTGATTATAGAGACATTAAAATA
Organism: Torreya grandis; assembly: GCA_037957365.1. Classification (NCBI taxonomy): domain Eukaryota; kingdom Viridiplantae; phylum Streptophyta; class Pinopsida; order Cupressales; family Taxaceae; genus Torreya; species Torreya grandis. Next base: position 53,468 of record JARHVA010005083.1, on the reverse strand, counting down.
TAACTAAATAAAGTCATGTATGAGAATACAAAAGTAAGGATATTACAAGATCCCTTTCTCCATCACAATCAGGCTTGTCCACTTCCACATCAAGATCAAGATAGTCAACCCATATTTTCAATTCTTTTTTAATCACCCACATTTTATGATTTAACCTTTTATGAGTCACCCTTCAACCATCCTCCCATATTTGATGATCCTCACTTCAATGATCCTCTCTATGACCATCCATCCATCCATCCATCTTTTATGAGCCCTTCTTTGATGATGTCATGACCACATCTAACTAACACATTAACTTTGACTGATTATTATAGATATTTTAATATTCTTATGTTATGTGGAAATTTATTGTAAACATTCTTTGATTACATAATATTACTTACTAGTTTAAATTAAAATGTAATCCTTCATGAAATATTCTGGATGAAAATATTATCTTCTTAATTACTATTAATTATGATCAGATACTGTCAATGTATACATGGCTTGATTGTAGGTACATAATAGATAATCATATGTTGGAGGTAGAATCTAGGTTATCTAAGGCAAAGACATGATATAAAAGTAAACCATTGGTTATGTATTAGTGTCTAAACTCAATTCAAAACTTTGTCTTGGGCATTATGTTGTATAGTTGTGTTTTTTAGTTTAGATTTAGTTGTCATCTAGTTGGTTCTTATGTTGTCATTTGCTTTTTGTCTATTTATGCCTAACTAAGAAATCAATAAAATACTTTAATGTGAATGTGTATATCCACATAAATTATTCACTTACAAAATAATGAATGCCAATCATAGGTCACAAAATCTTTGATGAGTTATAAAATCCTTATTACAAGATCGGTTCAAGTCTACGTTTAAAAAAAGGTAACTAAATATTAGGAGTGGAGGGCTAGCACCATGGTTTTTAAGTATATTATAGGATAGAGGAAATGGTTTTATTAATTTAAATTTAATATAAGATAATGATCATTATGTGTTATAATATATTCCACAAGGGACTATGACTTACATTTAATAGTGTCATGTTTAAAAATATAACCATAATTTATTATACTTAGGTCAAGGTCATGGTGATTAAAAATTTTAAATGTTACATCAAACCCTAAGATATTAAATTTGGTTGAGATTTTAGTTAATTAAGGGAGTTAAGATAACAAACCATGAGTGATTTGGTTGGTTTTGTCAAGTGATGATTAGGGTTTATTGTTATTTTAGAATGTTCTTGATTTTGCATGGTAACCTACGTGAAGATTGGGAAGTATGCACACAGAGGTGTAGTTTTGGAAGGAAAACCTAATGATAATATTGAATGGTATTTTATATTTTATGTCATGCATGATTATATGGAATGAATAAAGTGGGAGTTATTCCTATAAAAACACAAAGTTCTACCAAATGGAATGGTCACTACCAATGGTGGATAAATAGTATGGGAGGAGAAAAGAAAAGAAAAAATAGAAGAGGAATAATAAAAAGAAGAAATAAAAAATAGAAGGATATTTGTGTAGACAATAAATCATTCCTAGTATCTCATTATATTATAAAAACAAGTATTTATTTTTAAATTAAAACATTGCAATAATGTGTGCATTCATTGATATGAATAATATATGGAATTTGGACTGGTTTTCATGCATAAACCTAACATTTATTATGAATGTCACATGGTTGAGGATACTTGATAGTTTTAGGTAATTCAACGTAATTACCCATATATGACAAAGAGTATCTCACTAAGGGTGTAATGAAATGGTTGAGTTGCTCAGTTGCTTAAATATTTTACATGTTTTTAAGTTTTTTTTTAAATTTTGGTGTAAACCCTAGTTTTGGGTTTTTTGTTTATTATTCTGTTAAAATGATTATTATTATCTAAAACCCTTAATTTAGGCTCATCTTAAGTATGAAAATTTGAATATTGATACCTTAGGATATTGGTTACTATTTCATCACTATTGTGGTTCATTTGAGTGTTGTGTTTTTATGGTTAGCTTCCTACTTCCATCTCCAACCAAATTTTGGGGTGGATAGGGAAACATATCTCTAGTTGGGATTATCTCAAGAATATGGATGAATTTTAATAAAAAATATCTATTTGGGAAACTTTTATGTGGAATATTTCATATATTTAAAAGGGGTATTGGCAAACTAGTTATTATATTTCTATGAAAACATGTATCCAATTTAGAAAACCATACATGGAAGACTGAATTGTTCACTATGTGATGTTTACTTATAAAGCCTATAGGGTTACATTCATTTGAAAATAAGTTTGATTTAACTATATCGACCCTACAAGGTGTATCTTTTGTATTATTTTAGATGAATTATAATTTCCTTCAATTTTATTGGTTATAACAAGGATAACAAAAATGTCTTGCATTATGTAAAAAATGTGTATCATATATTCTATTATCAATAATGGAGTGGTAGGGTATAGTTTATATTATTTAAATTACCATAATAATGTCTATACTCAATAATGTTGATCTTTTAATTTGAGTGAATAACATAGTTTATGTTACTCTATATATGGAAAAAAATATACTTTATTGACATTCAATAATTTTGGTAAATAATAAGTTGCAATTTTCTATAGTTGTTTCAACTTAAAAATCATTTTTATTTGATAAAGATGTATATGAAACTTATGTATTGATCTAGAGATGATCCATGGAGATAGAAATCACTCCTATAGCTATTAATATCATCCCTATTATAAATATATTATTGATTTATCCATTTATTTGCATTATTTAAGTAATTATTACAATATATGGTGTTTTGATATGAAGTTTATGATCTATAAATTTGAATGGTCACCTATAGCTAGGTATTTATGTGATTGTACATTTCATTAAAGTAGAATGATGTTATTCTATCAATGAATAATAAAATTCATGAGGAAAGGAAAATGAATAAGTGGTCATAAATGTAAGTGTATGCATTTGACAATGATTATGAATAATTATATAACTTGTCATTTGATTATTATGGATTTTCATGATGTTTTTTCAATTTAGAAATAATATTGCACATATTTTAGGGGTAGTGATGTAGAGTAACTATAGTTTAGAATTATGGATTATGTTTACTCTAACAAAACCTGGTTATATTATTCTCCATGTATTGGTGGAAGGGATTATGTTAGTTATAAATCTTGAATGAATTAACCCTAGCTTTATGAGCTAGTAATGATTCATAATGGAAAATAGTCTCCTCATGAAGGTTGTGAATAAGGTAAACTGGTTACATTTAAGTGCATTTAATATTTTTTCATTGACTATTTATGAATATTTTCTTAGGTTTTAATATGTTTATGCTGCTATAATTATTCATTGGTTGTAATTTTAATTATTAGTTATATTATAATGTTTTTTGGTGTATAAATTATTCAAGGTATAATGTTATACAAATTAGAATTTGATTCTAATATGGTAGTGGAAAAAAATGATTGGGTTTTTTTTTAATTTGGGTAAATTATTTGATTATTTTTACCAAAATGTTCAAGAGACAATACCAAAAAGGTTTGGTAATAACATCAATAGTTAACTAATTTAGAATTGAGCTTTGCAGGATTTTTTCAACATTTTCTCTATATATATTCATGTACGATTTTGGTTTTATATATAAAAAATAATATACAATCTATATATATATATATATATATATATGTATATATATATATATATATCATTCTACATATAATCTTCATACTTTCTTGATGAACACTGAAGTATGTGACATAAATACATTCTGAAGTAAAGTAAAGTGCCTTTCATTGATGTTAGTAAATATCATCATGAATGGTGTTCATTTAATGAAATTAAGATATTTTAATGTATATCATTGAAATATTTATTACTCCAAAAGTGAGGTTACACAATTTAAAATGGGAAGTTATTTAGTTCATTTTTTTTTGGATTTATACTAGCTTTATAGGACCCTTACCCAATATAAAAAGGAGAATACTTAAAAAAACTAGTCACAAAAAAAGTTTTGTTGGTAAGACAAAAGGAATATTGAATTACAAAAATATAAAATGACTAAACATATTATATAAGCATCTTCCACCACCAAAGCACAAGATCCATAAGCATCAACCAAAACAAGAAACCTCTTATAATACTAATCTAGTTAAATAATTTTAGTTTAATTACCTCATGACACATGCCTTGAATAGTTACCATATAGCAGATGACACTTCACCAAATCCAAACCATCTAACACTGAATAGAAACCAAAATTAAACAAGCCACATGGAGATCCCAATTGCTCAAAATGCTCCCTCAAAACCCTAGTAACTATCACCCAAGGTTGTCTCATTAGCCATAGAAGAGAAGAAACAATCCCACAAAAAACCAACCTAGAAAAAAATTTGAATACCTCAATTATCTCCTTGGAATTATTAGGTATCTAGGTTACACCCTTCTTGAGGAATATTGTTCACATCCACCTCAAACGTAGACTAACACTAGAGTGACATATAGGCTTTGGTTAACCTAATATATAGGTAAAAACTATAGTTTTTATGGGTATAAATCCCATAATTTGTGACTTTAACTCTCTCTAAGACCTAATATTATTGCAATGAGAAGGGAAAAGAGATGAAAACTAGTAAAATAATACCAATGTGGTGATGTACTAGTGATTGAAAATCCAATCTTAGTATATCATTTGAACCCACTAATGAACCTAATAAAGATTATAACTAATCAAACCTCTTGAAAATTTACTAATAATGAATATTTCATATGGAGGTTGAGTAAGAGTTATACAACTTTAAGGACAAAGGCTTAGATCTACATAAGACACTATTATCTTACGACACTTCAAGAACACCTCTACTTGTTAAAACTTCATACAACCTACATAGACTAAAAACCTAAATATAGGTCCATGAAAGTACCTATAGATGAAAATAATACTCATACATTATAAAAATTAACTCATTAAATTCACACTAGCATTCAACCAAGAAATATGCAAGTAGTTTTCTATTGATTCAAATGAGTACAAGGTAATTTTGGTAGAGGTTTACTACACCTAACTGAGGGATACCAATGTAAGATCTTAATGATTACTTAAATTTAAATTTTTAGAGATAAGATAGAATATTATATATGTGGTAAAGGCCATGAATGAGGCTAAGGTGATGTATGGTAGTTAAAATAGACATATTCATCTCTCTCATACATTGACACTAATTTCAATGAGCCCACTTTGACATTGAGAGAAGGTGTGGAGGTTGTAATTCCCTTAATTGACTTTGTGAAAGATATGACCATTCCAAAAATAGTCCAATATTACCTATAATGGTAGTTACATAATGCAATTTGGGTCTAGATAGGCCTTCAAGAGGTATTAAGTAGCCTTTCCTTTAATGTGCATATAGACTTGTCCTTGAAATTACCTATACCCTATCATAATGGTATTTAATTTGGGGTATTATCATATATATTATAGTTTTAAATGATTCAATGTGATTAATAAATTCCATAAAACTATTTTACACCCACTAGACCCTTCTATCTGTGAGTTAAGCAGGCCTATTTACAAGTTCTCTATTGTATGCATACCTACTATTTGAATGGTTTAAGTATTTGAATTAGTACTTTAAAAAATATTATATGGATTTAAATATCCTTTATTAACTCCCTATATCAACACTTATGTATTTTATCAACTATATTATACTTGTAATTACATTGACCTTCCTAGACAAGGACTTTCAGAATAGTTCCACATATTGGCTATTTAGAGTGAGATATCAGAGCTATTTATAGGCACCTTAATCAATAATTTTGATATTATATAGGTATACTAATACTTTAACTTACATTTCCCATAATTTGGAGCTCTTGGTTAGGATATACAACACATATTATACCCAAAACCCTACAAACTTTCACTTTCAAGATGTGTCTGTACAACCTCCATACCATCAAGTGCCATGGAAATGAGCCCCTCTAAGATTGTAACATGATCCATGTGTTATTCAAGAAAATCCTATTTTTTTTAATGCATTTTTCATTAAACATTTATAGTTGAATCACTATTAGGGTTTAAGGGGGTATAATAGTGTCTGGGGGTCTTAAAGATGTTCATAGAGACCATGGCTTGAATATATAAACCAATTATACAAAAATGAATCCAATAGATCTACCTAACTTCCCTAAAGTTTTTGTCTCCCCATTCATAACATTTAATCTATGAAGATTATTTTAAGATGTTATTTGTGGGAAAAACATGGTCACTGAGTAGTTCTAGTATGTTTGCAAGAAAAATGATCCACTTTAGAGAATTCTCATGAGGTTCAAGGTGATAAGGATGTTTCAAAACATCATATTTACTCCTCACTTGAAGGTTTGAAGTTTTATTGATATTCAAATAGCACTATGTTTTACCTTATTGTGGCACTACCCTAATCAAGGTTTTAGACTAGCCTATCTATACTTGTGAGCCTTGAACACTAACCCAAACCTTATGGTTTTGAGCCACTCATGGAATATATATAACCTTAAAATTACCTCATAATTTATATGGAGTATCGCTATTATCTTGATTAGGCCATTTGAATTCTTTAAAAAGCATATAATCATCTATCTCAACACTTGTTCTTATCTTCTTGCTGAACTAGTAATGGAGGTCACCTTGGTGGCTAATAAAGGACTTGTTCAGATGCTCTAGGACTCATTTTCCCTCCTTTAAATCATTTTATATATAGATACTCCCCATATATTTCCTCTTCAACTGAAGATAGCACTCATAGATGTATTTCATATAGTTTTACCCTTATACATACCAACTAGTGAGTCATTGTGATGATTGTAATACTTAAGGAGACCTTAAAGATCATTTCATTGTCAAACCACTTCATATAGATGGTTTTTGAGTCCAAAATCCACCATCAATTCACTTCAAGGGTTTATATAGGGTTTCATATGTCTACCATCTAAATGATGGTTCATAGTGTATACACATCCAAACCAAGAAAAAATGCCATGAATCTACATTTCACTAACCTCCTCATCTTCTACGAATTCCCTAGGTTTCTATGTAAAGGGTGTGTGGAGATAAGAGTGTTGGAAGGTGACACTAAGGTTGTCTATAGAATAATTTTGACTAGTTATTTTTTTAAGGTTCATTCATAAAGGATATCCCTCTAATGCCAACCAATATTTAATGAATCTTTAGTCCATAGGGAGACTTAAAATTATCCAATAAATTTAACCCTAATCATCTTTGCAATGAAGTGTGTGAACCTTAAAGTTGAGATTTGAGTTGATTGTATTGAATTTGATTATCTCAATTAGGTTTTTAAAGACACTCTGACCATTTTTTCACTTATTTCCACATAAAACCTCCTTATCATGGTTTAAAACATTTTCACACACTCTTCATTGATCATATAACTTGTTTTAGGATCTTGGAGAGACCTTAATATGGTAGTGGGGTCTAAAATTAGGCTTAAGGTCTACTTGATTAGTCTATCCTTAAGGAAATTTACTATATATTTGTATGTTAAACCTTTTGGATGAGGTCTAAGGACCTTATCACCATGTTTAACTGATATAAAACCATCTATGGATCTAAATCTATTTGTAAATCTTCTAAGTCATGATTTTACTTATTTAGCCCCTAAGATAAACATTCATAGATAGGGCTTCGTCTGAGATAAAATAATTAGTACACCCACTATTTTAATAGGCTAAATAAAGACATGATTGTCTTCATCTAATCATGATGGCAATTTTTACTAATACATGATAGTCTTGGTCATGCTTATAATAGTCCTAAACCATCATTTTGGCTTAGACTGGTAGTGAACTTCTTGTTGACTATGTGTTTGAACATGAAAATTTTGAGTATCGACTTCTCTATTATTTATTAAGGCATTTCTAATAATTAAGTGTTCATAACATGTCTCAAGGATGAATATAATCTCATATGGTGACTTGATAACTCTTTTTCTAATTGCATACACTACCCTTCCCAAGCTTAGGGTTCATGTCTGAGTATGCCTGTGTGTTCCCAAGCCTATGTTGATGTTCCTTTGCCTTATTAGATGTGATGAACATCAAAATTGAACTCACTTTTAGTATGGAACCTACTCATCCTTATATAATTGATTAATTTTTACCATAATCAAATTATGGTTCTCCATATGCATTAACACTATTGTAGGTACACATTCACATATGCTAACTATGTACAAGGGTCTTATCACAATGTTTTTATGAGAAGAGGTGATATATAGTCACTTTAAACTCATATAACATATCCACATTTTAATTCACCTCTTTAGGATTCACATCCTCTCATACCCACACTAGTCTTTATGTTTATTGTAGTTTCATGCAATGCCTTTTGAAGACTCTACTTCAATAAGATTAAAATGGATAGCTATAGGTGGCTATTTGCCTCCTTAGTTAGGTATATGACCATGTATGTCTAATATTACATGGTTTGATTTATCTTGATGGCTCAAAGGGAGTATCAAGATCTATTGGCATGACCTAGATTGGGATTGAAGGGTGGATAAGTGAATGCAAATGATTATAGGGTGTAGGAGGCTAACACATGAACACAAAGTTGGAATACAATATGAATGGTATTGAAAATAATGTGAAATGATAGGAGCATGAAAATGATGTGAAATGAAGGATGGGAAAAATTACAAGACAAACCTCATAAATATGACATACCCTCACACATTTACCTAAGAAAATATGGCACCTTAGAGGTATAATTGAAGCATATATAAATAAAAAAAATGGAACCCAAGAATCTTTGAGGAACCTTAATCTTTGAAAAAAACCTTAAACTCTACTAAAACTGATTGTGTGGTTATATGAGCAATAGTGGGTAATTTTTAGGTCATTGAAGACAACATGGGGGTCTGAAAAGTTTTTAATATTGCTATGATGACAATCCACCATGATTTTAACACTATATTTCCATTTTTTTAAGTTACATTAGAAGGCTTTGTAGATTACATTAAGCCACATACAATGTTCACTATAAAGTGTCCTTCAAGTATGCATAAGAACTTTTCTTCTTAAGAACTATTCTGATGGAAAGAGGTGATTTAACTTCCAACCTAATCAAGGAGGCATGGTGAAACCTAAAACACTCTACCAACTCTTTAACTTAGCTAATAACTTATGACGAGGATATTCAACTTATGCCCATTGCATAGACCTACCTGTAGATTACATAGAGGAGCTAGTCTTGAAGGTTTTCTAGTTATATGATATCACACATGTGACTCAAGTGATAAAATGATATGATAGGATCATTTTAGACCTGAAGAAACAACATCAATTAATGGTTTGATTAGGTAATCCAAGAATCCATGAAAACTATTCTATCTAAATTGGCCTATACATATAAGGATGGCATACAAATTCCTTAAGTTCTTACGAAATTTTTATAAAACTAATTATACCAATCTAAATACAAATTCACATGGGTGGAAGATGGATGATCTTAATTCACTTGGACAAGAGCTAGGACCTCCATTCTTTCTCTTATGTATAGTATAAGCATAAACTTGATGAGCTCTTTGAGTCCACCACTGAGCCAAAGGAGAAGGTAGGATGTTTTTGAACTTCATTTACACTAAAATACAATGTTTTCTTCTACATTTTACATTTATAACATCCTTCTACAAAACCATGACTCCACTTGATCTAGTATGTACTTTACAAATCTATACCACTTGAGAAACCTCTATAACCTATAATTTATTTGCATTTATTCTTTTTTCAGACCAAAATACATCATTATCAAGTTTTTTGGAGGGAAAATAGGAGTCATGTGACATTTTGAACTTGATGGTATGAATTAAGGGAGTTGATAAAGCCATTATTTATCACATTTTGGGCCAATTAGGGAGGATTTAAGCATTGAATATAATGGTAATTGACTCAATGAGGTATGAAATAGTTTAGAAATGGCTTTATGATGCTTATGAGGTCCATTTAAATCATGTGAGCTGACTTAGTGGTCCATAAAGGTCACATTAGGCCTCATTATGGTTAAAAACATTAATTTTAGTACACATACATGAATTTAAATGAGCATATCAAAGGAATGTCATGTAAATATTTGACAGAGATACCTGTATGACCTCTTATAGGCCTCATATGGACCCTAATACACTTATCATGATGTTATTAAAGTATTTAAAGTGAACATTCATTATGTTGTTAGATAGATTAGAGGTGTTAATGAATTTTCACTAGAATGCCTTTTCAAATTTTCTTCACCATGGCATTTTCAACTATTGGATGTCCATCAAGGTGAAAAAGGGACATTATACATGATAAAACACCATGAAAACACTTTATTTAAGTTATAAAGGATATATGAAGGCTCATAAAGAAGAGTTGTAACATGACAAAAAATGAGCTCTTTAAAGACATTCTAAACTCATAACATGAATACAACCATAGTGTCAATGATCTTAGATCAAGACTAAAGTGTTTGAGGTTTATCCCTTTCTATGTTTTAGTTTATAAAGTGGCCAACATTTATAGTGACTCAACTAGCTTGACTAGCCTACTGGTCAAGGAACTCAGAATTTTTGGACCTAATCTTAATGACTTAGCAAATGAAGATTGATTTCACATGAACTCTACCTTATACCTTAAATGCTTTAGAATAATGAGATATAATAAATAAATAAATAAATAATAAATAATAAAATACAACATACAAATACAAATTACAATACCAAGTAGTAAAAACTAATCATGTGCAAGAACACGTAGAGGGAAAAGACAAACACTAACTACTTATGTACAAGATGAACCTGATGAAGATTAGTAGTAACATTTGAGGAACATCCCATTGATAGGGATGGGGAGTTCATCACCATTAAATATATAAATTTGAAAGGAATTACTTTATTTACACTTCATGATGATTTAAGGCCCATTCCAAAGGATTTCAAACTTAAGGTGTTTTCCTAGATTTTGACGGTCTTCATCCCACTTGAGCACTACATCTCCTTATTATAATGTCATAAATGAAGCCTTTTTGTCAAATTAATTATTTAATTGATGATAAATATACCACATGGAATTCATAAAACTATATTTTGTCTCTTCTAACTGTCTCATTTCATTCATTCTCACTTGCATTGCATCATCTTCTAGGACCTCAAGTTGATGAACAAGCTCTAAGGTAGGCAGTTGAAGGGAAATATGAAATATTTCCTCTCTACCATAGATAAAAAGGTATAGAGAGTGTCTATTAGACCTCTTATGTTTAACTCTATATGCCTTTAAGGAATCCCTAAACCTTGTAAGTCATTTTATTTGACTGTCTTATATGGTTATGCTGATGATCCTTATCAAGTTCTTATTTATGGACTCCGTTATCCCATTTCCCTATGCATAATAGTTGGAGGAAGCATTGAGATAGATTCCATGGCTAAGGGCCCACTCACATACCTTATTAATACTAAATGATAAAGCATTACCAGATATAATTATTTAATGTACACCAAACCTAGTCACAATATTATCATAAAAATCCAAGATTGAGTTTTCATTGGCCTCCTTAAGTGTAGTTACATCCACCCACGTTGTGAAATAGTTAGTGGTTGTTATGACCCAATTATGTCCAAAACTATAAGGGGTATGGATAATTAATATTAATTATAATCCACACTAAATGGAGGGTTGTTCAACTTGGGTCAGTTATAAGGGAATGATAGATAACTTTTCTTTGCTAGTGAACAAGGCACACTTTGAACACTTTCTAACCCAATTTTATGAATATCTAAATAGTGTAGGCAAAAATTTATTGGAGAATTTTCAATGATGTCATGGTGATGTCATTAAGGTGTCTTAGTGAGTGGATGAATTTCTTTAATAGCATAAGTAACAATGATAAAGTGTGCAATGTGTTTGTCCTAGTGTGCTTGAAGTATGTTTGGTTGATATTCTATTTTGGCATGGTTAGAGATGTTCAATGATGATTATGGTTATTTGAGGATGTGAAATATGTCCCTAATATTTTTTATGTGATTTGAGTGCTTGTGGGCATAAGTTTATTTCATCTGGTTGATCATAGTTTTCATCTAGACACTTTGGATCTAGTGCTAAAAAATCTAAGTAGGTAGTTTGTTGACATCACCTTTGCTACATGTGGATGAGTTTGGGGGAGTTGGTCATATCATTGTGATCACATTAGTAACTAGTTATTATTCAACATATTTTAATTCATTTGATTAAGCATGATCAAATATATGAGGATGCAAAGTTGGGTACTCAGACAAATTCACTATGTTTTTATACATAGCCAAATTTGCAAAAGGGCTCAAGTAGAGCTAAGTAAGCATGTTGATGAGGTGAGAATTCATAGGAGTGGAGGTGACAGGATAAAATGATCATATGGGTTTGTTAATTTTTTTTCCTAGTCTTTACATGATAAATCTTAGATTATGCAACTAAGTGTGACAAAAGATATGCATTTGCAAAGTTGGGCTCCCAAGCCATTTGACTATATTTTCCAATACTTAGCTAAATTTTCAATGTGGCAAAGAGAGATTGAATGAAAATATCACACATGTGGATGTTTCAAAATAATATGTTCATATGGGTTTGTTAAGTTTTGATCCTAGTTGATTTATACTAAATTTTAGGTCATGCACTAAAGTGCAACAAAAGTTATAAAAGTGCAAAGTTGGCCTTCCAAGTAGGTTTTTACATAGTTTTCTCTATGGAAAAAAATTCTAAGTGAGTAGATTAATGGAATTATATCTCACATGATCAAAATTAACAAGAGTATTTTTTTATATGGATGGATTATTCTATGTGATGATATCATATGGTCTAAATTTTAGATCATGCATTTAAGCATAGTAAAATTTATTGAGGTTCAAAATTTGTCTCTTAGGCATATTAAAATGGTTCCCATAGTCAATTTTACAAAAGGTAATGTTTGAGCAAGTCTCAAGGAGATCGATGATGTGTGTTTTCTCCAAGAAGTTAGGAATTAATTGGATGGTGCCAAGTGTTCTCTGTTTAATGTTCTATAGAGATAAAGATCAAGCTTCTTCAAAGGATAAATGGTGAGTAGGAAATCATATAGATAGAGATAAATAGTGTGTACTCAATTTAAGAGTTAAAATTGGTATCTATTTAGTATTGTTAAAGATCAAGGTTTTTATAAGAGATCAATGAAATGCATGAGGTAAAAGTTACTAGATTGAATAATATGAGGTCAACATGTTCAAGATTTAACATTTGACAGTGGCACCTATGTGTTAAAGTTTGGAAGAGATAGATGGTGCATATTTGATTTGATTAGTGAGGACATGATATGTGAGCATGGTGCTCAAAGTTTAATTTTAACCGTTTTCATTTCAATATTTGAATTTATGAAGGAAAGACTAGTGTCTAATTTTTAGGCCATAAATTTGGATCTAGGGAAACTTTGATAGAGAAAAAAATAAAAAAATGTATAAGAATCCAAGGCACATCTGGAAATATAACTTTGAAGATCTAAAAGTGTGTTTAGTCAAAAATATCAAGGTTTAAAGTTGACTATGTGTTCATGCTTATTCTACGAGTGACATGAGATTAGTAATTGAGCTTATGTAGATGTTGTTTTTATGTTTCATGGTAAATTGGATATTAGGGAGTGTTTTATACTCCATAAAGATACTCTATGTGAATTATAAAGTATTGAACAATGATATGATGTATGAACAAAGGCTTAGAAGGTGATTGTATGTTTGTTTATAATGATTGTGCACATAGAATATTATTTAAGCATTATATTCTTAAGCAAAAGGTTACTGTGATGGATATGAAAACTAAAGGAGGACCTATATATCATTTAGAATGGGTCCATGATTTTTTAAAGTGTTCTTATATTTTAGTTTACTTGAAGATGTGTCATATATTTGAATGGGTGTCTATATGACCTAAAATTGACTTAGGCCTATTTGAATGTGGGTTGTGATTAAGTGTGACCTATGTAAGATGCCTTAAGAGTGAAGGCATGTATTATGGTTGACCAAGTTGTTGATAATTCATGATATATCTATATATAGTGAAATCAAAGATAATGATTTCTAGATTTTTTAGTGGAAGACTTGTGAGAGAGATTTGTGCAAGGTAGATGTGAGAGTTACGATATGAAGGAGAGATAGAGTTCCTAGTTGATGAGTTAATGAGTGGATAAGATTGAGGACTATGTGTATGAGCTATCAGTCATGTTCCTAATATCCAAATAGTGCTCTTGAAGTTTGAGGACATGCAAAGAGGTCTAAGTGTGCATATGAGGATAGTGTGAGTGAATAAGGAGAGAGATTATGGCATGACTATGTGAGAGGCTTATTTGAGATAGAAAGAGAGTTTATGTAGGGTTTAGATAAAAATATATCACTAATAAATGGTTAAGGACATCATTTCTAAGGTGTATGTGTTTAAATGAGTGTCCAAATTACTTGATATTAATTAGGGGTAATTACTCCTTATGAAACAAGTGTTTCACTAAGTACCTTTTGTTAGGAGGACATGATCAAGGTTTGATAGTCTAAAGGAGTTAATTAGTCTCTTGTTTATAATATATTATAGGATGGTATACCATGTGTTGTAAACTCGAGAGTAGGTTTTATTCGCCATGAGGGTTTCTCATAGGAACTATGTGTTATGTGTTTGATTTTGTGTATGCATTGAATGAATGAGTTATCTCATTAATGTTTTTTGATCAAGTTTATATATGTTTATTTCTAAATATTATTAAAATATTTTAATTGTAATTGTAATTAAAATCAATAGACTCACTGATTTACCCCCTCTTAGTGATTGTACCTCTAACAATTAGTATCAAAGTATGTCCTTTGGTAAAGGCTTTATAGCTTAAAGGTGATCTAAGGTACAATATGGGTAGTCATCAAGGAGGTTTCTCTACTAATCAAGCATCAATGTTCAATGGATCCAATTATGCATTTTGGAGTGCTAGAATGAGGACATACATTATGTCTCTAGGGTTTGATGTTTGGCAATCTATTGTAGATGGATATGTTACTCCTACTATTATTCCATCTAGTATTGCAGACAAGAAGTTGTTTGAGAATAATTTCAAGGTAATTGATGTAATCACTTATGGTCTTTTACAGACTGAATATACCAATGTCATCCATTATAAATCTACTAAAGAGATATGGGACAAAAATTAGATCATTTATGAAGGATATTCAATGGTTAAGCTTGATAATTTGTAAACTCATATAAGGCAATTTGAAAGTCTCAAGATGAATGAATAAGATATTATGGCATCATTTCTCTAGAGACTTGATGATATTATGAAAATCATCAAAGGTCTTAGAGATAACCTTGGAGAGGCTATTGTTGTTAAAAAGGTATTAAGGTCTATATCCCCCAAGTTTGATCTAAAAGTATCTACTATAGAAGAGAGTCATGACCTTACTGAGTTAAAGATGAATCAATTGTGTGGTACCCTTACTACCTATAATATGAGGAAAAATAATGATATACCACCAAATAAGGAATTAACTTTCAATATTAAAATGAAGACAAGGAAGAAATTACAAGGTGAGAAACTCAAGGAGGATGAAATTCCTAATATAGATGAGGATGAAATAATTTATTTGATTTCAAGGAAATTGAGAACAAGTTTAGGCAATTATAAAGGTGAACTACCCCTCAAATTCTTTAATTGTGGTGAGATAGGACATTTTAATAATAAGTGCCCTCATAAGTATAATAAGGATGATGATGAAGAGCATGATCAATGTTGCAATGATGGAAAGAGAACATTTAGGTCTGATAAAAGCAAATAGGGATTAACAAGGTTTGATAACAAGAAGAATTACTTCAAGGGCAAGAAGAGTATCTACACTAGAGAAGATTGTAGCCCATCAAATGAGAGTGATGTCAATGATTCAAAATATGATCATGAAGATGATGCTCCTAATAAACATGAAGATCTATTTATGGCAGAGGAAGGTAGTTATTTACATCAAAGGGGGTCTACTTGGAGTGATTTAGATGATGATGAAAATGGGGTGGATTATGAGACTACATGGACAAATGATCATAAAAAACTAAATATTGAGAAGAAGATCAATAAAAAGATGAAATATAAACTCAAGGAATTTTAGGATCAATTCAATTTTTATAGGAAAGAATGGATGAAGATTCCAAGGAGCATGAAGATATGATCAAGCATCTTAGTTGTCAATTATAAGTCCTATCTTCAAGCCTGAAATCTAATGAAGATGAATGTCCAATGTATGTAATTAAAAATGAGTCATTGAAATCTAAGTTATAGAATGTATCTAGTAAGGTAATGTCATTTGTGAGATTTGAAAAGAGTTCAAGTGATCTAGACAACATTCTGAATGATTAAAAGCACGTAATTGATAAGACTAGTCTTGGATACAAAGAAGAACTAGAGACTAAAACTCAAGACAAGATGAAAACTAATGTGAAAAAGTAAAATCAGCCTTTGAAGACAAATCATCAAACAATGAATGATGGTGAAAATAGATTGAGGATAAACTAGATCAAATAGCTAAATACCATGAGGTATGTGAATTTCAATGGTTACTGATATACTTGTAATTGGTTTGGTATTAAAACAAGATAATGTATAAGACTTATTAAAATTGAATTTTCATGGAACTATGATGGGGGTCATCAATCAAAAGGTGTGAGAAGGGTTGAGTTTTTCAACTATCATGATATTGGACACTTTGAAAAATAGTGCCCATTTAAGGT
Source organism: Torreya grandis (assembly GCA_037957365.1). Lineage (NCBI taxonomy): Eukaryota > Viridiplantae > Streptophyta > Pinopsida > Cupressales > Taxaceae > Torreya > Torreya grandis. Next base: position 36,697 of record JARHVA010005083.1, on the reverse strand, counting down.
AAGATAAGTTGAGTTTCCATCAAGGAGTATGGCTTACTACAGTTGTGAACAAAGAGATCACATTGTTGGATTCTACATGTAAAGGCCTAAAATATAAAATAGGTTTTATCAGGTTCCTAGAGTGTAAGTCAGAAGGCATGTGAACTCATGCAGACCAAAGGTGGTAAGTAGGAATTATGATGAGTCTACAAGTCTAAGTAATCTATTTTCTATGGTGGAGAATACCATAAAATGTGAATAATTCGTAGAGCTCTCATTGACTACTCATGTTGTGAATCAAGATACCAAGATACCAAGATCAAGAAGAAGACCAAGGTACTAGTTGAGACTAGTCCTAAGATGTGTATAGATCCAAATAAATGTCTTGTTTTTGTTGACCAAGATTCATGAAAATAACATCAATTGTCTATACCTAGTGATGAGGTTCCATGTCTAAGGTTGATGCTTCAAATGAAAATTTATGCCAAGTTTACATAGGTGTTCCATGTGTTATCAATTCAATCCTAGAAGAAAAGGAGAGTGATATAAAAATGGAACCTGTTGTCATAGTTTAGACTAAAGAGAAAAATAAAGAAAGCAAGAAATCTTATAGTTATAAAAGGATTCCAGTGGTTACTGAGGAGATGTGGGCCACTCCTAGCTTGACTTCTTTTTAGAGAATTATGGTGCAAAGGATGTCTCCATCTATGATTCTTAAGAGACTCCTTTTAGTCAATAAGAAAGTGTTTTTTTGGTATTTTTGAGATGGTCCTAGATGACTACAGTTGAGTGTTCTTAGTTAGAATAGGTATGTCTAGGTGGAAAATATGCTGATGTGATTTAATGATGTTGATAAATGTATATGGAGTAGTTTACAAGGTCAAATTGAAGGTTCCTAGATCGTAAAGGAGGATTTGTGATTTTTAAAGATGATATTTTTATATATAAAGGTCTATTGACCTTATTATAGCATGTTTGAGGTGGTTTTGTGATTTGAAGGTATGTTGAGGTCAATTTGGAGATTTTTGTTAGCTCTTAGGTTTCCCAATTTATGCTTAAGAGCTTATAGGTCCTAAAATAGGTTATAGAAAGTCAAGGTTCCCAATGGTTTGAAAGCTCAAATCTTTGTCCAAAAGTATTTAATGCTTGTCTCTAGGTGTGCAAGAAGTTTTATAGATGGAAGTTGACTAAAAGCAAGTTTATTGACTCTATTTGTTTTGAGATTATAGGGTTTTGGAATATAATATAAAAGTAGGTTGCATTATTATTTGAGATCTAAGACTTCCTAATATGTTAAATGGGTCAAATGGGTTGTCAAATCAAGCTTCATAGAGATCTTAAGGTTTGTGCTTCTCAAGTTATTCATGTTTTTATTAAGTTAGAAGCCTAATTAGGTAGTATGTTGTAGAGGATGAGATAGTTGTTTAAAAATTTTTTGCTCAAGGGGCCATATGGGAGTGCTCTAGATACAAATTATTAGGTCGTGAAGATGTGTCTATTATAATTTGTGGTCTCTGAAAGTTATAGATAGGGTACAAGGAGACTAAACAAGCTGAGTAAGAAGAAGAGAGATTTTTGTTTAGTTTCTCCAAAAGAGAAATGCATGAGTATTTCAAATCAAGTTCTTAGGTTGGTTAGTACATGTTTCCCTTTTGAAATATTGTAGATGTAGAATTGGTGGTCATGGAAGTGTCTTGAGAGAAAAGGCTGGTAAGCTTGCATGGTTGTTTTTCATAGTTTATAAAGATATTAAGATGATCAAGTGGTGGAATGGCTCAAAAATCTTAAGGAGATTCCCTCTCAGATGTTTATTGGTACTAGAGATTAGTTGGTGCCCAATTTATCATTATGTCGAAGGGGGAGGAAGTTCCTAGTGTGAGAGTGCTTGAAGAGAAAGAAGGTGAGATGAATGATGTTTGTTGACATCAATGACAAAGGGGGAGATTATTGGAGAATTATTAGTGATGTCATGGTGATGTCATGAAGGTTTCTTGGTGAGTGGATGAAGTGCTTTGATAGCTTATCTAATAATGACAAAGTGTTTAATGTGCTTGAAGTATGTTTGGTTGATCTTTTATTTTGGCATGGTTAGAGATGTTAAAGGATGAGTATGGTGATTTTAGGATGTGTAGGAGGTCCTTAAGATTTTTTATATGCTTTGAGTGCTTGTGTACATAAGTGTATTTCATCTGGTTGATTATAGTTTTCATCTAGACACTTTGGATCTAGTGGTAGAAAATCTAAGTAAGCAATTTGCTGACATCCCCATTGCTATATGTGAATGAGTCTTGGGGAGTTAGTCATATGGTTATGATCACATTAATATTTAGTTTTTATGTGTTATATTTCAAATCATGAGATGAAGTGTAGTTAAAGATATGAGGATGCAAAGTTGGTTACTCAGACAAAATTCACTATGTTTACATACATAGCCAAATTTGTAAAAGGGCTCAATTAGAGCTAAATAACCATGTTGATGAGGTCATCATTCACATGAGTGGAGGTGTCAAGACAAAATTATAATATGGGTTAGTTCATTTTTGTGCCTAGTTTCTATGTGCTAATTCTCAAATCATGCAACTAAGTGAGATAAAATATATGCATGTATAAAGTTGGGATCTTAGGTAGTTTGTCTATGTTTTCCCATAGCCAAATTTTCAATGTGGAAAGAAGAGCTAAGTAATAATTTTTATGATGAAATATCTCACATGTGTGGAAATTTTAGAATAAGATGATCATATGGGTTTGTTAAGTTTTAATCATAGTTTATTTATGCTAAATTTTAGGTCATGCACTAAAGCACACCAAAAGTTATGCAAGTGTAAAGTTGGCCTTTTAAGAAACTTTTGACATAGTTGGCTCTATGGCAAAAAAAGTTGAGTGAGTAGATTAATGGAATTATATCTCACATGTAATAAGATTTTAGGAGCAGTTTACTATATCGATGGATTATCCTATGTGAGGAGATCATATGGTCCAAATTTAAGATCATGCATCTAAGAATAGTAAAAGATATTGAGGCTTAAAATTGGCTTCTCAAGCATATTGAAATGGTTCCTCTATTCAATTTTACAAAAGGTAAAGTTTTATAAAGTCTCAAAGAGATCGATGATGCACTTTTTCTCTAATAATTTAGGAAGTAGTGAGATTGTAGTGTTCTATGTTTAATACACTATAAAGATAAAGATTGAGCTTATTTCCAATATCAACAGTGAGTAGGAAATTGTATAGATAGAGATCAATGGTACATATTAAAGGTCAAAGTGATAGTTTTTTAGCATTTTTAAAGATCAAGCTTCATACAAGAATTGATAGAGCACATGAGGTCAAAGTTACCATATTTCATGAGATGAGGTCAACATGTTCAAGATTTAACATTTGATAGTGACACCTATTTATTAAAGTTCAAAAGAGATATAATATGTGTATTTTATTTGATCAGCAAGGACATGAGATGTGAGCATGATGTTTGAAGTTTAATTGTGACTGTTTGCATTTGAATATTTGAATTTATGAAGAAAAGACCAATGTTTGGTTTTTGGGCCATAACTTTAGATACAGGTAGAACTTGATAGTGTAGTAAAAATAAAATATGTAGAGGGCTCTAATTTGCATCTATAAAATTAACTTTAAAGATCTGAAAGTGTGTATAGTCATAAATATTGAGGTTCAAAGTTGATTGTGTTCGTACTTGCTCTGTAAGTGACCCAAGAAGAGTAATTAAGCTTATGTAGATGTTATTTCGTGGTTTCATGGAGAATTGGATATTAAGGAGTGTTGTAAAATCCATAAGGATGATTTATTTACATCATGAAGGATTGACTAATTGTATGTTGTATGAATAAAGTCTTAAAAGGTGATTGTGTGTTCGCTCATAATGACTATGCATAAAAAAATATTATTGAAGCATTTTATGCTTAAGTAAAAGGGTACTATGATGGATATGGACACTTAATGGGGACCTATATACCATGTATAATGGGTCTATTATTTTGTAAAGTTTTCCTATATTTTATTTTTTTCAAAGATGTGTCAAAGAGCTGAATGGGTCTCCATAGGACCTAAAAGTAACTTAGGCCTATTTGGATGTGGATTGTGCTTAGTGTGACCCATGTAAGATGCCTTAAGGGTGAAGGCATGTATTTTGGCTAGAAAAGTTTTTTATAATTAATGATAGATATTTATATAGTGAAATAAAAGATATTGATTTCTAGTTTTTTAAGTGGAAGACTTGTGAGAGAGATTTGTGCAAGGTGGATGTGGGATTTGTGGAATAAAGGAGAGGTAGAGTACCTAGTTGATAAAATAATTAATGAATTAGATTGATTACTATGTGTATGACCTATAGGTCATGATTTTTATGTCCAAATACTTCTCTTATGGTTTGAGGACATGTGAAAAGGTTTGAGTTTTCATATGAGGACAATGTGAATGAAGGAGAGAGATTGTGGCATGCCTATGTGAAAGGATTATTTGAGATAGAGATAAATCTTGTGTAGTGTTTAGATAAATATAGATCCATCCTCAGGTGTTAAATACATAATTACATAGGTGAATGTGTTCAAATGAGGGTATAAAGGAATTGTTCTTCCTTAGGGGTAGTTATTCCTTGTGAAATAAGTGTTTCACTAAATACCTTTCATTAGGAGGACATGATCAAGGTTTATTGGTTTAAAGGAGTTGATCAATCTATTATTTGATATTTATTATAAGATATTAGTCCATGTTTTTCATACATAAGAGTGGGTTTTATTCCCCATGAGGGTTTCCCAAAGGAATTATGTGTTATGTGTTTGATATTATATATACATTAATTGAATGGGCTATCTTGTTAATGTTGCTTGATTAATTTGATATATGTTAATTGATTAAATGTTTAAAAGGATTGTAATTGTAATTGAAATATATAGACTCATTAATTCAATGCCCCCTCTCTCAGTGATTTTGCCTCTAAAAATAGTATCCAACTCTAATGATCATAAAGGCTATGGTCTTGGTATCAAAGTGCCCACCAATAAGCCCATCATGAAAATAGTTAAGCAATTTTTCAATTTGGCTTGATTCAACACATCTTAGAAGAATACCTCCTACATCATTATTAAAGATAATTCCATATATCAAGACATAGGATATGGTATAAAATCTAAAAATCCTTATTTTGGTCCTATCTAAGCCCATAAGACATTGGCCTATTTGAATGAACTTGACCACATCATTGGTCTAGTTAAGAGGAGTGATATTTGTAGTTGTTTACTAATTGTCATGGACTGCCAACACTATCTCTTTATCTTAATTTACCTATATTATAATATTCTCACATATAATTACACCTATGATTATCTTGGTAACTCTCACCTTAATGTCATATTCCATACAGTTTATTACCCACCCAACTCTCTTATCACTCAAATCACTATCAAGTATAAACACTTTGATGCTTGGGTGCACTACCATCACTATAACTTTGTTTTTAGACACCATATGCCTAAAATTATTAAATCCTATCATAAAAACAAGTACATGTTCCTCCACAAGGGTATACCTTTCTTCATATCCTTCTAAGGATTGACTAAAGAAATCAATTGGTTTATCTAGACCTTCATCATTATATTGCATAAAAAAAATACATCCATTATGGATAATGCATACAAGACAATTTATTTGCTAAATTTAGGGTTAAGAAGTGTGGGGGACTAATATATTTCTTGTTTTATGGTCTCAAATATTCTCTTTCCTTGATCCATGTGAAATATTTGTGCTTATTAAGCATGTGAGTAAGAGGCTTAACTAACTCTATAAAACTTGGAATAAACCTACTTATGAAGTTGTTCTTCCTTAAGAAGCTCTAAAAGACTTTCTTGTGCTTGGGTATGGGTAAGGATAAGATTGATTAAACATTACCAAGGTATATGAATATACCATAATTTGACACCACATGCCCCAACAATCTTCCCTCATTAACTATAAAAATACATTTTTGGGGATTTAAGGACACTCCAAATTACCTGCACCTATCAAATACTAACTTCAAATGTGTCATGTGATCTATTAGGTCCCTTAAAAACATAGTGATGTAATCAAGATATATGAGCACCATCTCATTAATTATCCATTCAAAGGCAACACACATTTCCCTTTGTAAAGTTTCCCCTAAATAGGATAGCTCAAAGGGAATTTTCATGTATTCATAGGTGCCCCACTTTGTAGTGAAGGCCATCTTATGTATATATTCCTCCCTAAAAAATATTTGATTTTGTCCAAAGTAACCATCAAGTAAATAAAACATTTTAGTGTCTACAACCTTTGAAGGATTTGATTCATGGAGGGTAGTGGATAATGGTTTCTCAAACACACCTTATTAAGGTCTCTAAAATCAACACATAGGTGTATATATCCATTCTTATTCCTCACATGAAAAAGGTTTGATATCCATGAGGAATAATTAATGGGGAATATGATCTTAGATTCAATTAATTTAAACAATTCCCTTCTCATGATCTCTTCAACCTTAGGGTTGACTGCTCTTTGCTTTTGCCTTATTGATTTTGTATTATCCTCAAACTCTATGGTGTGTTAGGCTAGATTGGGGTTAAATATTTTCATATCATGGTATTCCCATTCATACACTTCAACATAATCCTAACATAAGGCTATGATATCATATCTCTCTTATACTATGTTAACTTTTCCCAACTTAAGCAATTTGTCCTTAAAGATGACTATCTTCTCATAATGTTCTTCCTTGGTTGAGATACTCACCTTATCTATTTTCAACTGATCATATTCATTGGAGATGATTTATAATGTAGCTAAACCCATTTAAATTTTTTTAGTTCTTAGTTGGGAAATATGGTCATCAAATAATGCTACAACCTACCTTGATTCTTATGACAAAATTATGCCTCGTGGATGAAAAAATAAGCAATTTGCTCATCATTGTCAAAAAATTGCCAACTCACCTCATTATTAGGTATATATGGCCTACACATAACCTTTATTTATGATTATCCTTGAGTTCCTTTGATTCCATAAACAATATTATATTTGGCACCAATGGTTTCAAGTCTATCTACATGGTGATTGGACTCGTTTGGTATAGAACAGATGAAAAATGCTAATAAGTCTTTTAAGATATCCAAAAATTAGTGATTTTAGGCCTTTAAAATATTGTTATTAACATTAATAACACCGCTAACTTGATACTCATTATCACCCTTCACTTCTAAAATTCTTATGCTTCTTCTCCTTGCCTATTATAATCCATGTATAAGGGCTTCATATTTTGAAGTGTTTTAAGTACAACTAAATTAAAAAATTACTACAAAGTATTGCCTTTGATTTAAAATATAAAAAAGCATTACTCCATACCCACTACCATTATTTTTCCTTGATATATCAAAGAATAAATTCCATATGCCATCATTCTCTTGAGTTGGGCTTGTGAGATTAGGTACAACAACTCCTTCTTCAAGCATGTAGTATACACCTAGGCTTGCCTCCTTAATGGTTTTGTAGGGGTCAAAACCATGGTTTTCAATTTCCCATTCATTAAGTATCATATCTAAGACTCCTTTAAGATGATCATTAGGTTCTCACTCACTAATATTCTCATCCTCATCTAGGATAGTGCCCTTTACATTAGATAGGTTGGGTGTGTGGGGTTATAAGTGGAACCTAGAAATAGGTTCAGACCTAATAGTGACCCTTGTCCCATATCTAGTCCTAGATACCATGTATGACTAGTCAAATGAAACATATCCCCTAGTATTTATAGAGAAATCCCTAGATAATTATAGGGAAAATATGGAGGGAGATCAATAACCATGACATATTGTGGGATAGTACAATTTAGGAAAGTTTCTAATAAAATCTTGAGATTTTTTAGGACACCTACTATCTTTGTGGGAGACCCATCCAATTGAAAAACTCCTTTCTCATTGAGTTCATACTTGAGCTCTAGCTTATTAGATATGGATTTTAGCATGACTAAGGTATAATAACCTTAATATATCATGTTATTTTGGAGAAGATAATATCTTATTATGATTGATAAGTATAATGGACGTGGTTTAACTACCTTGGGAGCCTATACTTCACTAGGTTGAATATCATTAGCATAAACTATTATTACCTTATCAATTTTTTTTTATGAGAGAAAGCTTGGAGAGCTCTTGTTGAAGAAGGTCTTTATACCATATGATGAGTAGACCATCCCACATAAGAATGATAACATTATATTTATTCATGTAGTATACAATAATAAAGGAAGAGATGATATCTTTAGGCTATAATTTAGAAGTAGAGGCATCACTTATGATTTGTGTAACTTGTGGAACGAAGGGCCTCTTATATTGTTTCCCATGTGTTTGAGATGTTTCTTGTGTTGGAGAGGTTTTTTTTATCATACTTTGAGTGGTAGGCTACTGAGTTACTTGGGGATGTGTTGAAGTGGCCATAGATTCCCCCAAGTGGTCATACATCATCATCCTCCTCCTAGCCATTGTGTGGGTTGAAACTGAATCAACTTACTTTAGTACATTATGCCCCAAGTTTGTTTCCAATTGTTTAAAAGTGTGTTCACCTTCTTGAAAGTTTGAAAATGTAGTATCGGTAGGTGATTTACTCACATTCCCTCCTTATTATCTTATAAATTTTACTGGTGTCATGATAGGAATATCACCATTAGGAATTGGAGGACCTTATTATGCAGGAGGCATGGTGTCATGTACATGAAATATAGGAACCTTTTGCATATAATAATTATAAGATGTTTCCCCAATTTTAGACATCACCATCTCACCTGATTTCCCCCATGGATTAGACCATTAACATTATTTTTTAGGCTATTTTGTGTTGGTACCAATGCCCTTGAACTACTTGCAACATTGGGGTTATAATTAATATAACGTTTAGCCTGTTTAATCTACCCTTGGCCTTATTGGTTGGGTGGATAAGGGGGTATATAGTATGGATAATATGGGTATGGATCTTGGAAAGGGACTTAATAGGATCTATAGGATGTATCTTGCTTCCTCTATAAATCTACCAATTTGTTTTTTGAGCTTTAAGTAACCCTTCAATCTTATAAATCCTATCTACTTAGCTTCCATTAGATTGGTCTTGATTGTTTGGAGTTTGAAATGGATTAATTATGGTGGAAGTGGGTTGGATCTCTAGAAATAGGGGCATGAAGGGCCTATGAGACAAATTTCCTACTTTAATCAAGAAATTTTCTTCCCTTATGGAGATTTCAAATGCCTCTAATAATGTGGTCCAACCCATAGTCTATATCATTATAGTAACATCAAAATTTAAGGCCCTTAGGTAGTATAGGAATAAATAATTAGGTTTAGGATTGATAATGATAGGGATATTATCCCAATTTATTTAAAATATATATTCAAATTTAACCATAGATTCTTGGGGGGCCCTCTTAATTTAGGTGAGTTTCACAACTAATGAAACATGGTCACTTATATCTTCAAAATTATCATAAAGGCACTCACCAAATTCATCCCAAGTGTTTGTGGAGGTAGGAATTATACCTATATACCACTAAATATATTTTTTTCTTAAGGATGTTTTGAAGAGTGTCATGGATAAATGTTTTTGGTTGATGTTGTGTACTAAACACAAGTTGGCTATATCAACTATGTGTTTAACAGGAGTGGTGGAGTTTTCCCCTATGAAGTATGGTATAGTTTTCAAGGTAGTAATAGGAATTTCATCAAATTGGTAATTTTTAAAATGGATTCTACCATTAAATTGTAAAAATACTTCCATTTGAGGCCTTGTTATTTGGATTAGAGGACTAGCACTAGGTTGTGTATGGGAAGAACTGGTAGAGTTGGGAGACATGGGAGAATTTGGGGGTGTGGAATTTTGGATAAATATAGGAACCCTCTTTCTCCTTGTAATATCTAAATATATCTCAATAGATTCAATTTTCATACCTTTTTAAGATGATCTGGTGGACACTTTTTACATGAAACAACCTTCCAATATGCTAATGATTACCTTTAGCCTTCCATATGTCTTCAAACATTGTCAAAGAATGTCAAAACAGGTCTCCAAGGAAATTTATATTTGGTCCCATTAAGAATTCTATAACTATTACATAACCAGGTTGTACCCTTCTTGAGGAAGATTTTTCATGTCTACCTCAAACCTATAGTAACATTGGAGTGACCTATAGGCTATGGGATACCTAATATGCAAGTCAAACCTCTATTTTTGCTTGGGATAGATCCCCTAATTAGTCACTTAAACTCTCTCTAATACCTAATATTATTATAATTAAAAATTAATAGACATGAAAAATGGTTAAAAAACCTATAATAAAGTGGTGATGCACCAGTGATTGAAGATCCACTCTTAGTCTATCCTTTAAACCCACTAATAAACTTGATAAATATTAAAACCAATTGGACCTATTGACAATGTTCTAATCATGAAAATTTCATATGGAACTTTAGTAATAGTTTTAAAACTCAAAGGATAAAGGCTTAGATCTACAAAAGACACTATTAGCTTATGACACTTCAAGAACACTTCTAGTTATTAATACTTAATACAACCTACATAGACTAACAACCTCAACTTAGGTGCATGAAATGACATATAATTGACAATAATAATCATACATTTTTCAAATGAACTCAAATGTATAATGCTACCATTCAACTAAGAAATCTAAAAGTATTCTTCTATTGATTCAAAGGAGTACAAGGTAATTTTGGTAGAACTTTAGTACAACCAGCCAAGGGATGCCAAAGAAAGACCTGAATACCTACTTTAATAGAAATTTTGAGAGATAAGAGAGAAGATTCAAAATGTGGGAAATTCCATGAATTATGCCATGTGGCATTAGGTAGTAATATAGACATATTCATCCCTCTCATGCATTGACACTTCTTCAATGAGCTCACATTGGCATTAAGAGAAGGTGTGAAGGTTGTAACTCCCTTAATTAACATAATGAAAGCTTTTACCATGATAAAAATAGTCTAATATTCCATTTAATGGTAGTTACACAATGAAATTAGGGTGTGGATAGGCCTCCAAAAAGCATTGAACAACATCTTCTTCAATGTGCATGTAGAATTGTGCTTAAAATTGCCTCTACCCTATCATAATGGTGTTTAATTTGGGATATGATTTCCTTGATGGTATTTATCAATGCCTCAAGGTGATTCATATATTCCATAATGTTGTTATATGCCCATTAGACCCTTATATCTATAAGTTAAGTAGGCGTATTTATAAGTCATTCATTTTATGCATACCTACTAGTTGAATGGTTTAGGTAGCTAAATAAGGACTTCAAAACATATCATATGTCTAAAAATATCCTTGATCAACTCCATTTATCATAACTTAGGCCTTTTATCAAATATCTTCTACCTATAATTACATTGACCTTGCTAAACTAGGCCTTTTAGACCAGTTTCATAGACTAGTCGTTTAGAATAAGATAACAGATCTATTTTCAAAAAAATTCTAATCTAAGCAACAATTTAGGAAACAATTCATGTTATGGGTCCACCCCAATTGATGATGGAACTTTTGGGGGCCATAAATTTGACACTGTAGCTCCATTTGACTCACCGTTTGAACCGTTGGAAAGATAATAATGAGGACAATAGGGTGAGATGGAATGGATATCCAATTGATGGATTTTGACCCATGAAAACCCAATGGAAGTGCCCCAAATTTAAATTTAAGTAGTCTATTCTAAAAATAGTAAGTTTTTAAAAATAATAATTCCTCAAATTCTATATTGTTGTAAATCTTAGAAGTCAAACCACTTAATATCCCTTGAGATTGGTGACCTTCCACATCCTCCTCCCATCTTAAAAACATGTATAAATGAATATTTAGCCTATAATGTAAAGGATACATCTATCCTTAGAGATAGGCATATGTTTAGGTCTACAAATTTAGTGAATAAAACATCTCTTCTGAGAGATAGCATTATTGTTATTTTGTTTTTCATATTTCTTGAATTATATTTCATCCAAGTCTTTTGATTTTTGGATCACCTTCATACCTAAATTTGATACTATAGAGGTATAATAATCATTAAACCTACCTTTACCATAATTCTAAAGTCTTTTTTATGCTCTACAACACATTATGCATAAAACCCTATAAACTTGCACTTTCAAGAAGTGTTTATATAACCTTTGTACCATCAGGTGCCCTAGACATGACCCACTTTGAGCTAGAAATATGATCTAAGTGTTAGTTAAGAAATTATTGAGTGAATTAATTCATTTTTAATTAAACCTTTCCATTTGATTCACTATTAGGGTTTAAGGGGGGTTTAATAGTGCTTGGGGGTCTTAGGGATGGTTCATAGAGACCAAGGCTTAGATATATGAACAAATTATATAAAAAGAAAGATAATAGACTTACCCATATTCACTAAAGTGTTTTTATCCCCATGCATAACATCCAAGCTATGAAGAGCATTTGAATATGCTCTTTATGGGACAAACATGCTCACTAAGTAGTGTTACATGTTAACAGGTAAAATGATCCATTGTAGAGACTTCTCACGAGGTTCAAGGTGACAAGGATGTGTTCAAAAATCATAATGACTCCTCCCTTGAAGTTTTTAAGTTTTATTGATATTCAAATAAACTTTTGTTTCACCTTCTTATGGCACTACCCAAATTGAGGGTTTTAAACTAACCTATCTATACTCATTAACCTTGATCATTAACCAACCTTAGGGTTTTGAGCTACTCGTACACTATATATAACCTTAACATTACTTCATGGGTTCTATGAAGTAACACTATTGTCTTGATTAGGCTAATGATATTTTTTAAAAAGCACATAGTCATCTATCTCAACACTTGTGCTTATTTACTTGTTGAAACAATCATGGAGGTTACTCTAGTGGCTATTAAAGGAATTTTTTATATCCTCTAGGACTCATTATCCCTCATTGACTTCATTGTGTATATAGACATTCCCTATCTCTTTGATCTTAAAATTAAGCTAACACTCCTAGGCCTTTATGTATAGTTTGAATCCTACACGTGTAAACTAATGAGTCACTAAAATTATTGGAAGACTTGAGGATACTTTAAATGTAATTTCATTGTCATACCACTTCACCTAGATGAGTTTTGAGGCTAAAATCCACCATCAATTCACTTTTGGGGTTTATGCAGGGTTTGAGATGTCTACTATTTGAGTGATTGTTTATAGCATATAAATATCCAAAAAAAGAACAAATTCCAAGAATCTACAGTGAAATGATATCCTCATCTTCCATGAATGCCCTAGGTTTCCATGTAAAGGGTGTGTGGAGATAAGAGCATTGTAAGGTGACACTAGGGTTATTTGTAAACCAATTTTGACTTATTATTATCTTAAGGTTCATTCATGAAGGTTAGCTCCAAAATTATAACCCATATTTCATGAATCTTTAGTCCATATGGAGAATGAAACTTACCTAAGATATTTAACCTTAATCATCTTTAAGATGAACTATGTGAACACTTGAAGTTGAGCTTCAAGTTGACTGTGTTTAGGTTGACTAACTCAAGTAGGGTTTTGGAGACAACCATTTTCATACTTATTTACACTTGAAACCTACTTAGTATAGTTTTATACATCTTCACACACTCCTCATCGATTATACAACTTATTGCACGATCTTGGAGAGACCTTAAGATGGCAGTAGGGTCTAAAATTAGGCTTAAGGCCTACCTAATTGGTCTATCCCTAAGGAACTTGACCACAAATTTGAATTATAAAATTTTTGGATGAGGTATGAGTACCATTATCACAATTTTTAATTGATCCAAAATCATATGATGATCCAAATCTAGTTGCAAACCTTCCAAGACATGATTTTGCTCATTTAGCCCCTAGGATTGACTATTACAGAGAGGGCTTGGTCTGAGACAAAATAGTGGGTATACCCAATATTTTTATAGGAAAAATATATAAATTAGTGTCTTAAAATAGTCATGATGACAATTTTTAATAAATTAGGATTCTTGCCCATGCCTATAAAAATCCCAAACCATCATTTTGGCTTAGAATAGTAGTGAACTACCTATTGACTATGTGTTTATACATGAAAATTTTGAGTATGGCCTTATGCATTTTTTCCTAATGTGTTTGTGATAATTAAGTGTCCATAACATGTCTTATGGATGAATATAATCTCATATAGTGACTTACCATCTCTCTCTCTAATTGCATAAACTACCCTTCCCAAGCTTAGGGTTTATGTCTGAGTATGCCTAAGTGTTCCCAAGCCTATGTTGATGTTCCTTTGTTTTATTATATGTGATGAACATAAAACTTGAAATCTTAACCATAATCATCATTATACAATTATTTCCTTTTTACCATAATCAAATTATGGTTTTACATATGCGTTGACACTATTATAGGTACACATTCACATATGCTAACAATGAAGAGGGGTCTGATAACCATGTTTGTATGAGAAGAATATGATTTTTTGTCACTTAAAACTCCTATAAAATATCTAGATATTAATTCACCTATTTAGGATCCACATCCTCTCATACTCACACCAGTCCTTATGTTTATTGTAGGTTCACTTAGTGGCTTTTGGAGACTCTACTTTAGTAGGATTAAAATGGCTAGTTGTATGTGGCTATATGACTCCTTAGTTAGGTATATGACCATGTAATTCAAATATTCCATGGTTTCATTGATATTTATGTATTAAAGGGAGTATGAATGTCTATTGACTTGACCTATATTGGGAGTGAAGGGTGGATAAGTGAATGCAGATGACTGTAGGGTGGAGGAGGGTGAAACATAAACATAGAGTTAGAATATAGTATGAATGGTAGTGATATAATGTTAAATTATATGATAATGTAAATGACATGAAATAAAGGATTTGAAACCTTCCAAGATATAAATCATAAATATTTTAGACCCTCACACATATACCTAAGTAAATATGGCACTTTGAAGGTAGAAATGAACCGTATATAGATAAAATATGGAACTTGGGAATCTCTGAGGAACCTTAATCTTTGAAAAAACCTTAAAATATACTAAAATTTACTATATGGTTATAGGAATAGGTGATTTTTAGGTCTATTAAGCCACCATGGAGGTTTGACAAGTTTTTCATAAGGCTATGATGACAACCCATCATGATTTGAACACTCTATTTCTATGTTTTTTAGTTGCATTAGAAGGCTTTGTAGATGTCATTAAGCCACATACAATGTTCACTATATAGTGGCCTTAAATCATGCATAAACCCTTTTCTTATTAAGATATCCTTAGATGGAAAGAGGTGATTGGTCCTCTAACCTGAGCAAAGAAGCATGGTGAAACCTGAAACACTCTACCAAATATTTGACTCAACTAATAACTTATGATGAGGATATTCAACCTATGTCCATTACGGAAACCAACCAAAATATTTCACACGTGAGATAATACTTAAGGTTTATTGTTTCTATTATCTCACATGTGTGATTCAAGTGCTAAAATGTTATTATAGGATCCTTCAAGATTTGAGGAAACAACATGAATCATTGGTTTGAGCAGGCAAGCCAAGAATCTATGAAAATCATTACGTCCAACTTTGCCTATAAATATGAGGATGGCATATAAATTCCTTAAGTTATTGTAAAATGTTCATACATATCATGAGAGAAATCCTAATACAAATTCCCATGGGTAGAATATGGTTGAGTGTACTTCTTTTAGATAAGATCTAGGACCTCCATTCTTTATCCTATGTATAGTATAAGAATAAATTTGATGAGCTCTTTGACTCTACCAATTACCTTGAGGAGAATGTATGATAATTTTGATACTATTTTGCACTAAAAAACATTAATCTCTTCTCCATTTCACATTTATGACCTCCATCTATAAAACCATGACTCCACCCATCCCAATCTATACTATACATAGCCATACTGCTTGGGAAACCTCTACAACCTATAATTATTTTAATGTATTCTTCTTTTATACGTAAATACATAATTATCAAGTGTTGTGGAGGGAAAATAAGGGTCATGTGACATTTTGAACCTAATGGTATGAATTAGGGGAGTTGAAAATCCATTTTTTAGCATGCATGGGGCATATTAAGGAGGATTTAGGTGTTGACTATTATGGTAATGGACTCAATGAGGTATGAAATGGTCTATTAATGGATTTATGAGGATTATGAGGTCAATTTAAGGCATGTTAAATGACTTAGTGGTCCATCAAGGTCACATTAGGCCTCATTATGGTAAAAAACATTGACTTTATTACACATACATGACTTTAAATGAGCATATCAAATGAATATCATGTTAATATTTTATAGAGAGACCTTTACCCTAATACACTTCTCATGATGTTATTGAAAGCTTAAAAGTGAATATACCTTATGTTATTAGATAGATCAGAGGTGTTTATGAATTCTCACTAGATTTCCTTCTCAATTTGCCTTCACCATGGCATGTTCCAACTATTGTAGCTCCATAAAGGTGACCAAGGGCCATTACACATGATCAAATACCATTAAAATAATTTATTTAAGTTATAAAGGAGATATGAAGTCTCAAAAATCAAAGCTATAACATGACAAAATAATGAGTTGTTTGAACACCCTCCAAACTCATAAGATGAATACAACCGTAAGGGTAATGATATTGAATCAGGACTATAGGGTTTGCGGTTGACCCCTTTCTAGGTTTGATTTTATAAAGTGGTAAAAAAGAATGTTGAACTAGATTCATGGATTCCAGAGTAGGTGGAGGCAACATTTCTTCTAAAGGAGGGAACCATAAGACAAAAAAACTATGAGCCCTTACCTCAAATAAAAAGGATTCGATGTATCTATAGAGGATATAAAATTTCCTTTATATCTCCTTGAAATTTGCCATTATCACTAGCTTGAGCTTATATTTTCTAGATAATGATAGAGGTTCTTCCTACCCACCATCAATTTCTACGAAAGCTTCATCCAAGCCCATCCTAAAGACTAATTTATAAATAAAATCAATTAACAATTTCACATCCTCTTTATTATAAATAAGGAATAATATATTTCTAAAAAATATGGAAACATTCATTAAATTAAATTTGACTAGCTGGTTCTCACAAATAAATTTGACCCCAATAATAAAAAGGATAACACTAAAAGCCTATTCAGAAAGAACCCAAAAAACATTTTGCATCCAACCATGTGAGACCTTACTAATGGAATTTATTTCAATATGTTTCAAAATACCACTATTGAAGGAGTGAAAATCATTCCATTGCTAAAAAATTCATATTAAATCTAACCCCAAAACCAAAACAATTCAAGCCAAACCACTACAATAACCACTCCCCATAACCAACAACTGATGATAAGAATGAATAGTTAAAGAGACAACTCAAAGATTTAAAACCACTTCAGAAACTAAATTAATTCACATGAACTAATGATAACAAAAAATATGGTGGTAGTGGAGGGAAAAAAGGATAATTAATGATCGGTTAAATCAATGCCCAAACTCATCACCTAGTTTTTGTATTAATTACCAAAAATTATATCAATACGTTAATCAATTTCAATATTAGACAAGGCATTAGCTACTTTATTAGCTTCATGAAAGTAGTGACTATCCTTCTAGTCTTCAAATGAATTTAACAAGTGCCAAGCATTATCCAAAATATAACCTAAATTCCAACATTTTTATTTTTTATTATTTATAGATTGAATAATAACCTAAAAATCCTTGTAGATCAAAAGATTATATATACCACTGTGATCAACAATCTCAAGACCACACACTAATGCTTGATTTTTTGATTCAATATTGGTTCCATCAGATAATTTAGTCAAAGTAGCCCAGATTAAAGAACTATTGCAATCCTAGATAATGCAACCTATACTAGAGGCATTAAAATTACCATGTGAGGATCCATCAAAATTTAATTTGAACCAACTTGGTATGTGAATAATGAAATTAGAATGTTCCTTCCTAAAGTTACTTCAACAATCTACCACTAACCCTTTAATGTGAGGAATTTTGATTAACGCCCATTTGGCTCTTATTTTCATATCCTAAGTAGTTAAAAGACGTTTCCTTAATTTGACTTGAGTTGAAATAACTTCAGAGATAAATACCTATGCATCATGCAAAAATTAGTACATGGGGCATTCCACTCATTCAAATATCATCTTATTCCTTTATTTTTAGATGGAACAAATCACAATTTCAAAGCTAAATCTCTAAATAAAAAATTAAGTATTCTTTTCCTCATCGAATATCCATGAAGAAAAACTACCTAGAGAGAAATAGGCCAAGCCCATGACTAGTATAATTTACTACACATCCACACCTAACACTAGTTCACAAAATAACATTTGAACAAGAAATGATTTGTACTTTTCTCTACAACTTATACAATTTGAATTTATAAGGACCCTAAAATTCTATTTTATCCAACCTATTAGCTATGAGAATGTTTTTCTAGGAGACCAACTAAGTGAATTCCCTAAGCTTTTACAAAACTTCCTTATTCCAACAAAATTCCTAACCTAGTCCATAGTAGAATTAGTTTCTACCCCCATCTGATAAAAAATATTAATAGAATAATTTTTGAACTTGGCCCCAATCAATAAAATATTATCTTATTTCTAATTGATGAAGTTTTTTTTTTTTTTTTTGAGAATCGAGAGAAGAAAAAATTTCAAATCCATAAGCACCAGTTGACCATAATTTTTCCATTTCTAACTTGAGATCCACTATATCAACATAATTACCCACCTTATTCCCCCAAGTTTTCTTTAAAATCTCTTGAGCCTCATCTAAACCCTATACATCTATCAATGGCTCGTAGCCATTACAAGAGTTATTCCAAAAAATATCTAACCATCCATTATTCACTATCCATGATAAATGATTCATAATAATTGGACAAAAATTGAGCAGAAATTTCCAGATATGAGACCTACATAGTGGATAGGATATATAAATAATGTTGATAGGGTTGTCCTTATCCAAATATTTGCATTGAATAAGGCTATTCCTAAGGGACTATAGGAACTAAAGCATCCCCAAAATGAATTTACCTCCAAGAGCTATATTATGAACTTTTAGACTCTTCACTCTGCCCCCCTCTTTCTTTCACTCTAAAAATGTTATCCCACTTGAGAATGGGAATTTTATTCTTATCATATGAACCTTTCTAGATAAAATATTTCATAATTTGATTCATAATTTTTAATACCTTAGCAAGAGGCTAAAACACAGGGTAAAAATACATAGGAAGAACATTAAGGACAAACTTGATGAGGGTGAGATGACCTACAAGGGAAAAACATTTCCATTTCCAAGAAGATAAGTGGGACTTAAAATATTTAATACATTTAGTCTAAAGAGATGTTACCTTGATTAGTGAAGAGAGGCACTCCCAACTATTTATTAAGTAATTTACAAATTTTAAAACCCAAAGACCCTGAGATTTCTTACTAAAGATGAGGCAAACAATTAATGAAATATAATAATGATTTTAAATTATTCATCAATTGTCTAAAATATCATTCATAATTAGATAGAATATATTTGAAGACCCCAGCCTCACTCATTGATGCTTGATTGAAAAGAAAGGTATCATCTACAAATTGTTAATGAGAAACTTTCTCTAGGCCTTCCACCACTTTCAAGCTAGACAATGAATGCTCTAGAAGGACTTGGTTGAACACATGACCCAACACTTATACCATAATGATAAGGATTAAAGGAGATATATAATCATCTTCATGGATCCCCTGAGAAAATTTTAAAGAAAGTAGCTAGGTTATCTTTTACTAAAACCAAAAATCTTAGCCCCAAGACACAACTAAAAAGCCAATCACACCAATCCTTGTTGAAGCCATTATTTTTGATAATTAGAAAATTACAATTGACTATATCATATGATTTTATAATATTTCATTTTATTATCATACCTTTTCTATTATTATTATCTAAAGAATGAAAAAGTTATGGGAAATAATAATATTGCCTTCTTAAATGTTTCTACTAGGCACAAAACCAACTTGTTCTTTCAAAATCAAAGAATTTAGAAGAGGATTTATGCATGTTATCATTACTTTAAAAATAATTTTATATATAGTATTACAAATTGAAATGGGTCTAAAGTCCCCTTATCTTGATCAGGACTCAAATTTCAATAATGAATAAACAAAGGTGACATTCAAATAAGGGAGAACCATTCTTTGACAATGTGATTCTTCCACCATTTCTAGGACATATTGACCCACAATATCCTAAAAGGATTGAAAAAAAGCTACTGAAAAACCATCTAGCCTAAGATCCTTTTATTTAACCATAGAAAAACCACATCATGAATTTATTCCAGTTAAAATGGTGTCAAAATGTGATCATTTTGGAATGCCAAGATAATCTTAGGGATGAAGATCATATTTTCCTCCTCATCCAAGAGATTAGACCCTTCATCATCAGTCAACAAACACTAAAATAAGGAAACTAATTCATTACTAATAGCTTAAAAAGAATCCAACATGACCTTTGTAGATGAACAAATTATACAAATATGAGAGATGTCATTCTTAAGTTGAGTAGAATTGTGGAAAAAAGTCATATTTGTTCCCCATCTTTCAACCAAATTTCCCTAGATTTTTATTTCTAGTGAATTTATTCCCTATACAATAATTCCTCATATTCTAATGAAAGCCACTTTTATATAGCATACAATTGGTTAGACATCCCACTAATAATTATAATATTATTTAACTCAACCAATTCCACCTCTACCCTTACTATTTCTTGAAAGATTTTTTTGAAGATAGATAAATTCCACTAATTAAGACATTGCTTGATATACTAGAGTTTATTACACATTTTTTTATAGCAAAGACCCAAATTTAACTAGATAAAAAAGCCACTAGGTCTTCATCAAATCTAATATCTTTGGGTCCTAAAGCCACATATGTTCAAAATTGAAAGGGAACCTTGCCAGAACACCACCAATATAAATCAACAATTCCACTGGGAAATGATGTGAGTTGAAAATAGACAAAATAGAGCTTTCAAAAAATGCATTTAGAGAAAACTAATTAGGAGATAAAAAATGATTAACTATTATACAATACTATTTTCCTCAATCTCTTATTGAACCAAGTGAAATTAATTTATATAGGATCCAAACTGAGGAGTTCATTGATAATTTTTTTTTGAAAAAGTCCTATTAGGATTTAGGACACAAATGAGAACCTCATTTTTACTTGACTGAAAGAATAAAATTGAAGTCCCTTCCAAAAACCACTTTATATCAAATGAATGAATATAAAATATTATAAACCTTAGATATAAAAGTAACTTTATATTTGGCAGAGATGGACCATACACATTATATAGAAGAAAATTTAATTCTGACTTGAAACATACCACCTAATAAAGTTGTTAATTCAATCCTGACCCAATATAGGAAACTTGAGACAAAAAGGGAAACCATAATAGGCATATACTCCTCAAGGCTCCCATTAATTCCATAAAACTCCCCTTCTAAAGGGGAAGACTAAATTTCAAAAAATTCTCCAACTAAAAAATAATTAACTTAGATTCTTGAATTAGAATATTGTAGGGTTTCTTCTCCCAACTAAGATGTTTGACCAAAAATATATTTTTAAGGGCATTCATATCCCTAAAATTCTAGTAAATGATCTTTACTTGCTCGAAGAGGGGATTTCCATACCCCCCCCCCCCAACTTACCAGCATCAAAGAATTGCTCCAATCTTCCATGTTTCTCATCTAAAACTATGATAACCACCTAGTCTTTATAAGATTTCCTACCTTTTTTTAGAGGATCCAAAGTTGGGTTGAGAAATTGAACTTAGAGTCTGAGTGATCCCCAACAATTCCTAATAGTTTAACTCTTCATCTAATTGACCATCATCTGAGTCTACTTAAACTCTAACTTCCTCTTCTCTAACTGATTCCAAAGGCTCTAAAAGAGGAAGGGTTTGACCCACAACCAAAGTCAAGGGGGCCTTTTGAATAAAATATTTAATATCCAAAGACTAATTTGAAATAAAATAACAACCTTTAACCATTGAAGTAGGAGACAAGCCTTATTATTTTCCCAAGGTCTTCAAAAATTACTTTATTTATTTGATTTTGAGATCAAACTATAATACAACCTCTAAATTAACATTCTTCAAAGATGATCAAGATAGACCATTATACCTTTTAAAGAAAGTAGGACTAGGAAGAGAGGCATTTTGATAGAGAAAGAATGATTTAATGAGTTGTAGACTTTTTTGACATGCTTAGGATTTCTACACTATAAACATATAAAAGGGATATTCTCAATGTCAAAATATTTTTTCTAAATACCCTTTTATATTTTGATGTGAATGATTTCTAGAATTTTTTCATCTAAATTATTCAAAACCCTAATACGGGCATAGAATTCCAACATACCTTCCTTTGTGACTGGATCCAATTCAATAAAATCCCAAAGAGATTTCCTAGTTCCATTAGGCAATATTTACTCCAATATTCCACAAGAAGGACAAATAAATGAATCCAAACTAGGAAATGCCTAATCACATTAGAATGCAAATCAAAATTTGGCCTCTAACATTAAATCCACAAACCCACTCCTCCCATATCCCTAAAAGGATTTTTAATAATCTCAATCTTAAAATCTTGGCTAGGGAAAACTACCAAGAAAAAACCTCTAGAGAGAAAACTTACATTTTCATCTAGGCCCCATTTACTCACTACCCAAGCCTCCACCTCATCAATGGCTAACCACATCCTGATGGACATAATAATAATAACATGCTCCTCCAAGATAGAAATAATATACAAGAAATACTTTGAGGACCAAAAAAATTCCTTAGACATACCAATGCATAAGTCTTCTTAAGATCAGAAAGGAATAGAAGGAAGCTACTCTTCATATACCCTTTTGTTGCTCCCATTCTAAAGGACACTATCCAATGGAACACAATTTGTTCCTGAATCTAGAAAATAAGAAACCCTCTCCCTTTCTACAAGATTTTCAACTTGCTAACCATCATGTACCCTAACACTAAGACCATCAAAAGATCCTTGTGATTTCCATACCACCTTGGAGCCAATCCAATCACTGGCTTCTTATTGTTCTACCTCTAGAATCCTCTATGCTTATTTGACCTTACCATGACCACTACCAAGAGATAACAAGTGTGAACCATCCTTTTTTGCACCATAATTCCCCCTAGAATATTTTTTAACTTTTATTTAGTTTATAAATTAAAACATATATGTTTATGTGTATATATGTGGTAACATACATATAAATAAATATACATGTACATTTAAATGGATAACCTTGATATTGGTATGGATTAAATTTGCTTGGTGTGATTATGGTTGTAAATGTCTTAGGTAGTAGTAATATAAAATGGTACAATTTAACTTAGGATATTATTGTGTGTATAATCTTACTATTGCAAGCAAATCTAAATGTAGATAATAAAATAAGTGAGGATCACGTACTAGTATGATAATCATGAACTAATATCCTAATGTTATTCTCAGAGTAGAAATGGTCATGAGTCAAGGCTATAACTTTGGGTAGGATTATTATTTAAAGGATCATTTAATTTGTGTTACATAGGATGAATCTATTAATTTTTGATAAAAATGCTAATGTTTAAATGGCATAGAAATGGTAGATCATATGATAGATATGAGTGGAAACCATCTTGGTGTGTTGAACAAGGATATTGATGGGTTACAATCATATTTATTTTATAGTTGGCTTTGTTAGAGTATCTTAATCATGATTGCTTGGATCTAGATATTTGTGTTTACCTAGTTTTGTCTTATGTGGGGTTTAGTCCCACATTGGCTATTTTATCTTACATATTTTTTTGCCTTGCCTATATAAGCAAGTGATCTCACTGTAAATTACATGCTTGTTTATGTGTCATAATCTTTTACATAGCATTTGAGTATAATAATTGTTTTGTCAATTGGTTTCTTTTGAGTATATACTGAAACATAAATGGATTTAGTAATGACCTATTGGAGAGATCTTAGTTGAATATTTTTGATAACTCTTTCATGGTCCCAAAGCTACCCTCCAAAAATAATTACTCAAGTTTGGCTTGAAGATATGTATTGCTTTGAGATCTATGAATTTCTAGTCTTTCAATCTATGTTTTTATTTTGAATGTTTACATTTTGTTTGGATCTATATTTTTTTCAATCCATAGAGTCTCTTATGTTGTTTTGTATCTTTCGTGGCATTGATCATAGCCTTTTAAGCCACTTTTTATAGTCAACTATTTTTTGGTACAATTTTAGATCTTCTAACCTATTATTGAGTCTATAAGGCCTCAGAACCTTAGGAATTCCTATCAATTTGTCAATTTTTCTTTCAAATACTCTTTTTTACAATTTTTTTGATGAACTAAGTGCAGATTCGTATAATGAATTTCTTTACATTTTTTCAAGAAAATTTAATGTGTTTTTTTGGGTTATACAAAATATTTGGTGGGTCTTGGAAATTTTCTACACCCTAATAACCCTATGACATAACTGACGAGCCATACAATTTTTTATGGTTTTGACAAATTTTTTTGGTTCAATTGGTTTGTTGCTTGTTTTTATAGATTTTTTGGGGTTGTTTGGGTGGTGTGATTAAAGACATCAATTTAAGTAAAGTGGATTATGAAGAACTAGTTTGGCTCGACTTCATGACTTATAGATTTGAAGGTTTTGTTCATCCTACTCATTGAGTGACTAAGCATGATAGCATACAACATATTTCTTCCCTTCATCATTCATTTCCATGCCTACTGTCCCCTGAGGAAAATATAGAACTGATATATTTTGACATTGAAGTATGCATGTTTTTTACAACATGTTATCTTCATCCACTTTCACCCATGGTTTCCATTGACCATTATTTTGAATTGGAAGTGAAGGCACGTTGTAGGTGCTGATTTGAGATTATTCTAGTTGCATGTTGTTCACTACTACTCCATACCCTTATAAGCTAACCATGGTGGTCTATATGCACTTTCACTTACCTATCATCCTCCAATGTTATGAAACCATTCTTCCCACCACCCAATCTCAACTACCTTTCAACAAGGAAAATTAGTGATTTGGAAGAAATTCATGGTTTCTCAAAACAAAGGTAGTAATTTGATTTAATATAAAATTTCACTTTATTATGTTGAAACATTTAAAGTGAAATTTAATATTAAGGGTGAGTGAAAAGTCTTTATGTGGGTGCTATTATGGTGGGGTAAACATTTATGCATGGTGAGACATATTTTAAGTGGGTTGATATTTTTATGCATGGGGGGACATCATTAGTGGCTATTTTATAAGTGATGAGATTTTTTCCTTGGTAAAGTAAAGATTTAATTTATTGGTGGGTGATTTATGACTCGGTGGGCATTATTATATTTTAGTGGTGGTACATTTTTTTTTATAAAAATAATATTAAGAGTTGTTATATTTTGGGCAATTATTTTAAAGAGAGAATATTATTTTAATTTCTTATTTCATTTGTTGAAGACCAGTGGGTGAGGTATGGTTTGGCAGGTGGCCAAACCCCATCACAAGTAAACAAAGTCTTTTTTTCCTTCATTGATTTTATTATCTTGTTATTTTGGACACATATTTGGATGTGACCAACATCCTATTTGCATGAGATTTGGCCCATATTGTATCACTTATGCCACTATTTCAATTTGAATTATTTTGGATGCATTTTTAGCTGAGCTTGACGTCCTTTTTCCTATGCTTTGCATATTGATGTTTTTGGTTGCTAACCCTTTTTTGGTGTGTTTACATATATTATGGCTGTTTTTTCCATTTAACACACTCTTTTATTATCTCACAACATCCATTATTACTTTGACACATTAATAGTTGTGTGATGTCTCCTCAAGGCTCCTTTCTTAACACCTCACCTTTTTACATGGGGACACCTCTTTTCTCCCTTATTTTTAGATCATATTTCTTGATGGCTTATTTGATAAGTTTATGGTATCCTCATTTGGAGATATTCTAGTGAATCTTAGTGTCTTACTTATCTCCATCTAAGGTTTTTTATGTATGGGTTATATTTTACTCACATTGATTTACAAAGTGCCATGGGGAGTTTATTGATTCAACCTTATCTACCTTCATGCATTTGTGTGCTCTATTTTTGTCACATTTTTACTTTGTGATGTTATTGTCTTTTACATAATCACCATGTGCCATCATCTTGAAAAGATTCATCTATATTTTTGACACCATTTTTTTATAATTGAAAATCTCCCAAAGCTTGAATGTAGCTATTTTGGTGAATCCCAATGTCACATTATCTTTTTTGATAGTTTGATAGTCTCTTTTAGAGTGACATGGAGATATTCTAGTCTATATAATACACCTTTGTTTCTCCACTCTATCCATTTATCAGTATGGGTGTGCATGTATATTATAATTATTGGTATTTAGTATTCCTTACACATGTACCCTTTTGTACTTTCATCACCATTCATAGTCTTCTTTATTGAATCTATTCTGGTGAAGTCTAGTGTGAGTTGTTTTGTGATAGAATAGTAGATTTAGAGCACTCATGTAGATTGAGTTCTTTTGTGACTTGTGAGTAGTTGGAGTGTAGATTTATTTAGTATCATTTTTGGGTGGACTTTATTATATTTCTCTCTTCTTCTTTTATCTCTTTTAGGGTGGTATTTTCTTATGGTTTTTCTCTTTTTTCTCCACTTTATGAGAGTTATGTATTATTGCACTTTTGAGTGTTTTTTGGTTTACTCCTTTATACATTGGTATCTTATTTAGGCACTTTGTTTGCCAAAATTAATAAGAGGATTTTTAATTGACTCCATGGCCTTCTTGGTGATTCTTATAGTGACACAAGTATGGTATCCCCTCCAATGAAACCATTATGGTAGTCCCACCAATTTTTGTGCTCACTTCTTAGCATCATGTTGGATGATGTTAAAACTATGATTCATTGGGTTCATCATTCTACCTAGTACTTTGGAGCACAATGTTTATATTTAGTGATCCTTGTATTCATCACCATTCCTACTTTGACTTGGTGGTTACAATTACTCAACATCCATGTACCTAAGCATGATGGATTGGCATCCATAAGGACACATGACTTCACACTACATCCTTTATTATTATCCCTTATATTCACTTAAGGGGGGGGTTTGGTGTTATAGTATCTTAGTCATGCTTGATAAGCTCTAGGTATTTGTGTTTACCTAATTTTTTCTTATGTGTAGTTTAGTCCCACATTAGCTAGTTTAAATTGCATATTGTTTTTCCTTCCCTATATAAGCAAGTGATCTCATTATAATATACATGATTTTTTTATGTTTATTTGTGTCATAATATTTTTCATATCATTTGAGTATAATAATTGTTTTGTCAATTAGTTTCTTTTGAGTATATGTTGAAGCATCAATGGATATAATAATGAGCCATTAAAGAGTACTTGGTTGAAGAGTTTTGATAACACTTTTAGTATTGAAATGTTAATATAGGTGTGTAGGTTTGTCCAATGTTTTGAATGAATGTATTTATTTAAGTCTTGAGGATCCTTTCAATATGAGACTAGTGCCTAGGTTATTGATGCTTATTAAGGACGGTTGAATCAATTAGTCTTTCCTTATAATAATCAAATTAGGTGCATGGGTTAATATAAGGATGTGGTTGTTATTTTATGAAATATTCATTAGTTTTATTATATGTGTTCAAATCCAATAATGTGTGATAATTTGAAATAGGGTTCAAGTCATGTCACTAATATTGAGTTTAAAATTTAGTTAGAATTGATCCTTATAAAGTACCTTGCATCATGATTGATGTTGTGCTTACTAATTTTTTGAGATTATATTATTTTGGTTAATAAAATAGAATTTTTTATGATATTTGAATCATTTTCTCTAGACAATACATTTCTAGTTAGAACATAATCTATGTTTTTTTAAGTTTTAATTTTTATGAAAAATTAGGGTTATGACAGTTGGTATCAGAGCATTTATTAGGCTAAATCTGATTTTTTAATATGAAATATGAGTTAATAAAGCTTATTTGTGTTAGTATGGTTAAAACTAGAGAAAAAAGAAAACCTCTTAATGTGGGTAGTGTTTGAGTTGAAAATCATGAGTAGGATCACCATGATCATGTTGATATACATGTGGAACAAAGTGGAATCCATGCATCCAATTAGGATAGTCCTAACAAACAAGTTCATGAGGAACATAATCTCTTACTACATGAAATTTTGGGTACATTGAATGGTATCTAGGGTAAATTAGAAGGCTTAAGCCAAAGATTGACTCATATAGAAAATTTTCAAGAGGGAGATAAGGAAGATAGGTATCATACTAAGCATCTACCATGATGAGAGGTTGTGGAGCCCATTACTAAAGAGCTGAAGAAAATTTCTCCTCCCACATATTCTAGTGAAACAACTAGAGATACTACTAAGGCACGGGTGATTAAATTTTAGAAGTATTTCACACTACATAATGTGAATTCCAACATCAAAACATGTATTGGAACTTACTAGTTGGTAGGTAATGTAGCTTGGAACCACTTATGTGAACTAAAAGGGTAAAATTCCATGAATCTTACTTGGGAAAACTTTGATAAAAAATATATAAAAATATATTTTAATAATATATATAAATATTACAAAATTATATATTTTTAGGTGTTGAAATAGGATACCATATTAGTATCTGAGTATGAAAATAAGTTTCTAGGAATCTTACATCATGTTCATTACATGATGGATGAATAAACCAAGGTAACTAAGTTGAAATTGGGGTTAAATGAGATAATAATTCATGATGTATATATGATTAGCACAAAGACATTAGCTAATTCCCTAGAATCAACACACTATGCTAAAGAAAAAGAGAACTATCACTAAAGAGCAAGGTAGGAATTTTGGAATAATAAGCAAAAAGGAAAGTCTAAGTCATCAACACATCTAATAAGTATTAATTTTAAGAAAAATTACTCCAAAAAATTTTCTTGAAAGAATTATAATTATATAAATAAATTCTAGGATAAAAAGAGATCCAATTCACATTATTTTGCAAAAAAGGATGCTAGAAAAAACAAACAACAAAACTTTTGTGGGATAGCCACATGAGAAAATACCATTTTAATTATAGATAATATTATTTTAACTTGATTATAATGTTGTGAAAATCATTACCATAAGGACTATCCTAATCTAAAGGACAATCACAAGGTATACACAACTATAGACAATAGAAACACAAAATTTTAGTTAACACCTATTGAGACAATAGGTATAATTTATAGATTTTATTTCTCTATTTTGATTGATTCATGAGCCATAGATAGGTTTATTTATATTTATAATATATTAAAAATTAAAACCAAACCATATAGACTTAGATAAGGATGGAGAGTAGAGTTTGGCACTAGGAGGAAGGTGGTTATTAATAAATGTCTACAATAAGTCAATATAAATTTGGGTAGTTTTAAGACTTGCATAATTATATTCCTTACTACCTTAGGATCATATAACATCATCCTAGGCATGAAATAGTTACAATCAGATCAATATAAGTTGGATTTCACAAATAAAAGAGTTAAGTTCTTGGATGATTATGAAAAATATTTAGTGGTTCAAATAATCATCAATTCATCTAGCCCATGAATTATTTAAACTATTCAAATTATAAAATATGTTAGGAAGGGTTATCATTTGTATGATATAAATTTGAATGAAATAGATAAATTAAAAACTGCCATACTCCAAGATCATCCAATTTTGTAAGAGTTCATAGATTTTTATATATAATAGCTACTAGGTTTGCCTCTAAAAAGGATATTTGATTTTGTTATAGATGTAATAATTGGTATGAAACATACATCTAAGGAACTTTACCAGATGAACATGGATGATTTAAAGGAGATTAAATTAAAAATTAAAGATTTTTTAGATAAGGGGATGATACATCCTAGTGTGTCATCCTAGGGAGATTTTAGTGTTTATCAATAAGAAGGATAAGACACTCATATTATGTATCAGAATGTTAAATATGATCACAATAAAGAATACATATATTATTCATAATATAAATTATTTCTTTGATCAAATTAAAGGATCTATTTTATTTTCAAATTTATATGTTCAATCAGGGCATCATCAACTCCACATAAAAAATGAAGATGTCCATAAGACTACATTTATAACTAGATATGGGCATTATGAATTTGTAATCAAGCCATTTAGAATAAAAATGATCCTATATCATTTATGAATTTAATGAATAGTGTGTTCCAATTTTTATTGACAAGTTTGTATTAGTGTTTTTAGTTGACACTCTAATCTATTCCAAGAATGAATAAGAACATGAGCAACACTTAAAATTGATGCTACAATGCTTAAGGAAACATAAGTTGTATGGAAAATTGTCAAAGTGATCTTTCTTTCAATCATAAATTCATTTGGTAGGACATTTGGTTTCTAAATAAAGAATTAAGGTAGATCCTTCAAATATTTTAACCATTAATGAGTGTCCATCTTGAAATAATGTATATGAGGTAATAATCTTCATGGGGCTTGATGGTTACTATCAAGGTTTGTACCAGACATTTCTAATATTTATCATCCTATAACTTATTTTCAAAGTATGGGTAAGAAGTTTTATTGGTCTCCGAAGTGTGATGTATCCTTTCAAGAACTAAAACATCTATTGGCTAAAAATCCTATTTTTACTATACAATATCCCAATGGTAATTTCAAAATATTGGAATATGTTTGTATGGTGGGAATTGGATCCATATTGACTCAAGATGGAAAGGTGGTTTCCTATGAGTAGAGGAAGATCAAGACCCATGATCAAAATTACACTACTCATGATTTAGAGTTAGATGTTTTATTTCATGATTTAAATTAATACAAGAATTTACCAATAGGTAATCACTTTAAGATTAAATCAGATCATCATAGCCTTGTGCACTTGTTTACTCAAGAATATTTGAATGCAAGTTAAAGAAGATGGCTAAATTTTATCTGTAACTTTGCTATTGAAATTGATTATGTAAAGGGAAATTAAAATAGAGTGGTTAATACATTAATTAGGTAAACCTACATTGATTCCCTCTCGATACTATTTTATAATTTTAAAAATTATGTGATTACACAAAAGAAAATTGATTTTGATTGCCTTAACATATGTACTAAATTAAAAATAAAAACTTCTGATTATGAATTTTCTATTGATTCAGATCATTTGCTAAAATAGAAAGGCAATTTTTTTTTACAAATTTAGGAAATTTTAGAGATCAAGGGTTGAATCATGTGCATAGAGCACCTCATTATACACATATCAATGTTAATAAAATGACACAAGAGATATATTTATGATTGATATTTAAGAAAGATGTGGCTGCACATGTATCCAAGTGTTTGGAATACCAATAGGTAAAATATGGTAATGGTCATTCTAGAGGCTTACTTTATCTTCATGCCATTATAGAAAAAAAGTAGGTTGTTGTATCTATGGATTTCATCATGGGATTGCTTAAATATTATAAAAGACACAATTCCATCATAGTTTTGATTTACAAATTCACTAAAGTGGATCACTTTATTATTGGCAACATCATTGATGATGTTGCTATTCTTTATAAAAGATTTTTAAAAGAATTGGTAGGACTTTGTGGTGAACTTGAAGTGATCATCTAAAATAGAGATAAGTTGTTCACTTATCAATTTTGGCAAACTATGGTGGTTGATTTTGGTAATTTAAATTTTAGTTTAGCTTATCACCCATAAATGGATGGGCATACTAGAAGGTTGAATATGATTTTGGAAGATGAGATATGAATGTATGTTATGGATTAGTAATATAAATGGAAATAATTTCTACACTTGGTAGAATTTAATTATAATAACACATATCATTCAGTAATTAAAATGGTATAATTTAAGGCCTTATATGTGTACAAATGTTTAAATCCATTAGGCTATAATATCTTGGAAAACTTTGTGTTTTTGGTCTAAAATTTCTATAAGAGTATAATGAGAAAGTGACTATTATTAAAGAAAGGTTGAAAGCTACTTATGATTGGTAGAAAAGCTATGCAGACTTAAAAATATATCATAGAGAATTTATAGTTTATGATTAATTATTTTTGAGAGTAAGACATTGGATAATCTCAATCAAGTTTAAAAATCTATTAAATTAGAACCACACTATGTTGGACCTTTTCACATAGTAGAAAAGATCAACACAATGGCTTATCCTCTAACTCTTCCTCATTATCTATCTAGAATCCATGATGTTTTTAAAGTAGAATTGTTAATGAAATATGTTTTAGATCCATAACATGTTTAGAAATGGGATAATATTTAGGTGGAAGGTGAGGAAAAAATTTAGTTGGAGCCTATCAAGATCTTAGCTCAACACAACATTGAACTTCAAAAAAGGAAATTATAAGAAATATTGGTCCAATGGGAGAAAGGAGTGATACCTAGGAATATGAAAATATTTTACAACAACATTACCCTTATCTATTTTAGGCTTTGATGATGGTTTCATTCTTAAGGGAAGGTGGATGTCATGACCACACCTACCTATCACATTGACTCTGACTGATTATCAAAACTCATGTAGTATTCTTATTTTATGTGGAAATTTATTGTAGACATTATTTAGTTTTTAGAACATTAATTATTGATTTATATTAAATTATAATCATTCATGTAGTATTTTTGATGATCAAATTATATTATTCATTAATTTTGAGTATGATCAAATACTACTGATGTTTACATAGTTTTATTATTGGTATGTAATATATAAGCATATGTTAGAGGTAGAAGTTGGGTGCTCGGTGGTGAATACATAAAATGAGTCAAACCAAAATGGTAATATAGTAGTGTCCAAACCTGAGTTGAACCTTTGTCTTGGTCATTTTATTTTATAATTATGTTCTTTAGTTTGGAATCAATAATTAACTAGTTAGTTTTTGTGTCATCATTTGTCTTTTGTTTCCTTATGGTTAAATAAGAAATCAACCAAATAGTTTGATGTGAATGTGATTTATATCCAAATCAATGTGAGATTAAAAAAATGTGGATGCCACTTTGAGGTTTCAATATATTTGATGATTTTTGGAATCCTTGATCCAAGATCAATTTGGGTCTATGTCTAAGAAAATGGCAATGAAATACCATGAGTGGAAGGTCAGCACCATGGTTGTGAAGTTGATTATAGGATAAAGGAAATGGTTTTATTTATTTAGTTTTAATATAAACTAATGAGAATTATGTTTTTTAATATAGTACATAATGGAATAGGACTTACATTTAATAGCATCATGTTTAAAACTTGAACCATAAGTCATAAGACTTAAGTCGAGGGCATAGTGATTATAATGGTTAAATGTTACATCAAACATTAAGTTATTAACTTGGGTTGAGGGTGTAGTTAATGAAGGTGCTTAAGTTACCCAACCATGAATGATTTTATTGAATTTAGTAAGAAATTATTAGGGTTTATTATCATTTTGAAAGGCTCTTTATTTTTCATGATAGCTTGCATGAAGTTTGGGAAGCATGCACCTAGAGATGGAGTTTTGGATTTTTGGAGTGAAAATCTAGTGATAATTTTGAATGGTATTTTTAATGTTGTGTAATGCATGATTCTAAGGAATATAAGGAGTGGGAGTTTTGATTGACATAACACATAGTTCTATGAATGGAACAATCACTACCAATGGTGGATAAAGAGTATGGGAGGATAAAATTTAAAAAAAAAAAAAACAAAAGAAAGAAGAAAAAGAAAAAGAAAAAGAAAAGGAGATTCATGTAGGATGTAAATCCTTTGTGATATCTCATTGTGTTAGCAAAATAGGTAAATGTTTGTTTTTAAATTGCAATGGTGCAATAATGAGTCCACTCATTGATATGAATAATGTATGGGGTTTGGAATAGTTTTACTGCATAGACTTAACATTTATTATGAACATAACTTGGTTGAGGATACCTGATAGGGTTAGATAATGTAGGTTACTTTCCCATAGATGATAAAGAAGAGCTAAAAAGGGTGTAATTGACTAGTTGAGTTTATCAATTGCTTAAATATTTTACATGTTTTTAAATTTTCATTATTTTTATGTAAACCTTAATTTTGGATTTTTTGTTTCTAAGTTTGTTGAAATGATTTTTGTTTGTTAAAACCCTTAATTTAGGATTGTCCTAAGTCTGGATAGTTAAATCTTGAGACCCTATGATATTGGTTAGTATTACATCATAACTATGGTTAGGTTGAATGTTGTGTTTTATGGATGGGTTCCTACTTACATATCCAACTAATGGTATGAGTGGGTAGGGAAACCTATTTATATTTGGGATTATCTTGATCATATGGATGGATTTGACTATAAAATTTTATATGAGGAAAAATTCTATGTGGAATATTTCATCAAAGGAAGTACTATTAGAAAATTTGTTATTATCTTTCCATATATACAAATATTCAATTTGGAAAACCTTTCATGGAATACTAATTTATTTATTGTGTGATGTTTACATGTAAATATTGTAGGTTTATATTCATTAGCATATAATATTGGTTGAAATATATCATTGACCCTTTAGAATATATATTTTGAATTGTTTGAGATGTATTATAATGTTCTTTAATTGTTTTAGTTATTACAAGGATACCATAAATGTATTTCATTAAGTAAAAAAATATATATCATATGTTCATGTATTATATTATTAATAAAAAAATTGTATGGTAATAATAGTTTATATTTTATCCCATAGGGTTATACCTCAATGGTAACCAATTGCCATGGTGACCACTAGGTCACGGGTTTGAACCCTGACTAAATCATGAGTGTCAAGTGGGGCACTATAATAATCCTAAGGGATTATTACATTGGACTCACCCTATGATAGAGTACCTAAGTGTGTGCTAGGACATTGGGTCCAACACAGTGATAATACTGTGCCAAAAAAGTTGCAGGACACCATCAGTTACCAAAAAAAAGTTTATATTCTTTATATTGACATAATAATGTTTGTATTCAATAATATCATTCATTTAATTTGAGTGAATAACATTATTAAATATTACTATGTTTATGGAAAAAATTATACCTTGTTGACATTCATTAATTCTAGTAAATAATAAGTTTTGGTTTTCTATAGTTGTTTCAATGTAAAAATCAGGGTTATACCTCAATGGTAACCCATTGCCATGGTGACCACTAGGTCACGGGTTTGAACCCTGACTAAATCATGAGTGTCATGTGGGGCACTATAATAATCCTAAGGGATTATTAAATTAGACTCACCCTATGATAGAGTACCTAAGTGTGTGCTAGGCCATTGGGTCCAACACAGTGATAATACTGTGCCAAAAATTTTGCAGGACACCATCAGTTACCAAAAAAAAAGTTTATATTATTTATATTGATATAATAATGTTTGTATTCAATAATATCATTCATTTAATTTGAGTGAATAACATTATTAAATATTACTATGTTTATGGAAAAAATTATACCTTGTTGACATTCATTAATTCTAGTAAATAATAAGTTTTAATTTTCTATAGTTGTTTCAATGTAAAAATCATTTTTATTTGATCAAGCTATATACAAAAATAATGTATTGATCTGTAGATTATCTATGGAGATCTAGATCACTCTTATATTTTTTAATATCTTTCTTATTATGAAGAGATTGTTGATTTATCAAATTATTTGAATTTTTTAAGGATTTATAACAATATGTGGTGTTTCGATATGAAGTTTATGATTTGGAAATTCAAATGGTCACCTAAAAATAGGTATTTATGTGACTATATATTGAATTAAATGAGAATGATCTTATTATATCAATGCATAATATAATTCATAAGGAAAGAAAAAAATGAATGGATAGTCATAAATGTAAGTTTATGCATTTGACAATGATTATGAATAGTTATATAACTTGTCATTCAATTATTATGGTTGTGCATGATGTTCTTTCAAATTTGGAAATAATATTACACATATCTTAGGGGTAGTGATGTAGAGTTAGTATAGTTTGTAATTATAGATTATGTTTTCTCTAATAATAATTGGATGTGTGTATTTTACATGTATTGGTGAAAGGGATTATGTGAGTTATAAATATTGAATCAATTAACCCAAGTGTTATGATATGGTAACGATTCATAATGGGGAAATGTAATGTCCCCAAATTTATGATAAAGTGATTTAATTAATTTAACTAATTTAAATGGTCCAAAAATTAATATTACTTTAAAAGGATGACTTTAATTAATTAATTTTAATTAAAATGGAAAAAAATAAAATATTAAATAAGTTTCTTCTAGAAGATGGAGTTAGTTGCAAGTTGGCTTCTTCTAGAAGATTCCTTGGAGCCTTTAAAAGAAGTTGAGGGCAAAGAATTTTTGATCATTGGTTGAGAATTTTTTTTGATGCATTATTGTAAAGCTTGAACTTGGATTCAGCTAAATCTCTGAGGATGAAAACCTTCAGCAGATTGGAAAAGAGTTGGATGAAAACCTAGCTCTTTTCAGGAGTGGATTCATGATAGAATTCACATTGGGATTATTTGATAAATCAAGTGCCTTGAATAATTTGATATTTTGATAATTTATCTATCTGCATAAATCAAGATTTA